>VXBB01000543.1:426123-601582 GCA_013399915.1 Illadopsis cleaveri | reverse complement strand
GCCCCAGATTTTAGACTGTGCTCTGTGCTGCTTCTCATGATTGCATAAATGTAGGTAGAAACAAGGACTGAGAATAAACAAACCTGCTCACCAATAACCTTGTACTGAAGAGATCTTCTAGAACACTCTTCCACCTCCTCGTAGTTCTGGAGTATTTTAGTTGTTTTAAAGGCAGGAAGTGTGGCATAAGGCACACACTGATTGTGTAGTAACATTATCATTGTGGCATTTGGGAATGGTAGGGCTTCTGTGTGCTCCTACAAACGAGTGATGAGATAAACCAGCTGGTTCCTAGTACTAAGCTGGGAGGACACTTGGTGTCTATGTACAGTCACATGTTGAAGACCACAGCTGGTAAATAACCTTCCCTTAATTAGTTCAGTCTACCTTTATCTTTCATACTGGTTGTTGAGAAAGAGGAAAACGTGTGCATGCCTTCATATTAAAATATGTGTGGGGAAAGAAATGAAATGCAAAATGTAGAATTCTAGGCTCATCTTAGTTTCTGCTATGTGTGCAGTTGCTATGGTAATACAATGCCAGTTAAAAACAAGGTAACTGGAGGTGACAAGACCAAGTTACTAATGTGTGTGAATGAGGTGGTTTGAATCTATAACTTCACCAGCATAAATGTGAAAGAATGTTAAATTAACTGGAATTAAATTATAGGAAGGGAGGTGTGACTTGATGATGATTGTGACTTGATGATTGATGAAAGTCTGAAAACTTTTCTGATAGTAACATGTGTAATGCAATGGCCAGCTTCTGACTACTCTTGTTTTTGAGGTTCTCTTCATATAACTAGCTGAGCCAATGAACTATTTTGTAGCTTGAGATAAACTGAACTCAGGATACTGTTGGTGCAGGATCCAGTGGGATACTTTAAATATCTAAATATACATAGTAAAAAATATGTATATATGCTGCCCGAAGGAAAACAATGCTGTTACATAGGTGTGTTTTGCAGATCAAATATACTCTTTGGAGATAGCGTATTGTCAGTCAGATCTAAGTAGGAAAGCTTGAATGGCATTCCTTAATAGCCCCAAGTGAGGATGATGGAGTGCTTGCAATTCATTCTTCTTACAGTCAAGATTCCAGACTGTTAACTAAGAATGTGGCTATTCTTTTAACTGCTTTTAACTGAGTTTCCATTGAAAGGCAGTCTTTGTGGCTCTTTGTGTAGAGGGGAAAGACATTCATGTCTAGCAATTACAAACCAGCTGAGCTCCCTTTGACCAGTCTTGTGTAAAACTGGAAACGTTTGGAGAAAATAGTTCTGTGCTTGCATAAACAAAAAGAGAAATTCTGAAGGAATCATCAGGTGTGCTGAAAAGTCAAAAATATTCTGAATCTTGGCCACATTTTATAAGTAGTTTTGTCATGTTTGTTTGTAGCTTTGAGATTGTGTCAATAAATTGATTGCTTTTCAAACATCAAGGTATGTATTTTTCCCAGTATGAGATGCTGCAATTATATAAATAGAAATACCTGCAGTATCTGGTTTTGGAAATCAGGTTTTAATGCTTTCAAGCTTTCTCTTAAAAACAAGCAAACTAAAACCTTTTTTTTAACAGCTTTCTGTAAATTCTCTACCCACTATGAACTAGAAATGAAGGCAATATATGAGTGCTTGTGTGGATTTGCATCAAGTTTTGGAACAGGCTGGTACTTTCTTGCTAGCATTGACGGAGGGTTGAGAATTGGGATTTTTTTGAACCACTGCATGAGAGAAAATGAAGACATTGAGTTTCCTTGAGCATGTGGGCTTAACCCCCTTGTATTTGGTGTGCTAATAGAATTGTTCACAGTACTTGAGTCATTGCTTTGGGGATTTTTTTCCCCTTTTGTTGCTGCAATACTCCAGGTGAAATGAGAATTTTGCTTGTACTGACAGTGGTATCATCAGCAGGGGATAATATCAAATTTTCTGAAACTTGCAATTACTTGTTGCAGATCTGTCTGTTCAGGGCTTCTGTAGTTGAATGTTTGGATAAGCTTTCTTTTTCCCACTAATCTGTGAAGTCTCCTGATGCAAAAAGAGCATCTAGGATCTTCTGGGTGCCTTGTGCTATCCTTTAGAGGCCTGTCTCATTTTTGTTAATGAGTTACTAAATGTGTGTGGAGAGAAAAGTGTGCTCATATAGAGTGAATTGCCATTGCTATGTAACTTAAATTTTTGTTTCTTTTAAAAGCTGTGTATTCACAGATTTACATTCCTTTCCAGCTCCATTTACCTCTCAATTCCCCTTTACCTGGAAGTGAGTTGACTAAGGAACCCTTTCGATGGGATCAGAGGTTGTTTGCTTTGGTTCTTCGTTTGCCTGGTATTACAGCACCAGAGTCAGAACAGATGACAGGGGTACCTGTGGATGACTCTGCTATCACACCTATGTGTGAAGTCACAGGAGGTGAGTGCCCTTGTTTCCTTTGACAAGTCATTACTTTCCAAACTATAAATTAATTCAGTTTAGTTCAATTAATTGTGTGATTCATGTCATGGAATAAGGACTTTCAAGTTCTTACAGTACTTGTAAAAACTCTCAAGACTGTTATAATGAAACTAAAGACACTTACAACATTAAAGCTATACAGACAATTAAATGCAGCCTGTCTTGGAAGAGTGAATCTACTTTCTTCAGAAATGTTTTGTAAGAGAACTAACTTTTTTTCTACTACACCTTGGTATTGCAATAAGGAATTTTAATAATTGAGTCTGTTCTGCAGTTTTGGTAAATTCCTGTCATACTCTGGTCTGAAAAAGCCAAGGTGAAGGAAATGGGTTGTTTCATGTTTCTGCCTCCAGAGCATGCAGATTGCCTTTCAGAATGCATAATAATTTGGCAGAATTGATACTTCTCTCAGTTTTAGATCATATTGTTAATATCTTAGAAATAGTATTCCAGATCAAACTCAGCCACTGAGTTTATGACATTTTAAAAATGTGATGATTCTTCTGATGCATCAGAGGAGATGTGATAGAGAGGAAACAAAGGCTTTGAAAAGTATTTTGAAAGGATTTGATTCCACTGCTTTCTCACTGTAGGTAGGCTGTACTGGCAAATGCTTTGACTGAAATTTGTGGACAGTTTAAAGTGTTGATGTCTGTCACAAGGGGGAGCCCATTTTCCATGAATGCAACCAAGAATTTGAGTTAGTCATTAATGGTCTAAAATACAAACATTTCCAATGAGGCACTTGTCAGTGCTTCACTGGGCTGCCTTGCCGCTTAAACAAAGAGGGAGTGTTCAGGAGAAGTTTTAAATCAGTGATGCACACATAAATCAATGTGTGTGGTGGTTGAACAGTTTTCAATGATCCAAGTTAAAATAAGGGCAGAAGCACTGAAGAGCTTTAACCCTGACTGTTTCATTCTAGGTCGATCATATTGTGTGTGCTCTCCAAGAATGCTGAATCAATGTCTTGAGTCATTGGTGCAAAAAGTGCAAAGTGGAGTGGTAATAAATTTTGAAAAAGCTGGACCAGATCCCTCACCAATTGATGGTACTTGAAATTTTTTTACGCTGTGGTGGCAAATAACAGGGTTGACTGTCATCAGTGTAACTTTGTGAACTTAATATAGTAGTTGTCAGGTCAAAAGGGAAACTATTGCAATTTGAAAGACTTAACTACAAAAAGGAACTACGTGTTAATTCTGAAGCTCTTTGTAGTGTCTCAAGATACTGGCTGTAGCTGCCAGACATCTCTGCATTTGGTCAAACCCCTCAGGTAGTCTTAAATGCATTTGTTCATGTCAGGCATATTTAAAGGGATTTATGGGTTTTAAGCAGTTTTCAACCATCTAGAAATGTAAATAACATGATATAGGAACACCTGGGCTTATCCTTTTTTCTTCAGTGTAATAAAGTGGCTGTGTTAAGAGTTAAAATAGCAAATACACCTGTGTGGCATTAATTTCTCCTTCTAAATGGCTTAGCTAGGTCCCTCTTTGGATGTTACTGACAAGTTTGTGAGATTTTTTTAAATTATACTTTGCTGCAATAAAAAGTCCAGCAGTATTAGTCATGTATTATCACTTCTTTAATGCTTGGATTTGAAGGTTATCTGTTAATGACAATGGAGAAAAAAGAAACATTATGAAAGGCTCCAGATAGCTGCCTTTCTGGACTTTCATCCTGTAGACACTCAATGCTTATTTGGTTTCTCAGTTTGTGTTTTTGCAGACAACGCTTACTGACAACTATCTGCTATTCTTAGAAATGGTATTAACTGCAGGAAGGGCTTCCCTGGGATTATAGGTTATTAACTCTTTATAGAAGTTATTTAGTAATTCTTGAGTTTTAACACTATTTTGACTCAAAGCCCTTTTCTTCTATAGATGGGCAGGTGGAGATATCCAGACCCTTTGGACCCCAGCCTTGGCACAGCTGTCACAAACTTATCTATGTCAGACCAAACCCTAAAACAGGGGTTCCTATAGGTCACTGGCCTGTTCCTGAATCCTTTTGGCCAGATCAAAATTCTCCAACACTGGTATGTACGGAAGATAAATCAAAGAGGTTGTGCGTGCAGGAATATTCTAGGATTTCCTATTCATGGATTTTTTTTTCAAGTCTTGACGTATGTATTATATTGTAGCAAATGTGGAAGCCATGTGATCCAGGGAGTGACACTTGCAAGCCTATCACTTACTGTTGAGTAAATAACATGGGGTTTTCTTTTTAGTAACTTTGAAGCATTAGAAAACTGCCTGTAACAGATTTTTGACCCAGTACATGCATGTAAGTGTTTGTTTGAACCCTGTTAAATATCAAATGGTGGCACTTGGTAAAAGCCTTGGGAATACTCTTGGCTCATAGAGGCTATTAATAAAAGATGGTATGATCTTGGCAGTTTGAATCCCTGTGGTAGTTTTACTTTCATTCTAGCAAATGAATTTAATCTGCTGTTGTGCAGTGTAGTCACACCTTCAATTTATCCAAACTGAGAAAACCTTTTAAATTAATTTATTAAGAATTAATTTATTTTTTCTTTTTCACAAAAGAATGTATGCCGCTGCCTTTTGGTCTGAGAGCTAATCATTAGTATAGTATAATGCATTTTTGTGTTTGTTTATATTTGAAATCATTGAAGTAGAATTCCTGCAGTGTGTAATGGTTACCTACATTTCATGATGATTTTTATTGAATTTTTGTGGGCTTTTTGGTATGAAACAGATGTGCTGACTAACACTCACTGAACTTCCTGTAAATTTTGTCTCTTGGTTAGAAAACAGATTAAGTCCTTTGAAATACAGGTTGTTGAGGAGTGATTGAGTATGAAATTTTAGTCATATTTACAGGTTTGATATTTTTGGCATCTGTAGTCACATTCATTAAAGGATGTGGATGTCCTTCTGAACTACAGGCAAGCTGGCATATATGAATAAAAGTAAATTTTCTGTAGTTGTCAAAAAAAACAAGATGTCATTATGTAATGGATATTTAAAGGCTGTTCTGTAGGAGAGCTGGTCCTGTGTATTCCTTGTAATCACTGTCAGTGTATCTGCCTCCATTTGCTGTGTAGATTCCATACAGTTTGCTACTCCAGGTCTTAATCAAGATTGACAAAATAGATCTTGCCAAGTGAAGAGTTGTTGAATTAAGTCTTAGAAAAGCCTGAAGCTGACTTACTCAAATGGCAAAAAGATGAGATTTTTTTTTTCTGTTGTAGTGTGTTTAGCTCTCATAACTACAAAGCACTGTCATATACAGCTAAATTCCTGTCAACATCAATTGAAACTCTGCCTTGTACCTTCCTCATGCAGTCTTGGGGAGCTAAGTTGCTGATAGTGTTTCAGTACTGTTCAAACACAGCGTATGTTGTAGTCGGTGTATATGTATGTAGTGTATCTTACCTGCTTTAAAGATCATAGTTAAATACTTAACTTTTCCTGCCTGTTACCTGATCCACAGTGGAGTGGTCTTAAACAGTTCTGTCACAAGAACTTAAGTCTACTGTGGCTAGTGACACCATCAAGGATTTCTTAAATGTCTTTAAAAGTCTGCTAATAATTATGTTGGCAGATCAACATGTAAATGACTGCTTCAACTGCTCAGACGTAAAAATAGTTCTCCTGTCCAGCAAAAGATTTTGACTTCTCAAGTCTGAGTAGCCTTTTTATTTTTATTATTACTTTTGCAGCCTTTTTATTCCTAGGATAACTTTGGTGGCTTGGTCAAAAAGTCCACCACAACTACTTATTAGCTATATTCTTTGAAGAGAGTTGTTCTTCCTCCATTTGGTTGGGCCTCCTGTTTGGTGTCCATTTGGAGAGCCCACCATCCTCAGGGTGGAGATACTCGAGGCAAGGCCAGCTGTCTTGACAGATAACTTGTTTGTGTGGTTTATCCTAAAATGAAGAGCCTAGAGCTTAGACATAAAAGAATTGCTTTCAAGGTGAAGTGGGAGGATGGTCCAAGAAACCTTGTATTTCTCTACTTCATCTTGTATGTATGTAAGTTACCTTCTTGTAAATAGAGTAAACGGAAGGACGCTTCCCAACTGAGCTCTTCCTCAGATACTAGTGGCCTTGAGGGAATACTCAAGGGCATATACTTATTCAGTGAGTAAATATTAAGAGCTTGCATTCCTCCCTTCAGTGGAAGGTGTACAGCTCCAATTTTCATCACACTGAAAATCGGCTTTCCCTTTTGGCAAAAGAAATTTCAAGTTGTTTACTTACAGTTGAAACTTGAGACACAAAGGCCTTTTTCCTGTGATTAATAAAAAAAATTTAAAAATTCAAACACTGAAATTCCTTGAATTGAAATAACTTCTTTCCTCAGGCCTAGTTAAAATGTGAGTTTTTAAAGTTTGGTTTTTTTCTGAATTCATGCTGCTCTTGGGCTTCATAATTGTTTGAATTTTGTAACTGTTAAATTTGCCAAGAAGGAAAGGCTCCTGGCAAAGTCAGCAAATGCAGAAGTACAGCATCTGCTTCTGTAGGAAATGAAAATGGACATGTCCCAGAGTAGCACTGATGGTGTTTTTTGTCTCCACTAGGACTTACTCCCATTTGTACAGCTTTTGGGTAAATGGAAGAAGTCTTAGTTGCATATTGCTCTAGACTACTACATGAAGTAGTTGGCATTTATTTAGAAAACCAGATTCCTTCAGAATAAGACATTGCTGACATCATAAATTGCTTAGGACTCATTAACAGTAAATGAATCCTGTATTGAGTAGGTTTCTTAAAAACATGTGTTTTCAAAGAAGCTGTATTACTTAAGTTGTCATAGCACAAATGCATTTTAATTGTTGTGCAGCCTTATTAACAGTGGAATACTTTGTTTAGCCACCTCGCACATCTCATCCTGTGGTGAAATTTTCCTGCACCGACTGTGAACCGATGGTCATTGACAAACTGCCTTTTGATAAATATGAATTAGAACCTTCACCACTGACCCAGTTTATCCTGGAAAGAAAATCCCCTCAGACCTGCTGGCAGGCAAGTAGAATGCATAAGTTTATGGAAGGCTGTTTTTCATATATCTTATTCTATAACCAAAATAGGATGTAAAATTTCAGAACACAATACTTGGCGTGTAAAGTCTGATGTAATGTGTTTTATTGCAGGTGTATGTGAGCAATAGTGCAAAATACAGTGAACTTGGTCATCCCTTTGGTTACTTGAAAGCTAGTACAGCGCTGAATTGTGTGAATTTATTTGTGATGCCTTACAATTACCCAGTCCTGCTTCCACTGCTAGGTAAATACCACTTCGTACAAATTTTCTCATGTGGTAGGTAATTAAAACATTGATGTCATCTAAATAGATTACTGCAATTAATGCTGGTATTAATAACACCTGGAAAAAGGTAGAATCAGTAACTTGCTTCACTTGTCTCCAGTTGTCTGGCCTTCATGATGCAGACTCAATGTGTAAGATGATTTACTCAATCATCATTTTCAGATAGGTTTTGGTCTCACTTTTCGTTGTTTTAAGAGCCGTTTTTCCTAATCTGTTGTGTCAATACTGATTCAGTAATTTATCAGGTTCCATTTTTGACTGCAGCATTAATCTTGTGTGTTTGATTTAGTTGTATGTATGCAGTATTAGTCTTACGTTTGTTTGGTTGTATATATGTTGACTCGTAGATACTAATTTAATCACATTTTTGCATTTACATTTCTTCAAGAATTTCATTTACTAGAATATTCTTTTTTAGAAGAAAAAAAGATGCAATACTCTCTAGACATGCTTTTCATTTTGTCGCTTTGCTTTTTTTATGACCGTCAGATGACTTGTTTAAAGTACACAAGGCAAAGCCTACGTTGAAATGGCGTCAGTCATTTGAAAGCTATTTGAAGACAATGCCTCCTTATTATCTTGGGGTAAGATGACTGTGTTAAAATTTCTTGATTATAGTTGTCTTTCTAATATGGATGTGGTATCTATTTTAAGTAGAATATGTATTACTTTAAGAGAATAGTTAAACATCATATATAATGATAGTGTTTTCACTGGAGTGCTGTGGAAGGCCTGAGACTTGAATGCTATGAAATTTTCTTAATTTCATAATACACTGGGACTTGTATATAAATTATATTTTTGTTAACTAATTCTGTATAAATGGAATTATTTTAAAACAACAAAAAATGCTGCCCTGGGAGTCTTTTTTGCTTTTGTTCTTTTTGAACCTTCAAAACCACAGGTTCTATTTGAAATGGGTACAGTTAGTTGAAGTGTGTATAAAGTTAAATATGACCATGCAATATATTCCATGTTTCAGCCTTTGAAGAAAGCTGTGAGAATGATGGGAGCACCAAACCTTATAGCTGACAATGTGGAATATGGACTTAGTTACAGTGTCATTTCATATCTCAAAAAGTTGAGTCAGCAGGTAATGTTGAAGCAAAAGAGCAGTAAAACCTTATTTTCATAGCAGGATAATCTTAAAATACTCAAGTTCAGTGGCTTGGTAGGAAAAAGGAACAGAAAGATCAAGTTAATGCTCTCCCATAAGAGACTAGCAAAAAATAATTTTGGTTTTTTGAATTGAAGGAAAATATAGCATTTAAATATAGACTTTATAAACTGAACTATCTAGAGACAGATACGGAAATACAAGTTGAGGATTTTTTTCTATTTAAGGAGCATTTTCACTTGTGCAGAGAGTAACATACTTTTAGCCGAAAAAACCCCCATGTTGTCTTTAAAGATGTTTTAGTATTTTGTCAGGAAATAGGGCTTTGCACTTGATGCATCAGAATTAAAATGTTCTTTCTTTGGCTTGTGACATGAAGTGGAAAGTGTTCAGTAAATAAGATAACTGACATAACTGGGAATATCAAATAACGGTACAGGTGTAGAAATGACAGGTGACCATTTGAAATTGTTGACTGTGTTGAGAATAGTGCCCTAATCTTTGACTAGGCTCCTGCACCAGCTAAAGCATTTCTGCCCTGCTACCTCCACTTTTGAACTGTGCATGTTAAGCTTTATGTTCAAGATAAAAAAGTAAACTTGAAACTTCAAGAAACAGTAGTGCCAAGTACTTGTAACTTAGCTAATGAGTTTTTACGGACCAGCTTTTTCTTAAAATTTATGAACATAAGTGGTTATTTGAGGAAGCAAATATCTTGAAGTCTAGAGCATATCCTGTTAAATCAGTCATATTGCTCATTATTGGGTGAACTGGTGTCTCAACCTAGGCACCTTGGACTCCTCTAAGAAGTAATGATGTGCACTGCAAATTGTACTTGAAGCTTTTATAACTTCTGAAAGACCCTGCCAGTAAAACTCAGCATTCTCAATACATATTCGATTTTCGAGTAGTCTATAAATTTATGTGAAATTGCAAAACCAAAATTGGCAGTTGTGTTACTAAATTGCTTTTGGCTCTTTGCTCTGTATTCTGTAAAAAAGCTGGCATTTATAAACACATTTAATTTTGGTACAAATCTAGCATAATATTGGGGGCTAGGTTTGTCTGGTCAACCAGTTGGTTATTTTCATGTATTTCAAATTTGTTAATGTTATGACTAATTGTATTGAGCTTTAAAAAAGTTGATAGCATTGGATGACTGATTGCAACTACAGTTGTGGGAGAATCAGTCTTGTGGGAGTTTGACTGTTCTCTACAGGAACAGCTGAACATTATACGAGTACAGATAGATCTGCAGAGAATTGCTAGTCAAATTATGGCATTTTATGAAAATAAAAGCATTGCATGCATATTGGTGCTTAGATACTGTAATGGGCAGCAGAGGAGAAATATGCAGAAGACCTAGGCAGAAAATTGTTCACTATATTTAAACCTGTAGTAGGCATTAAGTGGTTATGTATGAAGCACTCCTTAAGCACTCAGCCTGGTTATGGTCATCATAGTGTGTTAGCACGTTGTTGAATCTTGTAGGTAGGAATTTAAAATGAATAAGTCTGACTAATCCTTTTAAGAGCATATTGTCAATTTTATTTATTTATTTATTTCAAATTAAGGCCAAAATAGAGTCCGATAGAGTCATTGGCTCTGTAGGCAAAAAGGTAGCGCAAGAGACTGGAATTAAGGTCAGAAGCAGATCACACAACCTGTCTATGGCACATAGGAACGATTTTCAACATCTGCTACAGGGGATTACTGGGGAAATTCCTCATAGACCTCTAGACCTCAATATGAAGGAGTATGCTGGGTTCCAAATAGCTTTGCTGAATAAGGTAAGCACCACTGTGTGTAATGTTGTTATTTTCAATATACTTCCATTGAAATGCTAGATATTGTTTCTTACCTGGCATTAATTGGAATTTCATTTACTGGAACCATAGGATTTGAAACCTCAGACATTTAGAAATGCTTATGACATACCCAGAAGAAATCTTTTGGATCAGTTAACACGAATGAGATCTAATTTACTGAAGAGTACTCGCAAGTTCCTCAAAGGACAAGATGAAGGTTAGATAACAGTTTACATTTTGTCTGCCTGTGATATGATCATTGCTAAAAAACAATGTAACAAATAATGTAGTTCTTTAAAACTTGGTGGATGTCTGATACTGCCATTAAACTGCATGGATTTTTTAGATGCTTTCTCCTTACCTTGTTGGAGAAAAAAAATGGTGAGGACAGAGAAGATTGATGATTCACTGCTCTGTCTTTAAGTCCATATGAGGAGACTTGGGCTTTTACAGGAGATTCTTTGTTCACTATTTTTCCTAATTCTCATGGGTGTATATGATAAAATCACAGGGCAGTTCTGAACATTATGATCTCTCTCAGTAGAAGTGGGTTGTGAGCAGTGAAAAAGTAAGCTAGCTCACTGGGTGCTGATGTCAGATTAACATCTGTACATTTCACATTGCATTATCACTTTGTCAGAGTAGTTGTTTTTTCAGGGAGGAGGATTAATTCATGTTTGGATTTTTTTCCTGCAGTTTTTTCTAGTGTTTTTTTTTTAATCAAAGGCTTGGCAGCTCTAAAACTAGAACAAGTTTAAAATAGTTCCCATGTTTTTTAAGAATTTTTTGATTTACAGTAGTCAAAAGTCACCATTGCCCTGGGAAGATGCTAGTCTTGACAATTAAGTTTTGGGTGGCTAAAATTGGACAAAGGTATGTCAAAGCTGTGTGCAGCATGGCATTGCTACTTTACTTCAATATATCTTTTGTCTGCAGTAATGTTTTAGTTCTAATTTGTTCCTAGTCTGTTTTTCCATCCATTGCTCTGTTGTAAAGTTGGGACACATTGGAAAAGTAGTATCTGTGCATAACACCTATTGTTTATTTCCTGTCAAAATTATAAATCCCCAAGCCATGTACTGATTCATTTGAGCAGGTCTCCTGAAGTCAAAAGTTTTATAAATATCAGTCAGGCAAGAAAAATGGTGAGCCTTGTATAGCTGTTTTGTTAAAGCATATGATAAAAGTCTGAACACTGGAGATATGAAATGGATATAGACTAAATTCTCATAATGTCAGCAGTACTGTGTATTAATTAACTCCTCTGTTACTATAGATCAGGTTCACAGTGTACCTATAGCACAAATGGGAAACTACCAGGAGTATCTAAAACAAATCCCTTCTCCACTCCGAGAACTTGATCCTGATCAACCACGAAGGCTTCATACATTTGGCAATCCATTCAAATTGGACAAAAAGGTGACCTTTCTGTAAAGCTTTTTAAAAAATGTGCTGTTGTGTGTGTGCTACTGCCTGCATTGTTCTTTGAGTAGTCTATTGGAGAAACCCCTTCAACCACTTGTAAAAGAAATGGTTACAAGAAAGTGTCTCAGATGTTCTCCCATCAGCAGTATCTTATGGAGGGCAGTCTTTATTGGAAAACCAGTATTACGTCTCTAAATCCTATTATAACTGAAATACTTGTCTCAGCTTTGGGAGTCTGGACTGTCCCTTTTATCCAAATCTCCTAGAACTGACCAAACTGCCAATATCATTTAGAGCACTTGTAGTAAAGTGTGAGTCTCTTTGTAATTACTGAAAAAAATTACTGAAAAGGAAGTTTGATGGCCCACTCCCTTACCTTACCTGGCAGACTGTTGGATAGGGGCCTTAAGCATGTTTATCTGGTCCTGGTTGACAGTTTGGAATTCCAAACATAATGGCATGTTGTACGTGACTCTTATACATGCTAAACATTATGGTGAATCACAGTATTAATTGTACCTTACATTATGGGATTTTGGTGTGAAGCTTAAGAATTCTTCTTGTTAAATGAATTACAGGGAATGATGATAGATGAAGCAGATGAATTCGTATCGGGACCTCAAAATAAACATAAAAGACCTGGAGAACCAAATATGCAAGGGATTCCAAAAAGGCGACGCTGTATGTCCCCCCTGCTCAGAGGGCGACCACAAACTCCTCCAGTTGTCAATAACCACATTGGAGGAAAAGGGCCACCAACACCAATTGCACAAGTGCAGCCTGACCTTGTTAAACCCATTGCTGTTCACAAAAGTAAGTGAATCTTCAAAATCTTTGAAGTTTGTTTTTTAATTTGTCTGCATAAAACTTTTTTGTGTGAAAAATACTGCTGGCTGATTTGTGAAATACGGCAATTTTATCCCTCCCTCTTGAAAATGAAGTACTTAAGTGTGCATCTGGCGTTAATTACAGAGTTCATGTAGTCTTTTAGATGGAAGTCTTCCATATGAATTCTAAATATAAACAATGTAATTCCTCTCTCCTGAGGAGACAGTGTAGACAATGAGAAGAGTTTTCTTCCTTTGCCTGGAAATTTAAATATGCTAGAAGTACCACAGCATGATGTTAGTTTGAATTTTGTGCAGTGAAATCACTCCCTGAGTGTGAAGCTGAGGGGCTGTGTAACTCTCTTACTGTAGAGTACTAAAGTAAACCTGGTTTGATTTAAAGGGGGAGAGACACCATGTCATAAACTCACTCTTTGCAGGTGGTTTTTCTTTTGTTGCTAGTCCGTACAGTAATTTCCTTTTTCATACAAAGAATATACCTGTGATTTTTTTGAAAGTCATTAATTGCCAGGAGATAGTGATGGGCTCAGTGTTATAATCCACAAACAAGTTTTCTTATGCCTGGCATGTACAGTAGACTGTATGAGCTGGAACATAGTTTTAATAGTCTAATTCTGATCTGACTCACTGACTTGTATTAGTTGATAAGGAATTTGAACAGGGCAAGTGTAATCTTTGTTTTTTCAGCATCAGAAACAAATAATGAAGTTGGAGTTGATGATGTCATTGAGAATCACGTTACAGACGCCCTTTCACCAGATGTTTTCCCAAATGCTGTGGATTCAGAGTTTTCACTGTCCCCTTCACCATTCAATTCATTGGATCGACCAACAGCTCATACAGAGGATGTAGGCCATGAACGTTTAGGGAATAATTTGAATGTTGATGGGTTTTTGGAGAATCACGAGGAATCAGGTAGTAAAGAGCAAAGTACGGAAGAGAACTTGACAATGTCTTCACCTAGCAAAGGGAAAAAACCAGTGCACTGCAGAAGTTCCAGAGAGATTAATATAGAGCTAAGAGCACAAATTATGAAAGAGATCCGAAAACCAGGAAGGAGTAAGTATACTGAATTTCTTTCAGGTAATTGGCATGAGAGTTAAACAAAGAATTCATGTTAGATCACTGTTTTAGAAATGTATTGGACCATGAGACTGAAGCAAAATTAAATTTAAAGCTGAAAAGATTTGTTTTAAAACCTCTGCTAAAAACTTACTGTAGGAGTGATTAAAACATTGCTATACCTATCAGTGTTCATGAAAGTAAAGTTTTTTATATAAATATTGGAATTAACTTGATAGGTGTTAATAATATCCTAAGCTGCAATATCCTGTGGTTTTTTTTAATGTTGGTTCTCAGTAAATAAGATGTTCTTGCTCCAGTTGATACAGCTTAAAAGTTTACAAAAATTGAATGTTGCATTTCACTGAAATCTATTACAACAGATATCTGTGTAGGCATCTTTTAAATAACTGATGTTTCTTTTCTCTTGACCTGTAAGAATATGAAAGAATCTTCTTTTTACTGAAGCATGTACAAGGAAGCTTACAAACCCGACTGATGTTTTTACAGAATGTTATAAAAGAAGCTTCAAGGTAGGTAACAGAATTGTACTATTCTTACAAGACTGCACCATGTTGTGCCATGTATAACTGCTGGACAATCATGCAGTTGTTTGAAAACAATGCTTTGCACTGCAAGTAAATAATTCCCTATGAAACAGCAGAAATGCATAAGCTTCTTGAGGTGTTGTTTGTAAGAGCTTACCTTTTTCCCTCAGATTTTGGCTTAAAGATGTTAGCAACTGTAGCTGCCAAATCCCTGTAAATGTAGATGGACAATGGTACAGAAAGAGAAGGTAACTTTAAAGTCATTCCAATTAAAAAGTTTAGGTGTGAGTGTACTGCTAATTTGAAAATGTAATTGAGATTCCAATTATGGGGAATTAGGCTTTCAGAAACAGCATCAGCTCAAAATCTTGTCCTAAAAATAGCTTTTAAATTCAGGTGTACTCATAAAGATATGTCTCTACTCTTCAGCATACTTCATTCAGAGATAGTGTAGTCCTGTCTGAGACTTTGGAAATGGAAGTGGCTTTTCTCTGGAGAAGAGTGACTTGATAAGGATTTAAACCCTGTGTTTTTCATCCAGGTAGAAACTGTTACTTACAGTATCTTTAGACTGTCCATACTTAGCCTTCTACATGCTTACTGAGAGGAAAAAAATGGAGAAATGTATTAGAACCAATAGTGTTTGAGTTGCAGGGAACCAGTAATTCCAGGGTCTTGCGTGGATTGTAAATATAACCAGAACTTTGAGGCTTTCTTCAGAAACCTCAAAGAATAGTTGCTTCTTACTCTCTAATCTGTTTTGTAGTAGTCGTTCTTTTCCCATGGTATTAAGCAAATTCCATGATTAAAAACCAAAGTAATTTTAGGAGAAAGTTTAAGGTATGCTGGATGTTGAACATTCATACAGATTCTGTAGCCATCTATTGCCAGCTCACTGGGGCATGTGAATTTATGTGTATTGAGCTCTTCCTATAGCAACTATTGCTTTATAGTGCTTTTGGTTGATCGTTATATTGCCTGTCAGAGTTGTTCTGTATGTTGTAAATCATGCATTCTTCTGCACTGTCACAGCACACCAAAACAATTCTGTTGCTCTTGGAGTTTGTGGTTGCCCCTAATGGGGTTGGAATTTTTGTGCCTGTAAAATTAGGCTTTTAAGATCACCTGTAACTCTCATTCCTCTTGCACAGTCTCTTTATTCTAGCTGGTTTTAGTTGACGCTTCTTAAAAATTTGACAGTGGTTGAGTAACTCTTGGATGCATCAGGGATTGTGGGGAGGCTTGTCATCTGGAAATTAGAGTAGGTACCATGTCTCTGTGAGCCAAGAACATGGACCAGGATCCCTGACTGGAACTAGAGGCATCTGCTGTGGTTTAGTGAAGTCATAGGACTGAACTTGGGATATAGTTCAAAATATTTTCATTGCTGCCTGTCTTTGAACACACATATGGCTACCAAAGCATTGGTCAGAAGTGGCTTCCCCGAGGTGCAGAAATGTTGCAAAGGGAAGGAATGCTGCAAACAGCAAGGAGTTGTACTTCTTGTAGGGTGTAAGCAGAGGTGACAAAATGGCCTATTGATCAAATTTATACAACTGATATGGAATAGAGCTGCAGAGACTCCAGAGATATGGAGTTTGGATGCTTGTATTTTCCTTTAATTTCTTTCTTAAAGTTTTTTGTTGTTTGTCAGGAAATCTGCTTTGCACTGTGTAATGGCTGTTCCTACACCAATACCAACTTCGTTAACTTTGGTGAATGCATCATGAAGGCATGCAAATAATCCCTAAAAGCTGTTTGCCAGCTTTAGGATTATAGTTATTTTGATGTATATTTTATTTCTATACTTTAGAACTTTACTTCTGGAAGCAGCAAACAGTTAAGTCTGTTTTTCCTGGATTTCTGAGAGCTGAGTGATGTTCAGCTATAATCACGTGCTATAATAAACGCTTGTAAATGTAGTTTTGTATTCAGCAAATGGAAAAGCAAGTTGGTGGTTTACCAGAATGTTAGGAGACAGCCTATGTGTACGTATGAGGTATGTGTAGCCTCATCATACACTGCTCTTGAAGTAATAACTGAAATTTCCAGCGTTCAGTAAAAGTTTTGTCAATGATGTTTTATGTATTACTCCATTATCCATTGTAATGCTTTCTTTTAAATCCAGGTTTAAAAAACGAATGCTGATAGAACAGCTTGAGAGTTTTCTGGAAGAAATCCATCGCAGATCCAATCAGGTCAACCATATCAACAGCAGCTAAGAAACTGCACATAAGAGAGAGCCACAGCAGGGCACTGCTGTTCTTACTTGCATTCATTTTTGACATGCACTCTTATCTCAAGTTCCTGTACCTGAAAGAATGAGAAGCTGCTCAGTAAAATGATGAGAAGTATCCATCATCTTTTTCTTTCTTCACTTCTGTTATTTTTGTAATGTGAAAAATAATACAAAAACATTTTTATTTAACTAAATTGAGAACTTTTTGCTTGTCATGGACATAAGTGTCACTTTCCCTCAGGTTCTATTTTTCTTAATCTAACCTTCAAAACTATCACCTCTTAAGGTTGAACTTTGCCAAAAAGTTGCTTTGTAATTTTCAAAAAAAAAAAAGCACATACATTAAAAAGGTAATGTTTTGTATATACAGTTATTTTGGATATATTATTGTAAGTTGTATAAATGTATTTTGAAAAATATTTAAGAAAAGCACTTTTGTTATTCCATCAATAAAATCTCTATTTTAATTTTTGTGTAGGTTTGAGTACAGTTTTTATTGGAATGATTTGTTTTGCCTTCCCTTTCCAGAACTTCTCTGTTCTGGTATCAGTGTTAAAGAGTGAAGAGGGGTTTTTTTCACTGGATATTCTGCTCTTAATCAAAGAATGAGTGAAAGAGCTAATGCTGAATTGCAGCTACAGTAGGGTATCTTGTGTACTTTGCAATTGGATGATCAGCATAACAAAGTGATGTTTGTATGCGTATCTGCAGCCATGACAAGCCCTGCAGTTTTATTGAGGGGATACAGTGTGATGAAGCAAGGGTCAGTAGCCTTTGAGGAGGCTGCACAGAGGTTTTCTGTGTCAGAAGATGTTACATGTTTACAAGTGCAGGAACACATAGAGGGTGCTGCTGTCTGGACACGGACACAATATCACGGCTTTACTGGCCATGTCTTTCAGCTGTGCTGGATGCTATGAATTATCTGGAAGGCTTTGTTTGATTCAGTGGGAGCTGAATAAAACAGTTCTCTGATGCTTTTCTTGGAAGTCAGTGGTTTGCAGTCTTCACCCAAAATATGGGCCTGGATTTCTGATGCTTGTGCCATGAGTTGCTGAACACTTGCTATATCCCAGCTTTTGTCAGGATGCTGTAAAACACCCCCCATTTTTCTTGATGCCTGTAATCACAATCAGTGTTCTTCTGGAATGTTCATTCTATGTCGTGTATGCTTCAAAGGCAGTAGAGGTAGTACTGCTACCTTTTTTGGCAATATTTGTTAGGTCTCTGCGTGGGCATTTCTGCTTCTTACCTGCCCTGCCTGGAACGGGCTGCCCTGCCAAGTGGTAGAGTCACCATCCCTGGAAGTGTTTGAAAAGTCTGTAGGTGTGGTGTTTAGGGGCTTGGTTTAGTGATGGACTTGGCAGTGCTGGCTTAATGGTTGGAGTCTATGATCTGAGAGGTATTTTTCAGCCTTAATGATGCTGTGATTGTGTCAGTTTTGAAACAGCCTTTCAACTTGATTTTCTTTTCACAGCATTTTGCTGCTTGTTTGTTACCTTCTATATCAGCTGGATTATAACTGTCTGAGGTCAGACTGAATTTCAGTTTTATTCTTAAGCTTTCAACTTCAGGACAGGGAAATAAAATTGTGCTTGAAAATAACATCACAAAGCTTTCTTGTGGGTTGCCTTCATTCACATGACCTATATACCCGGCAACAGTCAAGCTGCCTTTGGCCATGACGAAGTTGAAGGGAAGCTGTTGGCTCATACTGCTAAATACTTAGGAGGCTAAACCTTTTCCGTATTTTTGCAAATGTTTGTTTGGATACTGTCTTTGCTGTAGTTGTGGTGCTGATGATTTCTAGACAGCTCTAAGTTTCAACAGTGTCTGCAATGTAATAAGGTAGTGGAGAGCTTTTACTCTTGCATATTCTTGGAAAAGTGATATGCTTAAAACTGTGGTTTAATAAATACAATGTAGCCTTTAATTTCATTGGAAGAAAGCTCATCATAGGAACAGAAGTCAGTGTATGTGTTTAGTGCTTTTTATGAAGGATTTGTAACTCTTCCTATAAAAAGTACTGAACCTGTAAATGAAAACAATATTAACATTATTTCAGTTTGGGGCCCCATTTTCAAAGTGTAGTACAGTTTAAATACATAAGTTAGGCATGTAATTAACAGATTCTAGAATCATTCATTGCTTGTATGAAAAAACTAACTGCAACTGCATGGTTGTCTTAAAATAATCTAAACATTTCTGTATTAAAAACACCTTTCCAAATAACTGGTAGCCCAAATTAGGAACCTGCCAAAATCTGAAACTTATGCTGAGCATTGCTGTGTTCATATTTTCAAAGTTCATTGCTTTGTGTTCGTATTTTAATTACAGAAGAGAATGAAATGAGTGCCTCAGATTCATTAGATTTGTTTGGTTATTTGTATTGCTGTTACCTTGCCTGTCCTTCAAAGGGAATAAGCTCAAACCTGAAATTCAGATTAAAAAACTCCAATTTTTTTCAGTTATTTTGAGCAGAACAATGCTATTTTAAATATTGGAAAATGTATTTCTGCTATTACTAGAAAATTGATGCAATGAATACTTTTGGTCTACATAAAGATTCATTATGAACTTTATGGGCATAGAGGTTTTAAGCACTTCTAGACAGGTAGGTGAAAAATAGTTCTTGTTTACCTGTTCAAGTTTTCCGTAACTCAAAAACTTGAATCACAAAATCTGAGCAAACAAAATCACTTACTGTTTTCACTTCTTGCATTAAAAAGCTTGAATTATAGAGATACATTTTTGATTTTCAGTTGATAGGAAGGTACGTATTTTATGCTTCACATAAAAATCTTATTTAACAATCTGATTTCCTTCCTCTGTATAATTCCTGTGTATACACTGTAAACTGACCGTTTTATTCACCAAAGTAAGTTTGTTCTTAATCCTGAAGAGTCTGTGGTTCACGTTTCATAGGTGAGTTTATTAATGCCTTTTTATTTTAAAATTCTGCATTTGCCAAGTAAAATACTTTTATTCATGGACTGGGAATGATTGCCAAAGCATATTTAAAACAAAATTCTGAGCAAGGCAGTAATTTTCTCTTTGGGTGCTTGCACTGTGGTCAAAATTTGGGTATGGGTTTTTAAAACAAAATGTTACATACACAAGTATTCACTGACTAAGAGAACAGTGTGTGTTGCTTGGAAGCAGATAAGGGAAATGATTCCTGACTTTGTGCTAGGCCCCAGTGTTTTACTGAACCCTATAAATATCTATATGTTCCTTGAAAATCTAAATGGCTGTGACCCCAGTTGTGAGAGAAATGTGGTGGTTACAACGATTTCTAGGAAAATACTTCAGGTGCAAAATTAGTGCATTCTTAAGAAAGATAAGAGTTGTTGGAGATTGGCCTGATGCTTCAGAGTGGCAAATACCTGCGGAATGGTGCATAATGCAGTTTTTTATTATTGCCAACAAGCTATAGAGTGTTTTATTTTGGCAGACGTTCCGGAGTAACTTAATGTGATTGGACATCTGAAACAGACTTATAATCCACTACTGAAGCTAAAGGATCACTGTGATGCTTCACTCTAAGACATGATCTGTGGTTCTGTTTGGGGTTTTTGGGTGGTTGGTTTGGGAGCTAGGGGAGGTCATTTGCAAGAAAAGAGCTAGCAGTTGCAAAGAAACGTTTTTTTGCAGAAGTCTGTTTGCTATCAGTATACGCATGGATAAGTTTCCTTTATAGGGAAAGGTTTCTATTTTAACTACCTCAGATGTTAATCCAGCTGGTCCAGCTGATTGTAATTTGAATTGCCCTGTAGAGATCAGTTCCTGATGCTGGAGTATTCAGCATCTGTGAGATCTCTCTAGTGCCTGTAATTTTGATAGAAATTTTTGAGCACATACTGCATGTCCAAAGAAGAGACTAATCTGGCTTCATGACTTTTCATGCCTGGTATACATTCTTTTTAAGGAAATTAAAATCTGTGCTTTAAAACCCCAAACCCCACTGCTTCCATAGTTGTTTGAAGTTGCCGGGACTGAAAAATGGCATGCTAATTGTACTGATTTCAGTGCTACTTTTGTGAGGAATTCTGCTCCTGAAAGACAGAGCATGCATACCTGTATTAGCTTGTCTCAGGAAAAATGTGAAAGGTCGATCTGCTTTGAAAATAGGTGTTCGAGATCTTTTTAGTAAGACCATTGCTGTAATGCAACAAAGAAACATCAGTAAAAATGCATCTCCTTTCTTTCCATCTTTCATACAGCGCCCTCACGCTCTGGTTAGTACCTTGCACTTTTGAGTTGCTCCTCTGCTTTAAGACTAAAACAACAATTTTATCCAACAGTGAAATCAGAAGTCCGGTGGAATTAACAAGTCAGGAGTTGTGAGACTACGTGAGGTGATTAGTGCGTATTTCGATGCTGAAGGGCATCTGCCTGGTGTTGGATCTCAAAGGCAATTTTTGTTGTCATCACATCCCTAACTCTGCTGTAGTCATACCATGCTATTGTCTCATCTGTTAGCCAATTCCTAGCTATGCTGTTCTGGTGAAAAGGATAAGCAAGGCACAAGTGCACTTTCTTATCCAACTAGGAGACAAGCAGCAGAGAAATACCTGCATCATCCCAGAATTTCTCTTGTCAGAGTTCTCAACAAAATCTTAAGTATCCTCAACTCAGTTTATGACAGTCTTTTCCTCTCTGGTTGTGGCTTAATTATTAAATAAAGAGTTTTTAAGGATTATGATGGTTCAGCTATTATTAAAACACATCTTTTTAAAATAAATTATTACTTTTAACTATATAGTCTTAAGAATACATTGTCAAAACCATACCCCCACCCCCACCCCCAATACTAAATCCACCAGATCTGGATTATTTTTTGAACAGTTAAAACAATGGAATTAGTTTGAAAATTCAAGTAAGACACAATAAAACTACTTTGAGAAGGCACTATTTTAGTGCTTGTAAAAAGAATGTGCCTAGTTTCAAGTCATCATGTGACTAGATCCAAAACTTTTAAAGTAAACCATAAATGTAATTGCACTTTTTAAAATCTGCTTGTCAGCTTGGTCTGACTGGAGTTAAGGGATATTTTGGCATTGATTTCAAGGGGATAAAGGTCTATTCCCCTTAGTCTTTGGTATGTAATTGAAGTCACCTAAAAGCTTTTTATTTTGTATGGGGCTTACCACAAAGTTATTAAAAATACTACTGCCCTGATAGAGGTTAAGACTGTTACAAAACTTAAACTTTCTGCCGAGCTGTACAGTTTTAACTTAGTTATGCCAGATGTTTTCTGTACACCCCCACATGTATATGTGTCTTATTCAGGGTTGTTTCCAGAGGAATACTGAATACATCAATTCAGGTGTGCTCAGGTTCTTTCTGGCATTGCAGAAAGATGTTGGATGTGAGGAGATGTGCAACAGGTTGGGCACCACAGTGAGGTGCACTGCCATGCTCTCTACATGCCTCTTGAACTCCTTCCTGGGAGCAAGGAGGAGAAGTGGTAGAGCACCCTGGTCCCCAGCCAAGGACCACCAGCATTTGTGATGTGGAGCACATCTATCCTTGGCACAGGCCAGGGAAGCAGAAAGGCGAGATGTGGTTAATGGTGAGTCATTTATTGACTGGGTAGTCCATAGCTGAGATTTGACTCTGAGTCTCCCACTCAGCCAGTCCCATCTGCTCATGTGGAAGTGATCTGTTAGCAGGAGCTACTGCACATGAAGGCCACACTTCAAAGTATGTAAGAATCAAGCTTGTCTGCCTCAAACTTGCTGATTATTACCATTAATGCCATCAAAGAGATCATCCTCAAATTCCCTAACAGTTCAGGAGCTGTAGATAAAATATTACCACCTTGTTTCCATTTTTTGTTCTTATGATCTGAGAAAATAGATATTTAACCGGCAGAAAAATAAGTGGTATATCTTCTCAAACTGGATTTTCCTTGGAGTGGCAAAGTTGGTTTTTTCGTTTGAGCCATTACATCTTAGTTGAACATCAAAAATTAAAGGAGGTAAAATGGAAGTGTGTTAAATACAAAAGTTTGTTAGGCATACATATAATTTTTGCCATGCTTGTTTTGTTTTAAATAAAGGACTAGTATTTGGTTTTGTAGTGATAAGCTCCAGAAGTCAGAAGTTTGTCTGAATATTTGATTTACCTGTAGCTCCTGATGCTTTTGTACCATCTTCTGTTACTTCAATCTCTGCTTTGTGAATAGCTTCTGAAATATAAAGACCATCTTGCTCTGCAAAACCCCCAAAATTAATAAGTTATTTTTTGCATTTCATTACAAACATATTTAAAATAATCAGAATGCTTTTACCTTTGTTTTTCCTGCAGAATCTAAGGATCACATAACTATTAGGTATTTCAGCCATTGACTGTTTTCCCACTAACAGTGAATTGAATGCTGAATGGGAGTTACTAGTTTGAGAGGTCTCCAGGTTGTGGTGGAAGGCAAGATACATGGTGAAAATAGAAGCTTAAACAGAGTGAGGATAATGAAAGAAGTGAAGAACCCTTGGCAGGGGAATTATAGAAAAATGCTCTTCAGGAAGAAACAATGGGACTGTGACATAAAATTAATCTTGGAAAAGAATTCATTTCAGAAAGACACTGAAGAGAGTGTCACAAGTCTGCTTTTCTCCGGCTGCCTGCAAAAGGCAGAAAGCAGGAAAGGTTGAGAAGTTTTTTCTTTCTTGTCTGAATTCAAGGATCAAGTCCAACATGTAGGTTAAATCAAAGACCATAAAAGAGCATTTTATCTATTTTTGTTTAATTTCTGGCAGTCAGAAAAACTGGGATGGCAGCAAGCAGGACAAAACTAGGGAGAGGAAGAATTTTTAAAAGTAGATAAATCTTACACATTTTTGAGGGGAAAAATACGAGCATTCAGGTATAAAAAAAGCTATTTCAGGTCTGACATGAAGCAACATTTGTTTGCTAAGTGTGATCTGAGAGTAAATATTCTGAAGATTATTATTCTGAAAAAATGAAAACTTATCTAATTTTTTTCAAATATCAGTTAAGTAAAAGATAAATTTTCCTTGTAAACTCTGCCCTACAAAACTCTTAGACCATATAGAACCCTACAGCTATGACACAGTGGTGTAAGAGTAGAACTAAAAAGGGCCTCAACATACCATTTCTTCTATAACTCTGCCAGGGCAGGATCAAATACTTCTACAAGCCTTATTCTGTATGCCAAAGGAAGCTGCTAAATTATTTTGTTTATGGAATTAATTTCCCCAAAGTATTTATCTTATTTAAATAGATATTAACTTTATGAAGTACATCCTTGTGTAGTTTATCAGTATATTAACATTTGTTTGCAATAAGCAAAGTGGCAGTGAACAGTAACAAATTATTTTAATGCGCATCTATGTGCAATCTGAGATCTATATTGCAGTAGAATATTGCTATGTTTAATTTTAAAAGCAGCATAAAAAACTTCATGAGTAATGTGCCTTTTGAGGTTCACCTCAGGAAAGCAAGTTTTCTGTAAAAGCAGGTTTGTCTGAATTGGAGCTATTTCATTTATTCACTCACATGCACAAGAATGTGAGCTCCTTGCTGGGCAGCTACCACTCCCAAGTCTTTACTGTGAGCAGAAATGACTAAGTTGAAATATTTTGTTGCTGGAAGGAGTCAAAAGAAAAAGAATAGATAATTTTGATTCTTTTTTTTTTTTAATTTAATATTAAATGGTGACAAATTTTCCAAGGGGCAGAAGAATTTCAGTGTTCCAAACCCAAGAATTTAATCATAACAACAGTGTTTTAGCAAAGGGAAAGTATAATATTGTCTACTGATCACACGATCAGCAAGACAATATAGCTTGGACATAAATCAGTATTTTTTGCAGTGTCCGGAGTTGGAATATAGACTTGTTGGACCAGCATCCCTCACGGTTAAATAACTATTTAAAAACACGCATAGGATTGCAAGTTTTACTAAAGCATCCGAAATTTCTTAATAAATAACTATTTTTCCAGGTCTGCATTGTCTTGACAGTTTTAATCTTAAAGACAAGAAAAAAGTAAGTTCAAGACCAAAACCAAACCTGTTCTTTTCAGGTTCCTCTTTCCTACAAAACAGCTCAAAATACAATTGCAGGTGAGTGTGAATTGTGCTTTAAGTTCCACAGATAAAGAAGTGCAATCAATTCAGAAGACCCAGGTCCAGTAAATCATTCAAATGTAAGAGTCTACAACTATTGGGTCAAGGATCATTTTGTATTCAGTCAAGCCTCTTACCTGAAATGCCTTTAAAATTAGCAGTGATGGGATCAAATGCATCTCTAATTCCCAAGGCAGAAAGAGCTGTCTTCAGGTCAAAAAGGCTTTGAATACTGAACCTGAAATTAATATGATAGACTTTATCTAAATGCAGGATTTGTAGAGTTTTGTAGAATTAAAAGGCATTAACAGATACAATTTATTTCAAGCCTTTGCATTTCATCCATCTCTTTCTGTATGAGCCCAGTGCATTGTCTGATTAAGTGTATTTGCAGAAAAGTAGCTCACCTTCACCTGAAGACATTAACAGAAGGAATCCCTTGCCACCCTCTGTTGCATTCAGGTTGCTACTAAGTCTTCTTGACATGTGAATTCTGTATTTTCCCAAAGTGTTCTCTTTCTAATATTTTTGGCTATAGCAAATGGCCCTTGGAAACATTTCCCAAAAATTAGCTTGAAGAAAACAAATATTAATATACACACTGGTTTTCAGTGCTTTGTTAATGTGATGAATATGTTGTAGGAGGTGTGTAATGAAGCCCTTCCATGCTAATCCATACAATAGATCCAGTCACATAAAGCCTTCTGGACCTAATTCCTCCTGCTGTGCAATTTCATTGGAGTAGATGATAGAAAATACCTCCAGCATAGTTGTTTGCTAAAACAACTGGCTAAAGTGGAAAATGGATGAGTGAAACCTGCTTCGTGCATGGAAGGATGGTTATGACTGCTGGAGGGGGACCAAGCTCTTTGTCCAGTGCCTTTTGAGTACACTGGCAAGTTTCAAAAATACAAAATAGTGTGTCTTTAGGAGATTTATGTGTTTATTATTCCTTAAACAAAGAGAAAAATTAGTGTGGGAAAGGTCCACTAACATTTCTCTGGTTTAGATCCTTAAAGGATTTATACCCCAAAAAAATTATAAGTAAAAGCTGTAAGATCAACTGAAATACTGTTTTTTAAAACAGTACAGAGTGTAACCAGAATGCCTTGTCCTTCCTGGCTCACCCCTTTGTGGTTTAAGAAAGGGTTAGAGCATCTCTGATCGTGTGATGAATAATGAAACCAAAAGCATGTAATTTGATTTTGCTCACACACTGCTTGTGTCAGCACTGTCACATGGAATTCTGAGAGCTGAGGTAGTGAATCCATTGTGCCAGCAGTGCTTACCTAGGCAGAAAAATGTCCATCTTTGTTCGCTTCAAGCTGTTGGCCCAGAGGGTTATGGTTTTGGCAGAAAGGTGAGACTCAATCTGGGACAAAGGTGTTCTTTTGTGGCTGGGAAGCACTAGGAACATGCTGAGTTTCTCCCCCTGGTAGGGTAACTCGATCACGCTGAAAGCCTCCAGAGCTGCAGTCTGGAACTGGCCTGTGGGTGGCCAAAGAGAGATCCTATTTCATCATTCACGTGGGAAGAAAACCCCGAGCCCACAAGCCTTGCTGGGGTCAGCAGACAGCTCAGAGCAGCCGTGGTGGGCTGTAAGGAGTGGTCTCCAGCACTTGGGCTCCTGTAGCCAGCTCAGGTTGCTGTTAGCTCACAGCAATCTCACCTGAAAAGAGCTGAGTGTGTCAGAGGTATCTTGGCAGAGCAGTGCCAATGCCACTGATAGAACTCGAAGAACCACCTCAACAGAGCATGGGTATTCAATTTCTTTTCCATATAACAGCTGTCCTCCTTGCTCAGTCTGGGGACAAAAAACCCAAAACTACCAAGGCAGTAACAGCAACTATGATGACTCTTCCCACAATGTATGTTCTTTGAATAAGCTTACAATATTATAATATTTTTCACTAAAATTTTACTACAACAGATAGGAATTACAAAACCAAAATACAGTGTCCTACTTGATTAATTGAAACCTACTTTGGCTCATGTTTCCATCTTTACTACCTTTAAAAATCACTTTAAACCTTATTTCAAGGAAAAAGTTCTATTAAGCTAGGGCTACTATATGTTTATTTAATCATTAACGATTTATTTATTTTGTATTTAAGGATCAAATTTATAATTTTTGAAAATCTAGACACAGGGGCTTATCACAATCAGATGAAGGTCATAAAAAATAGTCTCAAAAGAAAAAGCTGGAGAACTTCCAAACTTGCAATTAGTTTTACAGCATTTTGTAACAGCCATTTAAAAGTACCATTTTCATCCCATTTTCCAAAAACAATCCAGGCATTTCTAATGGACTCTGTTATACAGTAGAACCAGATTTGGCTGTCACAATTTTGCTTCCTTATTTTGTCATCTGAGAATCCAGTAAGTAGCATGTCAGGAACACTCAGCAATAGTTAGCAGGCCAGGAGTTAAATACAGCTTAACTACAAGGCACAAGAGAAAGGTTTACTGCCTTTACTGCAGACCATCCAAAATATTGAATCTACACCTCCTTCACCCAGATGCAGCAGTTGGATCTTCAGGGGTAGATGCTCACACTGTTTGAGTCAGTGGTTGTAAATAACTGTATGTAGGTAGCTCATGTTTATAATACCTAAATATTTGGCAATAAATACATAGCTATAGGATGTCTCAAATAGTTAGTGTACAGTGTTTGTTAGTTTTGCAGATATGGACTATATAGGATTCATTAAGTGTTGATTGTTCTGCTTGATTAAATTTTAGGCTCTTAGATCAGCCCTCCTGCCTTGCAATCTGGAGAGAGAATTGCTCTGTTAAAACCAGCTCCCAGCATGTGGATCATTTGCTGGGAAAAGATGTTCTGGTTTCTAAATGGGCAGGCAAGGAAGATTTATATTTGCAGTGTGTTGGACATGAGTGGTACAATTTGTGGCCATACTGATATTTTGAAGTAAGCACATTCTGCACAAAGATTATGCAGTCCTTATTTATTAATTAGAAAGAGAATCAAAGACCTTCGGTTATTGAGTCAGAACATTTAGTGTTCATTGCTTGAACTAATTTTGAGCAGCCCATAAGGATCACACATATGCTAAATTAGAATTCAAACATCGTTAACATGCTTGGAAAAATGAATATGTAAGACAGTTGTGGTGTTAAAGAACTGTATGTGAACAGTAATGTTGACATTTTCTTAGAGCACTCTTACTTGTCCTCAGGCTGGTTTGTTCTGCATGGCAATGTTAGAAGGATAAACAATGTTGCAAATGCTGCAATTGATAACAGGCCACATCTTATCTTTCTCACTGTGAGTTTGGATCCTGGTGGGACACAGCTGCTATAATTTAATAATGACAGAAAGTCATCTCAGTCCTCTATTTAGTTGTACTGAGCCAGTCTTTTGCATTTATTTTAAACTGATTTGTTAGAAATGTTTCTGTATTTTTTAGTGACAAAGATTGAATTCGCCCAATTAAGTCTGACAACCAGCAAATTTTAAATGATGACTTCTATTTTGGCCTTCCTCAAAGGTCTTTCCAGCTGCACATGTTTTAGGCTGGATGAAAGGTAATCCAAATATTTTGTCTTTCCTTTTCTGTACAAAAATTTAGTGCTTTAGCTACCTACTTAAGGATGATAGGATGAAGTTCCCTGTGTTTAGGCAAGTGCTCAGAAGAACACAACAAATGATTTCACATCAGCTTTGCAAGGACTCTGGAGCAAATATGTGGTCAGACAATGCAGCTCAGCTGTGGAATTCCTGGTATTTGGCTTTACCTGAGATCTCTACTTGTACAAGCACAAGCAGCCCCCTGCCTTCTGTCATTTAATAACCCGGGGCCTGAATGATCGCCCCAGAATATAAGAAATTGGATGTGGAATTGTAAATGAGTCAGCAAAGATTTTTAATAGCCTGAGGATTCAGTTGTTTCCCATGACTAGGAAACAGGAGTATATTTGGAAGAAAAGAAGACAATCTGAGGAACTTTAGGTCTTTGAGAAGTTTTAGGACATACTCTGGAGAAAAGAATAATCAGGTCACAGAGAGAAATAGAAAGTGAGATAAATTGCAATATCATGTAGACTGGCAAGCAAAGCTATAAACTTTTTTGACCTGTTAACTAATTTGATAAAAAGGCATAGATCCAGCCATCTAGTTTTAGGTAAAATGTTAAACTTTGTTTCACTGTGCCACTATTTACAGGTAGAAGTGCTGGCTCTTAGAACCAGAAGGGAAAGGCAGCAAGGAGCCACTTGAAGGGGAAACTACAATGAGCAAAGGTAGAAGAGATTGAAAAGGGTCACTAGTAGCTTTCCAAAATATTGTCAATGCTCAAGACTTTTATCAAAGACAAACAGTGAGATTGCCATAAAGTGGTGAAAACAAAATGGTGTTTAAAAAACACACAAAGAAGTTATATCCCTCTGGAGATTTCCCTCCCCTTGATTTACCTAGGAAGTGTGAAAAGGAAGAAATTACTCAACCTTGAGTAACTACCCTTAGCCAGTTCTGCAATACACTATGCAAGGTGTTTTTATCGAGACAGAAAATATGAAAGCATTTTATCAAGCATGTATATGCTCTCATTGAAAGTTTTGTGTACGTGTCTGGTTATTTATTTTCAAGACAGATTAATTTAAATGGGAAAAATGCAAAAAAACCCCCAAACTAGTAGAGAATTTGGAGCATTTGTTTTTTGAATAGTTTAGAAGAGCATGATATCTTCATCTTAGCTATCAGGAAATTGAGAGCAAACTTGGTTACTTGTAATTACATTTGGGAGTAAATATCAAAGCTGAAGAGAAACTATTTAACTTAAAGGATAAAGCAGGCAGGATGCTAAGTGATATAAATCTGACTTGAAAAAATTTAGATTTGGAATTTGAAAGGTTTTTACCCAAGTGTTGTTCTGAAATTTAGAGTAGGAGGGAAAAGAGTTTTTTATATTTTGAAAGAGATTGTATAGCTAACTGGCATAATTCCTGGTGGCAGGAAATTAAGCCTGCAGCATGAGTCCTTCTGTCAGCAACCCACATACATCAAGCCTTTGAAAGCCTACACTATATTCATATATTATACAAATAAAAGCTTGACCTATATTTATACTGTTTTAAGCCTATGCTGAGATCATCCACTGATTTGGTATGAATGACATAAGAATTTCTCTCCTTTTTCTAGAATTTGTTCCTGAAGAACTGCAGTTTTTCCCCAAAGCCTTGGAGACAGGCTGTGACCAGATGTACAGGTCTGCAGTGCTGGTGCTCCTAGTTATGCTCTGCTCCCTCTGGTGCTCACACATTCAAGGGATAGTGATTTGGCTGAGGCACCAGAAAATTTCTTACCCAACAAATCAAATTGGTAGGGGCTTGATATAATTTTAGTCTTAATTGCTCCTCTGTCATGGGGTCAGATGTGCTTCCTACTGTAGCCCCTTCCTAGCCAGCTTTATTTAACCAGCTCCGTGCTATTGTAAAGGACTTTGTGTATTGCAGTACCCTCAGTCTCTCATCTTTCTTTCTCCTGGCGTGATATATTGGGGCGTTTTGGTTGTTTCCTACAGCTGACAAGTTTGTTATGGAGTACTGGGAGGTGTTGGTCTGTGAGGGATGGTACGGGGACAGTAGATATTTTAGGGACCATTCTGAATCCAGGATCTCTTTCATGATTGCCTGGAATTATGAGGAGTCAATTTGGTCACCTGGGTAGTCTCTTCATTTGATGAGACTTCTTCTGAGACTTCTCCAGGATGAGAAAACAGCACACCTTGCTGTGGTATCTGTGGAAATTTAATAAATCTGTTCCATATTGCACAGTAGATCAAATATGGATCAAGGACTGTTACCGTAGTTAACTTCAGCTGTGTGGTGCATGGTAGGCACTTTCAGGGTCGAGCCCTCTGGCGTGGTAAAAGGCAACATCTGGGAATCCATAAGGGAAAACTTCTTTTGCCACAGGCTTCTGAAGTACAGGGTGCTCACCAAGGTGAGCTGGCTGAGAGATGACCCAGCGCTCTCCAATGTCATCCCACGCACATCCCCATCTGCATGGAAAAGAGACAAGGGAGAGGGACACATACAGGCCTAAAGGCCCGGTCCATGTGACTAAATAAAGCAAGCTGAGACCACTCTCCATCCCTAAGGCCAAGAGGCGCAACTCACAAGGCGCTGCTCACCCTCTACCTTCCCCTCCCCACCTACACATGGACCTCATCAGGCTTGCCTGTTGGTCCATGCTCTCCCCAGAGCTGAGACTGAGCTGGTCAGTGTTTTAATTCCCCATTTTGACTTTTTAAACTCAGAGTCTGACTGGTGAACTTTTGCCCCTGTGTGTCCACCATAGCATCATAAAAGTGTTCAGTGCCATGAATATGGTCCAAGGGGAATTTGCCTGCCCATAATTAAAACTGAGAACACTGCAAAGGATTGCCTTTTTAAAAATTAAAGGAACAAGGTCAAGTGGTTACCAGCTTGACACTGCTTACAGATTCAGACCTATCCCAGCTCTTTCTCCACATTACAAATGAGTGTTAGCACAAGAATTAGGTTTCCTGGCTTTCAGCCTTGGTTTGGGCAACATGGAGTGTGGCAAAAAACTTCATGCTTGGTTAATGCAATTTCTCCCTTTACTCTTATTTTATATTTCATTCACGTGCAACCATTCCTGTGGGTCCCTGTGGTACCTGCCAGGTCAGAGGTGATCCATTCCTCTGTGTGGGTGGTGTTGGGGTCAGTGAGGTTGGTTTGCAGCAGGCTGCTGTTGGCCCAGCGTGCGGCACGCTCGGTGAAGTCGGGCGAGAGCTGCACACCCGCTTCCACAAGGAGGGAACATCCCAGCTGGACCACTGTGCCTTGGCTGGAGTCAGCCACTGCTTCATCCACCGTGTGCATGAAATCCTGCACACTTTGATCTGCCAGGAAAGAGAGAGAAACTGCAATTGTTGTGCTGAGACTGAAGATAGCTGAGATTGCCCCAGGGCTCCACAGCTCTGAGCTCCAGTGCTGCTGTCCTCTGACTGTTAAAGTCCTGTAACAACTGGAGCACTCTTGGCTTTATGGAGTATTACTGTCAAGCACTGCTGCCACAGGCAGTGATGCACTGGGTGTTAGAAAGCTCTCATCATGTGTCTGTAGAAATCACTCTAGTGCAGATGTGTCAAGTGGCTGATCTCATGTCAGGCTCACAGCTCTATGCAGACACAGTTCTTACCAGTTCATAAGGTAGTTATTCTTTCTTGGGCACTCTCTGAGCTCCCACCAGTGAGGTCTAGTGTCTCTGGCCATCCACAACACCATTATCTCCTTCTCCTTATATTATCCACCTATACCAGGAAAGGCATTTCCATGACACCCTCTCTGCTACCCTTGATCCTTAGGTTTTGTTTGATTTCTTCAAGGATGGTGTCCCAAACTGTCCCTAAACTGAGCTCATACATTGCTTCATGTGTTAGAAGTGACTCCTTTATTTATACAGTCCACAACAGTGGGCTTTTTTTTTTTTTTTTTAAGAAAACTGATGTGGTCTGAAGTGTAAAGTATTATTCTTGTGTGTTTTGCATTAATATGGAAGCACTTGGTGAGCTCTCTGGAAGATGTGAGAAGTCAAAGATGACAAATTAGAAGCAGAGATGAATGTGAGGAGTTGTATCCCAAGCTTGTGACTTCACCTGAGTGCTAAGCTAACCAAAGTCCTGAATTCTTACTTGGAGAACACCTCAAAATCGCTTTTATAAAACAGCAAGAAGAAATAATTTCAAAGCATGTCATTTTGTCTGTATTGTCTAGAGATGCATGCCACTACACATTGGCTTTGTTAGTACTAGAATAAAGGAAGAACAAAATTTCCAAATATTGAAAGAAGTTTACAAGTGCATGTAAGAGCAGATTCTCTGCGAGCAGTGAGTGAACCATCAATGTTTTCATTGTTTTCAGTCTGCTAAGGTTTTAACCATATCCTTCATTATTTTTTAGGGCAGACCAACAGAAACATCAATGCAAATATCTACTGGAAGAAAGGAATTTTATCATATATGCATATGTATACAATATGGATTTATTATAGAAAATTTCATCTAAATATTTCATTTATTTATTTGATTTAGACCATTTGAGGAAGTGGTTTCCTTCCCTGTTACTGGAAATGCACTGTATACCAGTAACAATAGATTCCATCCTACTTTATTTTCACATTCATGCATTAATATTACTGAAAGCCAAAGCTCATGTGGTTTGTGCCACAGACAGCTAAAATAGAGATAAAATGCCTGCTTTCCATGGTGTGCCACATGAGAAGAAGAGAGCATAAAAAAGCTAGCAGGTCACTAACAACCTCTGCACTTCTCTGTTATATTTTCTGTGGAGATCTGTGCTTGAATTTGACTTTGAAATGTTATTCTGTAAGGTCCTTTCATAATAACTGAGCCCCTAATGACCAGAAGTGTCAAGCAAGGTATAATCCTTGTATGAATGAATGTTGTTTAGGAAATGAATTTACAAAAATAGGAGTCCTGTAGGCAAGACTTTTTTACATCAGCTGCTCATAATTTAGATGCGCTGTCCCTGTGTCAGTACATGTAGCTGTGTCTGTGTGGATCAGCCAGAGTTATCTCTTACTGCTGTGGTGGAGTTGAATATCAATGCTGTGCAGAATGGTGGTGATGACTGAGGCTGGTTACAATGAAATTACCATGGGTTTTAGTCTTCATACACTGAAGGTAAATTTTATGCTGAGAAATAGCAGTGTTATCTCTATACATAAGTATTGTATGTAAGCTGTAAATTTTGAAGATGAGGCAGTCATCTGCTTTTCGTAAACATTCTGCCCATAATTTAGAATAGTTTTTGACATGCAATTTGAGATGGTAGGATAATCCAGAGCTAAAATGAAAACAGCATTCTTAAATTCAGCTGACTTAATGCTGGATTTAAAGACATCTGTCTTTCCCATATCCCTTCCAAATTCCCAGTGAGTTTCATATTTTAGCTTGCTTTCAGGGAAAGATGCAATTGCACCATCCATCTGTCAACATATATCTCTGTCTGCCAGTCTCCTTCTGATAATTTTCATCTTTTTGGCCAGTTGTAATAGCATTAGAAAAGTCTTAAAGATAATTCAGCTTCTACAGGTTTCATAAAATTTGTTTTTAGGATAGGAGAGAAAACCACAGTTCTCTGCCTGGCAGTTCTTTGCTGAGCATACAAAGGAGACCAGAACACAGTGGACATGATGGACCTCTGGCAAACCTGGAGCAATTCTGCTGTTCATGGAAGTAGCTTTTCTAGATGTAGCTATATTTTGTGTCATAACGAAGTAAGTACTGATTCAGAAAAAAGGAATAATAACCTGTGTGTCAACTACTCCCTTGAGTTTCCTTAGTCCATCTGATACCTGGCTGTCAAAGATGGAGAAAACTACATCTTGCAGTGAGAGAAAAAGCAGAAGTTTAGCATGATGTGTGCAATTCCTGTCACCTTCGTTAAGCTGTGAATTTATTACAAAATGCAAGACAATAAATATTTTTTAAGTATATTACCATGAATGCTGTATCCTAGGGCATCTTGCAACTCCATAAAGGTATTTCCTTGAGCTCCAAACTGCAGCAGCTCCAAAGAAACAGCCACACTTGCTGGAGAGATTACCAGATTGGTCCTGTTCTCTGCCTCAGAGATGTGCCGGTAGAGACTGATGGCAAATTCAGTCTTCAGCTCTTTCAGCTCATCATAGGAGATGCAGTTTCCTTTGGTTAAGCAGCAAGCAGACAGGAAAAACGCAGAGAATAAAATGGGCAACATGAAGACGAGCTGGGAACAGTCTCCACCAGCTAATATCTGTAATTAATGACATGGATATATTTAGAAAAGCAATAAGCTGAGCTGGCAGAGGAACTTTCCATCAGTGTTGAGATATCCCTTGCAATAGTAATGATCACTGTTAAAATACTTGTCCAGGTCTACTCAGTAACTGTCATTAAAAAAAATAAAAAAAAATTAAAAAGAAGAAGAAGAAGAAGAAAATAAATATGTATGGACATGTTGATGACTCTGTTGACTAACAAGAACTGAATTTTCCAGAATTCTGTAGCATCTAAGATGGTTTGCCATCACAGACCGTGGAGACATACAGCATCTTGGTTAAAAATTAGCTACCTGCACACATGATAGGACACCTCCGTGGGATCTCCATGCTGCTGAGCACCCACAGCTCCTTTCTGTCCCCAGAAGAAAGGGGGTCACACCCAGTACTCCCAGAACAAAGGCCACCCCTTGTGAGGTGAAGAAATCTAATTGAAGCTCCAGTCTGGGCTTTGGATCCAAGTTTGCAAAAGGCTGGGTTCAGATTTCCACCCCCCTGCCCCCGCCAGATATTCCTTCTATGAAATTTATGCCAGTGAAAGAAAAGGTTGTATTTGCAAAAGGCTTCAGTGCTTGCAGCACAAAATCACCACATCGGATTTTTATGGGAAATCAAGCGTTGGTCAACGTTATATTAAGAGACACTTAGATTCATACTTAAAGGAATAATGCAAAAATGACAGAATAACTTTCCTTACAGAATTTTACCTTTTGAAGATTGTATACGAGTATATTTTAAAAATTACTGCACCTTCTTTCACCTCAGGATTTCCTACAAATCTTTCTCCATGCCCTTTGCTCTAGAGAGCACCTCTAATGCTTTGTATTTACTCACAGTTAGCTCTGTTAAATTGTCTTGCCTTTCTGTATCCTTCTGGGTGCCTGAATGGAAGCTGCCTATGAACGTCTTGTCTCCTTCTTTAATAGGTAGTGGAGCAAAGACTAAGTCATGAGACTGCATTTAAAGGGATAGTCAGTGATCAGAGTCTCTGTCGGCGATGTCTGTACCACTCTGTCCAAATTCCTGTAGGCTACAAGCTCTATGGAGAGCCAGGCAAAGCAGCATGCCAGTGACCAGCAAATCCAAGGCAAGGAACAAAAAGGTACACATGGAGATAGAGTCAGCTACTTCCTTGCAAGCCCTGCTCGAGTCTCATGAGACTTGTGACCTGCTGGTACCGAGCAAGGCATCTCCTATCTCTCTTCCCACCCCCCTCCTTCTTTTATATGAATTCCATTGATTCCTCTGCCACAAAGGGGAAGAGAAAGGGCTCTCTGTGTACCAGGCACACAGCTATTTTTTACCCCCACTTTGAAACCTTATTCAGAAATCCCATGCAATTAAAATGTCTTTATTTCCCTTTTTTTTTAATTAATGCCATCCGAAATAGCAAGATTTTCTTTCACTCTTTAGTTTCCAGAAGGAAAGAAACAAAAAAGTGCTGCACTTGAAGTGGAGCAAATGAAGAAGGGGCCACTTTGAATGGACCAGAACCAGAAGAGCTGTGGTTGTGACTGCTTTAAAAGAAGTTGCAGCTGTTCATGACTTTCTTTGTGTGATAGGATCAAATCCTGCCCATCATATTCACAGGTTCAGCCTCACAGCTTCACAATGCCAACTAAGACAAGCAAGATTTGGCTTAAAATTAACATAAAACTGCAAATTATTTATCTTCCCATAGTTTGATGTTATATACTTGGCTATTTCACAATATACATTTTTGTTGCAAGTCGGAAAGAAGACATTGGGAAAAAGGGCATTACAATCAAGCAATAATTCAGGTGTTACTGTTACTCTTAGCAGGGAAGGAACAGCCCAAGTGAGAATGAAGCAATGGGCCTCTCTTACTCTGCTCTTGTGCTGTTCCGCTCTTTCTGCTGTTAGGAGAATATGCCAGAAGAAATGCAGACATTGGGGTCTGTTTCAGGATCCTGGGATTTAGAGCACATTCCTGCAAGGACTGATGAAGCACAGGAGCTTGGTCAGTCACAGTCCAATACAACAGGCAGAGATGTCACTTTGTCACAGATTTCAATGGCAGTATCTTCACGCTGAAAATTACATTTGGGCTTAGGGGTTTGGCTGAATGAGGACCTCTCTGCTGAAGTCATCATTAGGAGTTTCCACTGGAGTGGAGATGTATTCAGAGGGAATGAAACAGAGGCCACCAAGTGATTTCTTGAAGGGCTCAGGGCTGTCAATACATAAATTAGCTCTGGTCACTGGTGAGGACTGTATACTGGATTTGATGTGGTGTTCCCAAAGGCTCTGGACCTGAAAAGGCATTTTTTCTGTGCCCTTCTTGATACTCTCCTGTAGATTTATTAAGATTTAAATGAAAGGTGGGGAACCCCTGAAGGTTTTAGGTGTTACTGTCTAAAAATAACATTCAATTCCCACTTTGCTGCTGAGGTCTGGTGTAGCTCACCGGCTAGCTCTTTCACCGGCCCGCATATGAAGGGCACAGCTTGGTACCTTTGATGTTTGGCGGGTCTGAACCTCAGGCTGAAACGTGTTAGACGGTGGCGAGGAAGAAAGAGGACTCTTGCGTGGGAAGCAAATAGGTTTATTCAGTCCTGGCCCAGCAGGAGAGAGTGCGAGAGTGACCTCTAGGGCTCGGGTTGCCTCTTAAGTACCGGGGGCATTTCTCGGGCAAGGGGATGCTTACAACCAGTCTCGGGGGAGGGGGGAGTGACCAAGAACAGGGGACAATTGGCAGGGCCATCTATGGGAAAGAAAGGGGAGTGGGGAATATGATACCTTGCTGAATCACCTGGAGGCCTTACTAGAACTCTTCAGGCCTAGGGTGTGGTTGGCAGTGTGATTGACAGGATCTATCTCAGGGAAAGACCACAGGGAATTGCGGATGGGGGTTTGAAGGGATATACCATTACAAACAAATAACAATAACATACAGAATTTTTGGAAAACCCTAAAATGTGCACCGCAACACTTTGCAAAAATGTTGCTATTCAGATTTGGGGTATGTATTTATAGAAGAAATAACTGAAAACTAGACCTGATAAAAATGTTGTGTAAGACAGCATAATTTCAGTGGGAAAGGGAAAAAAGTGTTCTGGGTCTTGTCTCATCACAAAGGAGATGCAGAAATTGGAGTGTTTGTTTCAAATCTTCCCTCTCTGCAACTGTTTTAGGAAAGGAAATCTGTGGAGGAATCTTTGCAGCAAAACCAGTGTTTGCAGACAAGCAGGGAGGACTTAAGAAAATGAAAACTGGATCACCATTGTTCAAAGCCACCATGGGGGATAAGAAATATGCTTTACATATAATGAATGGGAAAGAAATCCACTGGTGAATGATGAGAAAGATAGGAGGCATTGGAGTAAGAAAGAAGTAAGAGTCAGTGAAACTAGGTGTAGCTAAAAAATAAGTGTAGAAGCCTGAGGGATGGTTATGAACATTTATCATAGTCAAGGTCAGAACCAAAATTCTCATGCCTGTTCAGCAGCCTAAGTTCAAAGTTTCTGTGACCCAGACTGGGATCCACAACTGAGAACTGTGTGTCCAAGGAGAAGCCAGTGCTGCATCAGGGTGAGTCTGAAAACTGAGGTTGCCAAGTGAGCCCAGGCAGCCAGAAACTGAGCTGCCCAAGTGAGGGTAGTTCAGGGGGGGCCCTGCAAATTAAATAGGCCAATTACAGAAATTCTGTGTCAGAAATAGAGAGGTCCTGGACCTTCTGAAGTGCTGGAGTTGGGCTGCTATGGAGAAAGGGAGTTTCTATCCCCTTTAATGACTTTTTCTTAGAGCCTTCATACCTGCCTGTGTCCTAGTTTAGGTATCACAGCCTTATTTGAGTCTTTATCTGGCTCTGCATCACAAGGTACTGAGGGAAGTACTGATAAAGTTTCTGGCAATATTTTGTTTTTAAGATGCTGAAAATGCATTTTAAAAGGCATGTAATTAACTGGTCCCCAAGATAACACTTCAAAGTCAGGAAGGGGCAGAGGTAGCATCTGTATTTTGAGAAGTGCTTCTTCACATTGAGATAACTTAGACTGACTGTGAGGGAAGTGAGGAAAGACACAAACTGAGGATGTCTGGTGAAAACAGAGCACAGGAGTGTGTGGGTAGCATTCTGGAGCACAGAGCACTGTGTCTCTGTGGAGTTCCTCTGAGCTTCTACAGGAGCAGCTCTGAGAGCTTCACAGGGAGCCCAACCTCTTTGTTCCCTCGCTAAGCAGAGAAAACCACCACTCTTTGAGAAGGAAGACAGCAAAGAACTTCCTGAAGTGTGAACACCTCCCCACACAGGGAGCCAAACTGGTGGAAAGCACTGGAAGGAAGCCATAAGTGGTGGTGCCTTTCCACGATGGATTAGATCGTCTGTGCCTGCAGTGTGGCAGTGCTGTTACTGCACAGCCCCTCAGTGTCCCCCTGTGTGACCATGGTGGTGGGCAAGGGAACAGACTGCTGAAGCATCCCCTGCCGCTCAGCACTGACAGATGCCATCACAGGCAACTCTGCAATGTCTGGTGTGAAAAATGTGCAGAAGTGGAAAAGAAAGATGAGGGAAAAAGAAACAGAGACAGCTGTCCTCTGGAATTACATCTTCAGGGTCTGCATGGGCCAGATTGTGCTCTCAGGTGTAGGAGTGTACATGCAAACCATCAACACAAACTTGGGTCCTTGAGCAAATGAAGAGCTGCTGGGGGACCGTGGTCTGGGAGACCCCTCTAGGGGACAGGGTGCTCCATGACTGTGGAAAACAGACTCAGGGCTGAGCATCCGTGGTGGTGGCAATAGGGAGGAAGGTCAGGAACTTGTTAGCCCTGGAAGCAGCCACAAGTCACAGGACTGAAAAGAGAAACCAGAGAGAAAGGCAAAGCCTGCACTGGCACTATGGGCAAAGAAAGATTTCTTTGGAAACCTTTCCCCACAAATAATTTTTTCTCACAGAGGACTGGAGTTTTCTCTGATCTATCTGTGCTCTAAGAAAACTGAGCCCTAGTTTGGTGTGGCTGCTGAGAGGAAATGGAGACTTATTCTGCTTTGGGCTCTGGCCAGTTTATGCTTCCGTTGCATGCACTTTACACAGTGATCTGGAGCAGAATTTTGCCTAGGGAAAGGCTGGAAGAGAAAAAGATGAGAGAACCAGTAGGAAGCAGGTTTTCCTCTTCAGAACTCTCCTGTTAGCTTTTCTGTGTCAGGTCAGTCTCCTGCAGTCTTCCTTCCACTCTAGCACAACCTTGTTATCAGCAGAGCTACTGTGCATTTACCCCTTCACAAGAGAATTTAATCTTCTATTTGCATCTGAATTTTTTGTGCTAGCTGTCCTTAACATATAGTATAACCCTAGGGAAATTAAACTGGATCCAAACCAGCTTCCTTCCTGCTTACATCTCTCCTCCAGGAGCGAGCCTGCACTGCAAGATGCCAGCACATTTGCTCAGTCAGGAAGATGGTTCTGCTGAATCTCAGGATAAGAAAAATTGGCATCATCATTTCAAACAGAACTTATTCTATGGGGCAGCAGATGGCTGTGGAGCCACAAAACACCCAGATGAGCAAATTCAAGTGAATTTGTTTACTGCTAAATCCCCATGCCAAGTAAAAACCAACACTGTCTCTGCCTCCCACCAGGGTGTGAGGACAAAATCTGGCTCTTCAAAGGGGGACCACTTTAGAGGGTTGCTTCCAAAGAAGAAATCCATCTGCTCAGCAAGGTGTCGTGGTTTGAGCAGATGAGCTTGGTGCCAGCCTGGACCTTCTGGGGAGGTCATACAGTGTAGAATCCCACAATGGAACTCCATTCTGCGAGGCCCCAGATCACTTCCCTCATGCCTTCTGGGCCTGCTCCAGGTGGAAAGAAGTTCCTTTAGCAGCAGTGAAGGCTTTTTAGCAGCTCCACAGGAGGAGGTAGTCTCCCTGCCCATGGCTGCAGGCTGGGTAGCAGAGGAGCAGTGGCAGAGGCTGGCTATGACCAAACTGTGCAGCACTTGGTTCCCTGTCCTCTTCAGCCCCTGTGGATCTAAAGTATGAATGTTAACATTTTGATGGGTTCACTTTCCTCTTTCTCTAATACTTCAAGTGGAATAACAGAGTAGGGGTTTCACAGCATCATCCTGGGAATCAGTGTTTCCTGCCCTGAGAGATGCCCCAAGGGCACCCTTGGAGGATGGGTTGGCAATGGAGGACTGTGTGGGACCCAAGCTTGGCCAGGCTATGCCACGGGTGCTTTTGAGTTGAGTCTGGGAATAAACAAGACCTGGACTTTTCCCAGGGGCAATTTTGAAGACAGCTAGTGACAGCAACCAAAAACTGAGCCAGGCAGTAAGTTAATAAGTGGTGTGAGAAATTGGTGCTGGGGTTAAGTTCAAGTTTGCAGGGTAGGTGTTTCTAATGTGTTGTGTGATGTCTTCTGCAGTGGGAAGAATGGTGCCTTTCCCCAGTGTGAAGCAGAGCAAAGCAAACAGGAGTTCCACTTCCACTGGATGAGGTTAATGCCATAACCCTGATGAAGTGACAGGTGTTTCCACATGCAGAAGTGTAGGCTGAATAAGAGCCCAACCCAAGCAGTTTTCTGACAGTGACTGTTCTCATTATAGGTATTTTCAATACACGAAATTCAAAAGGGCTGAGAAACTATGAGAATAAGATCACTTCTTTTTTTTCCCTCAGGTTAATGAAATTTATTTGAATAAAAAAAAAGAAAAGAAAAAAATAAGGAAGAAAATCTGATTGAGGAAAGACTAAAGATTTTGCATATCCTTGTTGTAATGCAATAGTTGTCCTATGCATGTTTCACAGGGAAGATGGCTTTAGGAACTCCAGGAAAATGATGTATGAGGTCCAAAGAGATAATCTCACCGTTTATCTTTTCTGCAGTGCTGTAGGAAGATCTTAGCAGTAAAGCCTCTTCCCTGTGTACTCTGAATGTATGATAAGAGCCTGTCTCTGTGCACAGTGACCTGTGAGGACTGCTGTCACAGATCAGCTGCTTAGCTGACTGCAGTGGTTCAGAGGTGCTGTATCATCATGTTCAGAGTTGACTTGCCAGTCTGTGAAATGCCATCTCTGCCCTCAGACATCACCCTTTTGCTATCTGCAGATTTAAAATGTTTCTGAGGTAGAGTTAGTACCCTGCATGGGGCCTGGTGGAGATTCACATTCAGACAAGACATACCAGTGAGCCAAAGCAGGAGTGGGGAGCAACACTGTGGCAGCATAATTTCCTCCCAGACAACTCCATGAACCAACAAATTAAATGCATTTGCTGACATGGAATACAAAGTAAGTTAAAACTGATGCCCCCAAATGCTTGTCTAACTGTCTATCACAGGCTCTTACAGTGCCAAGTGAATGATGCCAAGTAAATGACATAGAAAGAGGTCCTCATATGAGCACATTGCCAGCTGAAGTTTCTGCTGCTGATCTGACTGAAATGACAGGGAACCAAACAGATGATGAAAATATAAAGATGCTTACGAAGTTGCAGTGCTGACTTCCTATAAGAAGTCTGGTTTTCAGAAAGAGGAGTGTGCTTGAGTAGGTAAGATGGTTGAGATGAAATGGAAATCTATAGAGTGAATAACGTGGAAGAATATGGCTTTGCCTAGGCCACTCCAGCTTGTGACGTGCCCCCAAGCTGGGCAGAGAAGCACAGTTGTGTGTTTGCACATGTTGCACATAATTCCTTCTGCATGCACTTCGCTGCACACAAGGTCACCCAAACTAAGCAAACCCTCCTACCCAGGCAGTCCCACTCTTGCATTACCAGCCGGTGGTGAAATGGGCCTGCTCCACCATGACAGGCAGGGGAGAAAGGGTGGGTGGGTGTTTCCATGTCCCTCTGCTAGCAGGGCAAAACAAAAAACCTTTATTCTTTGAGAGCTTATCTGCTCTCACAGCTTCAGGCTGTAATCCCTTTTGGTGACATCACAGGTACTGCTGAGGACGCCAAGGTGATGTCACAATGAGCAGCTTATGACTGTAAATGGGGAGTAAGTCACAAGAACAGATGACCTCAAAATAAGCTAATATCCTGTTATTATATAAGTGTCCCCAATACTTATATGAATGTGCCAGTAACAAAAAATAAGAAAGAAAAAAGGCCCAATAGTATATCAGGATATGTGAGGATGCGTGTAAACTTGACATTTCTCACAGACACACAGATTCTTTATTAGTGTGTCTTGCTTCTAAAAATCTTCCCACTATCAGCTCAGTTTTTAAAATCAGCCTCAGAATCTTTCCTTATTTAAAGAGAAAATAACAAAAGTTCTCTGTATTTTGACATTCCCAATAATCATATACATGCTTAGTCATAGCAAAGCATCTCAACCAAATATAATCTACATTTTAGGGTCATGAATGTGTTAAGAACATGGAAATGTGTCTTTCCTATGAAGCCCTCTGGGGTCCGTGGGGAGTACCATAGAATGGGTGTATCTCTGAAACTATCTAATTATTACCTGCTGTATTCTTATGATAAATAGGAACTAATACAATTAAAAACTACACACAATTGCATCACAGAAAACCTTTATTGCAGCTATAAAGATGATACTTTATATGCTGAGCTAAATTCTTTGAAGTTGGAAATAATGTTCAGAATCTCTAAGGCATTTTTTGTAGATGTCTTGTCTTCACTGTTCTGCTGGTTCATTATTTTCCATGGTCAAGTATTTATTAGATTTTATCCTGGAGAATTTTTAATGGATTCTTTTGCCTTGATAGGATAAGAAGCACATTTAAATGCCTCAAGGGGTAAATTATTTCACATCAACACTTTCAAGCACAAAGTCTGGATCTTCAGCAGGTTTTTACATTATGCAAGTAGACATTTAAGGTACTTAATACTTTCTAACCTCTAGTGCCCTTTTTACACAGAGACAGGCAGTCAGCAGGGATTAATCTGATCCTAATGAACCACAAACTCTTCTGATACTTGGTCTGTGCACAGTAGCATGCTGCCAGGTACACAGAGGTAAACTGATCTGGATTATCTGCCGGTGTATGTGCTCCACGGAGGGAGGTCTGTGCTCCATGTCGTGGGTGAGCTATGGGCAGATACAGCTTCAAACAAGCAGCAGGGAGGCTGCTGTGCAAAGCTGCAGCTGCAAGGAAAGGGAAGAGCACCAATTAGAAGGCCTCTTCTTAATGGCTTTCTATCAAGATTTCATCCTCAGAGGTGGCATTTATTGGTGTGGCACTGTCCCAGAGCAGATTGCTGCTCTCCGCCCTCTCCTGATGCAGGTGTCACAAGCAGAACAGAAGCTCCAGACAAAGTTTACTTGAGAAGTGCTCCCATTGAGTCACGAGGTGCATAAAGAACCCCCTTGCTTTCTAAACTCCTCCTCAGAGAGGAATCTAGGTGCAGATGGATCCAGTCTTTGCCCCAGACTTTATGTTTAAAAGATTATATAGGTGTAACTGAATCTTTGTGAGAATTTGGACCACAAGATTAAGAAATGAAAACCAAACATATTTATATGAATAAAATAAATTATTTATTTTATTGATGGCGATAATTATAAGGATTAGACTAAAAGACCTTAATCAGAATGATTTACTACACAGTACAGATAGTTACAACTACTAGTGGAATGCACTATTTATTGAAGCAATATTGAAACAGCAATATTAAAGCCAGTAAAACAATTAAGCAGAGATTGAAGTTACCCATACCAACAACTGTGGGCAAATCTATTCTGCTCAGCCTTGAGACTCCAGTCAAGGGAGGAGTCTCCACACACACTCCTAGAAGGGATATATTAAATGTGTCTGCCATTAAAAAGTTAAAGGGATTTCAGTCCCATGGGAACAGTTGCCCCCTCTGAGTCCCTGATGTTGGGAGGTGATGGTGCTCCACTCTGCCAGGGTTGATCCATCCTCTGTTAAGGCAACAGGGAAAACTGGGGACATGAGGTGGCAGGGAAACCTTGCTGCAGAGCCAAAAGAACTCCTACCCAGTGTTAATGCTGGATGCTAACAGCTCTGGCTCTTGGTCTCCCTAACAGTGGCATGCCCAGCCCAGCATTTGAATAGGGATCCAAGATACTAAAATAAAATTTTTCTGGGAAAGACAGAACAGGATTTGCTGTCTGTAGGCTCTTCACAGTCCCTCAGCTCTGCGGGACCATGGCTTTTGAAATGTCTTTTTTGTGATGGTGACCCAGGCCTTGTGCATCAGATCAAGGCAGGCTGATAGGATCACACTTACAGCTCAGTGAAATAACTTTAAAATTGATTTTTTTTATTCTGTATTGTTGCAAATGTTCATACAGATGTCAAGAACAAGGAAACAGCAGAACAAAAGTTAGGGGAGAAGAATGTCCCAGAAATGGCATCCTGAAAAGTTAACTTGCTGATCCTGATGTAGCTAACACAAGACAAATTCACAAAGGAGCTACATGGAATTTCTTTAGTTAAAGTGGTGACCAGGGCACCTGCAGCCCTCTGAGCATAGTGGGATTCACTGCTTGGGGTTTACCTTTGTTCAGATTGCTCCAAAGAGTAGAGCTGAAAGCCAGCTCAGGCCATGGGAGTAGGCAAGCACCTACTCACATGAACAAGTCCTTGTTTCCAGTGCAGTTTTTTTGCTTTCCAAGCTCATTCTTCTCTTTTTTCCCTCAACCCTGAAGATTCCTCTCTGAGGCATGGTAGTCTTGGAGAACAAGAGAGTTAAAATAATTCCCAGAGAGGCAGTAATTTTGGGAAGATGACCTCTCTTGTATCAATATGCAGCCTGCCTGGGTGCAGCCATTAGCTGCCGCCATTAGTATCCAGCCATTAGCTCTTTTTGACACAGCTGGAGATGGGCAGGAAAAGAGGGCTGACTTCAAGCTCAGCTTCCAGAGCTGTAATGCAGAGCCAGTTCCTACAGAAAACAAGCACTGCCTTCTCCTCCTTTAAACAGAAGTCTGCTGGAATAGGCACCTACCAAAATAACATTGTTTTGTTTATGCTTCTCCATAGTAAGCAGGACTATATTAGAGCTTTGCTTGGTGACACAAGGTCATTATCAAATTTTCCCTGGGAAGACTGGGACACTGCATGGTTGAGGGTCTTGTGTGAAGCCATACAGAAGGCATGTGCCATTCACTGCAGGATGGCTGCTGATCTTTCATCTTTCACACTCTTTTTTTGTCCAGAGATGTCTCTCAAGCTGGGGCCCTCAGCACTGTTGTACTCCCAGCCCCTGAGGTCATATGTTTGGAAACAGTAAATCTGGTTTCTGGAATAAAACAAAACTAAACTGTTAAACTATCTTGTTTCATCAGACACACTACAATAATAGAGAAGAAAAAGTGTTAAAAAGCTAATTGGTCTGGTGAAGGTTGCTTCTTCAAGGGCACGACCACACAGTGATTCTTCTTGAGATGTGGCACAGCACGTCTGATCTCTGCATGACTGTTATAATTAAATGTAAAACATTCATTTCTCAATGTTTTTTTCCCCTCATGCTTAATGTCTATTTGTTGCTGCTTGGTCTCATAATAACTCTATTAATTAGGAAAAGGTGTCAAAGGACCAGCTAATGAATGAATGAATGAATGGATCCTGAATTAAGACATTTTTCTTTTTCAATTTTTCCTTTCTTTTAGAAAGAGGACAACTACAGCCTTCTTTAAGTGCTCTTGTCAAATATGGGGATGTTTAATGTTGCAATTCCTTAGAAAATAAGACTCTTTACTTCAGCACTTCAAGAAGAGAAAAAATATTCATAGATTGTTTGAGGGGAAAAAAGAAAGTGCTGGCAGTTGTCACAGTGTCAAAATTAATTATTTTGGATTGATCCATTTGCCTTGATCTTTATGACCCTCAAGAATTTCAAATACTTCCCAGTCAATCATTTAAATTCCTCAGCTAAACCCCATACCTCATTAAATAAAGAAATAAGGGGGCGTCTTGATATGCTTTTCTTTAGGCCTGTCACTCCAGAGTCTGAAAATACAGATCATGGCATCTTAAAGTATTCTCAGTTTTCTTTGCAAATAGCAAAAAATTTTTTCTCTATACAGTTCATCACATTCTCTTCAGTGACACTTTCTTGCTGGAACCTCTTAGGACTAACTCCAAGTACCACCTTCAGTGGTGGAAAGGGACCCTGAGACACTAAATTTAGTAGTGACTGTGCTAATGTCACCAAACAACAAAGGATTATTGGGTGAAAGGCAAGGGGAAGGAAAGGAAGGGTATACTTAGAAGACATATATCGAAAAATTTAAGATGTGTGTGAACATTTTTGGGTGTGACTTCTTAAAGATTGAAGTCTAATGGAAATATGGCAGAATGGGAAGAGGACTCAAAGTGTCAGACTATGGGATAGTGTATATTATATACAGTGCACAGATGCTGTACTTTTTCAGTGTTCAAACTATGCAAACATTCATTTCATATGCATCATCCACTTCATCCCATCATACACCCCTACTGATACATAAAAGCCAACTCTTGCCCTGATCTATGTTTTCCCATGAAAAACCATTTCTCATCTGAGAGTTCAGCCTACTTTTGTTCCTGCTTCTTTAGGATGGCACAGTTGGTTTGTTTTCCATTTTCAGTTTTTCACCTTTCATCTGCTTTTCCCATTCTCTTGTGATGCAAGAAGAAATACAAACCAGAATCTGGACCTGGAAGGCTGCCACAGGAGAAGCTGAAATCAGAAGCAAATCAGAGCCATTTATAAATCAAACCTGATAAGTATTTTGCTGCAATTTGTGTCTCACATCATTGTGCACTGTGATAATTTAAAGGGGAAAGGCATCAAACACTCAGGTTGTAAAAAGCCTCCAAGTGCTGGCATTTAAACTTAGTCTCCAGAGAGAGCCCAGACCTCTCAAGGTTCTCTCCTCCTAGCAGGTAAGACCTCAGGCAGCATGGTGGCCCTTGTCCAGATCTGATGAGTTGCCCCTGCCAATAGCCCTGCTTGCCCAGGACAGCAGAGCAGCACCTAACTCCTGGGGTGTGTGACACATCACACACCTTCGTGTGGCCCACGGGGATGTCCCTGCCACATGCACGTACAGCTTGTGTGGCAATGTGCTACACCAAAGAAAAAAAATTTGCAGATCTGCTGTCTTGTCATCCTCCTTGCCTCTCAGGCAGCCCTTCCCAAGCTCTGGGATAAAAGTGTCCCCTTGGTGAAGATCAGGGGAGATACCTTGCACTGCCATGGCAGTTCCCGGTCTCAGCCAGAGCAGCTGATGCCCTTCAGCAGGACCTGCACTCTTGTACCTGTGGTTTTTGCCCTGTGTAAAATCCAGATTGCACGTGGCATCTCCAGTGAAGCTTTCCAGAAAAACAATGATTATTTCAGTGGAAAGCTGTTCCTCAATCCCTGAGACTGTTGTTCCCCAGAGTCTAGTTCTGAAAACCAGTAATAAGAAATAGGATTGGCTGTTATTTCTATTAACTTTGGGAGAATTGTCTTATGTAATTTAATTTGATTTGATTTAATTGATAAAAATTTTTTTCTAGGTAACATTTTTTTCCTGTATCCAAAATCTTAACTCCTCTATCACAGATTGCAGTCCCCTGTCTGTACATCTCATGCATCCATATCTTGTGTTCTTTTCATTTTTTTATCCCAGCCCTTACATGATTGCACATCATTTTCAGAAGACTTCACACTTCTGAAAGTCCATATGGTTGTCAAAATCTTTTCTGATACCACTTGTTTATGGCTTCAAAATAATCAACATAGATTCACACATCTTTTTCTTTTTTTCTCTGCTCCTTCCCCCAGTCTCTTTTGTACACAACTCCAATAAGATTAATTCACTTTTTTCTCCAAATAATGCTGCCAAAGTTAACACATCAGCAGAGAAGGCTTGGAGCAAAAATCTGTTCCATCTTGCTAGGTTCTTCATTCATGTCAGGCTGCAATCTAGCTGTCACTCCAGAGAGAGCCAATTTTTCTTCGGGCCATCTACCAAAAATGGCATCATCAGAAAATGCTCTGGTGACCTGGCATGCCTAAGAGACGAGCCTCCATTGCAGAGAGCAGAACACACCAGCAGCTGCATCCCTGCGGTGTCACTGAACGACTACTGGGTACGCTGGAAGCAGAATTTTGCCCCTTGCAGTCTGCTAGAGACAAGGTAAGTACCAAATCCAGTGGATTTAGTGAGGAGGTGCTAAAGAGAGGAGTAGGCAGGAAAAGAAAGGAGCCCTGAGTCCTGTTCTGCTTCATTCTGGACTTGGAGCTGCAAGTGCAGCCTCAGACTTGAGACCTGTCTGACAGGGTGAGACAAGGCCTGTGTCAAGGAGCTGCTGGTGGAGCTGCCAGAGTGGGAACATCTCCAGGCTCATGGAGAAAATAGTGCTGTACTGTAAAACAAAAGGGAGGAAGGAAGGAAGGAAGGAAGGAAGGAAGGAAGGAAGGAAGGAAGGAAGGAAGGAAGGAAGGAAGGACAGACAGGGAAGAAGAGCATATGTGGGGACAGGCAGCATGAATCCAAAAGAACCCATCTGCAAAGAAAGTGGTTGCAAAAGCAAACTAGCCTGGAGCAAGGATTATCTTGGAAACCTGGAAAACACTGTGCACTTTGGCCCTGCTGGCAACCTGACAGCTTCAGCATCCTTATCCCTCAGGGCTGATGGCTTTCTTCCACTTCCCTATCTCATCCTAATCCCTCAAAGAGCGGGATATTGCACAGCCCCACATGCCTGAAGCTGGTTCACCAACTGGGGCTAGAAAACGGGAGGAAGGTCACAGATGGTTCCCATCTTTCTGCTCCTCTCCTGCCCTCTGGATTGTCCCAGCACTACCCTGACCTCATGGTCAGCTCTCTGGCAGTGGCAGACCTGGCAGTGGTTGTACCTGCTGCTGCCTCAGGCAGCCCCAGAAGTCCTTTCTTCAGAATTTCTTCAGAGTCTTTACTCAGATGTTGGGGTGGCAACATAGCATCCTTACCCATCCTGTGGGAACACCATAGGGCAATCAGCTCTTGAAAGAAAGCAAGGCAGCAAAGTGCCAGGGAGAGATACTTGAAGGGCAGAGGCTACATTTCTGTGGCCTTACACGGCACAACAGGAGAACACTGGCATCTAGTCAAATTCCATAAGCAGGGGCACAGGGTAATTAGTTAAAGCTTTGCTTTCTTGTCACAAACCCCCCTCCCAAAAGTAGGAAAAAGTGGGACTCATAACCATGTCATGGTAAACCATGTGAAAAAACTCTCTTACTCCTAATCACAGCCCAGTTTAAATTAAAATATGTCCATGCAACAGTACATGTGAGCTGCAAAAAAATGGCTGTTAATTCCTGGAAGCAAGAGGAATTATAAAATCCTCTTTATTATGTGTTGCATTCTTAAAGAGTATCTGTTCCGGGCAGCCCTGTCCCCAGGTTCATTACACCTAAGGAGCAGGAGCTCTCCAGTAGCAGTGCTAACCTCACAAGAAGCATTGTCTTGGCAGGAGTTGGGTCATACTTAGCAGATTATTTCCGTACCAGGAGGGCTGAAATTTTCATCAAAGTAAACAGAGGAATTCGTGACAGGCAGCCGGCTTACCGTGCCGTGCTCAGGGGCTCGCTCACAGCGGATGCTCGGCTCCATCCCAAGAGTAGCCCCGTGGGCTGTGGCTGCTTCCTCGCCCTTGGCTCCGGCGCAGGGAAAGCACACGGCAGGGCCCTTGGGGTCATGGAGCCACTCACTGCGTTACTCTGCTCCCCAGCTTCGGGCTGCAAGGGAGGGCAGAGAGGCACAGCGGCGGGGCGGGAGCACAGAGCAGACCCTGCGAGCATCTCGGGCTGAAATACAGGGCACGGAGGCTGAGAGGGCAGCAGGGCACTGAGCTGGAGCCCGGGGGGCCCCGCTGTGCCCGCCGGCGCTGGCAGCTCCGTGCGCTGTCACCCGTGTCCGCCAGCACCACGAGATGGCACCAGACGCTTGCGCAGGCTGGTGGCTTCCCGGCGGGACACACCAACCCGCACCGCTGCCACCCCGTCACACGGCACAGGCACTCCGCAGTCCTGGAGCCGGGAAGGGGGTAATTCTCCTACCGAGCGGGTAGCTTTGGCCATATCCATTTCCATCGCCATTTCACTATGTGCCATTAAGCCGGCAGTTTTCATTTATGACAGGCAGATTGGATTAATGGCCTCCACCTACCAAGCTATTTTTCCATTTTATGCACCATATATTCAGGAGGAAAGGGATTAAAGAGGACATCTGATTAAAACATCAGCCATGCTTTAATGCAGGAGCCACAGCAGGGGCAGGATGCACAGCTGTGAAGTCCTCTAAGACTCCCTTTCTGTGGCCAAATCGAAGCAACATTATCTGTAAATTGCTAAAAAAACCCCCCCAAAACAAAATAGCAGCAGTTTGAATATTGTTCTTGTGCTCCAAGGCCAGCCCAGCACTGTTTGGGTCGGGTCCACCTGCTTCAGAGATGCCTCATAGGTCACTAGACACACCACATAGCAGCTGGCCTAGCTTCCCTCCTGGACTGCTGCAGGATCCCTTCAGCTCTCAGACACGACCAGCCCACAGTGCCCAGGGGTGGTTATCTGGACTGAAGTGAGTACTGCAGTGCAGCCCAGCTGAGAGGTGTTTTTCACAGCATGACCCTGAGAGGCTGAGTTTCATGCTGTGGGATGTCCAAGGGAACATGAGATGACAGGGAGATGCAAAAAGCCTGGTGGGAGAGTGTTGGAGATAGAGAGGCCAAAGCTTGATGTAGCCTCTTCCATAGTGGGAACAATCCTAGGGGTGAAGGGCACCACCAGGAAGTGTCTTGGAAGTGAAAGCTGTTTGAAATGGTCCAAAACAGACAAGAAGCAATCAAACAATCCAGTGTCTGAACCTGCTCCCTGTCCCACTTCCATTTACCACTGAAGACATATTCCACCACAGGATTTATGCCTCGGAAGGCAGCAAGGCTTTCCAAAACAAGCAGCTGGATTCTTCCACAGCTATTCCTCCACATTGGTTCCTGAGCTCAGGGGGACACAATCCTTCCCAGCTACTGAAGCAACATGGCCCAGAAGCCTGCATTGACTTCTGGAACAGAAAGTGCTCAGTGAAACTGTCTGAGAGAAGGCTGCAAATAAATGTGTCTCTCTTCTCATGCAGGGAATGAATTCAGTGCTGCTCACTGCCCTGAGCTGCTGTGGAAACCCAAGGAATGAAGAGAGATTCAACAAGAAATCTGACAAATTGAGGGAGGATAAATCCATTGGTAGCACAATGTAGCAGTTGGTCACACAGTGATCTGAGCATTTTTTGGCTCAGGAAGTCTGGACTCTGTATAAATTTAGCAGTTTGCACTATGCTGAATCCTGGAAGCTGGGAAAGAATGCCACAGGGAGGATTGGTCTGTACTCAAATGACACTTGGGCTCAGATGAGAGACAAGTCATTACCCAAACAGAGGATTTTGAGGATTTTTTTATGGGGAAGAGTCAACATGGTTTTATAAAAGGAAATCACACCTCTTAAATCTATTTGGGGCTTCAGAAGGCAACAACAAATAGGTGTAGAGCTAAGAACATTTTTCCACAGCCCTTCATCAAAGCCTTTACAAGAAATCCTGCTGTGATGGTTTAAGAGGTAAGGTTATGTGGAAAAGGGCTGATTAAAAGGCAGGAAACAGAAGGTAGAAATAAATAGCCAGCTCTGACAGTGGAAGGAGGTTGGCAGTGGAGTCAAGCAGGGATTTGTACTCAAGCTTACATTGCTCAGCATGACTTAAACCTGGAAAAAGGGGGTCTTTCTGAGATGGGAATTTGTTGGTGTTATTAAGCATCCAGGACAGTAAAGATGATGAACAACTGGAGAAGCTACAGAAAAATATCACAATAGACAGCAATTGGGCAATAAAGAGGCAGATGAAATTCAACATATCTAATTCTAAAATTAATTACATTCTAAAAATATCTGATTTTACATACATGATAGTAGAGTCTCAATTGACTTTTTCTGCTTGGGAATTGGACTTTAGGGCTATGTAAATATCTGTGAAAAGGGTAGCTCTTTGCTCAGCTGCAGCCAAATCAGCATGTTCCATTACTAGGAGAGAAACAGAGAGTAAAATGGAAAACACCTTCAAGCTGTTCTGTATATTCATACAGTGCATTTAAATCTCCAAAAACTATACGTATTTATGGACACTCTAGTTCAAAAAGCACCCAGCACAGAAAGGTAACAGAGGTGTAACAAGAATGAACAAAAACATGGAATGGTTTTCCTATGAAGAATGAGTTACTGGGTTAAGACTTCTCAACCTGATAGGAAAAACAATAATCTGATTTCTGCAGTAGTTAACATATGCACTGTTTGAAACTGCTTCCTAAGCCGTTTGTGAGGTGGGACTGTCTTCCCCACACCTGAGTAGATTCATTCTGTTGGGCAGATGGGATGGCCAATGCTAAAGCTCAGGCTGCTGAACCTGAAAGTCACTCCTAGAAGACCTCAGCACTCTCAGGATGTAAAAGCAGGTGATTTAGAGATATGATGAGGCAGTGGGGACCAGAGGTCTCATGGCTGGATACAGGTTCTTTATGGAAGGGTGGAAGACAGTGATGAGGTTTGTGCTCTAAGCAGCTGAGTGGCACAAATTCGTGCATGTTTGTGAGGGAGCAGGGATGAGAAACTCAAGACCTCATGGGTCAGGAGAAGCTAACAAAAAGGATATTGTTGTGGGCATCTCCCACAGCCCAATCAATCAAGAAGGAAAGACAGATGGAACCTTCTTTAAACAACTCAGGATTTATTCAGGACAGACTTAGAAAAATTGCGGTCTTCTGCAACTGGAAAAATCTGCCAATTGGAAAAACCTCTGCCTTCAGTCACGAGGTCATCACTCACAAGATATTGTGTTAGGCCTGCCACGTGTCTGTATCTAGCAAAGTTTTGAGGAGAAAATTACTAATCAGAAGACTGAGTCAGGGATGCAAAAAGCTGCATATATACATGTTACAGAATTCCTCAGAGAAGGTGGACATGATGTATACCTAGGCCTTGAACTACCCGAGCTGAGGCCTGGTCGAGGCCTTGCTGAGGCTGAACTGAGGCCTCAAGCCTCTGACTCAGTTAAAATTAGTTGGGGAAGTTGTGGCACAGTTAGAAATTATGTTAAGTTGTCTGGGAAAGATAATGGGGTTGGTGAAGGTCATTGTATAGAGTTGTTAGTAAGTAGCGTTAGCTACCTTAAAAGTAAGTTCAACAATGTGTGTTTGCATTCTTCTCTCTGCTGTGTGCCAATGAAAGAGCTATCCATTTTGTAAACTATATAGAAATGTATATAAGCTGCCATTTTACATGTAATAAAGGAGAATGTAGTGATAACCATACTGGTTCGGATCTGCGTTGCTTCGACCCAACTCTCTTTAGGGAAACCCTGGTTTCATATACAAGTCCACAGGGCTAGTTGGGCTACCACTGACAGTGCAACAGAAAATGGCCAATGTGATGGCCATGACTGATACACTGAAGGGTAGGGCTACCACTCACAGACACCTTCACTGGCTGGAGAAAGGTGCTCGTGAGAACCTCACCAAGTTTAATAAAAGCAAATGCAAGCCCTGCACCTGGCATGGGCTAACCTGGTATGACCAGCACAGGAGGAAGCATCTCCTGGCTAGGGAGCAGCTCTGAAGAAAGAGACCTTGGGGTCCCAGGAAAAAGCAAGCTGAACATGATTAAACAGGGCACCCTTGCAGCGATAAGGCCAAAAGGCTACTGGGTGGTTTAAGCAAGGGAGCTGCTACTGGGTTGACAGAAATTCTTTTTCCTGCCAGTTGAGCACTCATCATCCACATCCATTTATCTGTGTAGAGTTTTGGCATAGTCATTACAAGAATGATATTGACAAACCTGAGAGAGTTCAGAGGGTCAGGGAGTGAGAAGGCCACAGCTGCAGGAGCAACTGCAGTCTTCCAACACCTAAAGTAGGACTACAGAGAAGACAGAGCCCAGATTTCTCAGAGGTGCTCAGTGAAACAAGAGGGAAAGATCAGAGTTTTGGACATGGGAAATTCTCACTGTAGATTAGGAAGCAATTCTTCACCATTACAGTGGGCAAGCACTGGCACACATTACCCAGAGACACTGAAATTGCCACCTTTAGATACTTTCAAATCTGACCAGACAAGGTCCTGAACAACTTGATTTAACTCCAAAGCTTGAGGCTTGAGCAGTATATGCCTGCTTTCAGCAGATGCTTTGGACTAGCCGACCTCCAGAGGCCTCTTCCAACTCCTGATGTTTCTACAGCTCTGTAAGTGCCATAAAAATATATATAAACCCTACAATGTTAAACCATAAAACCATAAAAACCAAACAAAGCCAGTCCTACACAGCTTTGCATGTACAATGTAATGCTGACATGCAGATGTGTCCCATGGGGGGAATGAAGAAATGCGTAATAGGTAACACCACATACTGATGAAAATAAGAGGAAAGGATGATTATGAAGACCAGTGCACATCAAACAAAGTCAGATGGGATTTAAGCATGCAAGATTACCAGTATGTGTCACAGCTCCTATTTTGTCATTCAGCTTTACTAGAGAAAATGATTTACAACACCACAGTGAGAATCAAAAGACCCAGTCTGCAGAGGCAAAACTGAGTCCAACAAAATATATTTTTGCTGTGTTTATTTTGTAATTATCCCATCAACACACACCGCCAAAAACTGTAGAGCCTGTGGCACTGCAGTCATTTTGGAAGCCTAGTTAAAATACTCTGTAAGTCTGCAATACTTCATAAATGAACACGCAGGACGTTACGTACAACTGACTTTTCATCTCTATTTTATTTCACAGAAGCATTCTGGGGTAAGAAGGAGAGAAAGTTCAGAAAAAACCTGCAGTTCTCAAAATACATTGTCAATAATTTAACCAAATCAATAAGTAAATGCCACAAAACTTGTGCATATTCAAGTCTCTGAAGAGATAAGCTCCTTCTTAAATAATGGGAAGAGAATTAATGAAGCCTACTTTCAGTGAAACATGCTTGATAATCTTTCTTTTTATAGACAGAAAGTTTTCTGTACACTATCACCTCTGTTTTTCCTGACAGTAGGACACTCAGTTTTTTACAAGATTTGATTACAAGCACATTCAATGTAAACAATTAAAACTTTAATCTCTAGTTAGGTATCAGTAAACAGAACAGAGACAGAACCAGTGTGGACAGTACAAATACAGAGTCTCTGGACACTCATTTGGCTCTCTTCCCATCAGGATTAATGTGGCAAAATCTGGAGCTGAGATGCTGGTGGAGCTGCTGGTTAGTAACACACACAAACCTCATGACTGACACGAGCTGTCCTGTGCTTCCCTGTGGATCTCCATTACCAGTGCTTCCTGCCACAGCAGGCGACAGCGCCCAGACGTGATGGACTTCTTCTAGAGGCATGCCTTAGCAGAAAGATGGTTCAGAGCCTCCTCTTCATTAAAATCCCCAATCAGCTTTTGTCTGGAGTCTCAGTGTTGGCATGATGACACGATCAGACAGCTACATCAGCTCAAACAAGTTTTTTTTTATTTCATGTCCAGATCGAATGTTATCTGTATTATTAAAATGTTGTGAAAATACCGTGATTATGGACAGAAAATGATGAAGCATAAATTTAAAGCCATGGATACTGACTGTCCTAGGCATCACTGCTTGTATGGTGAAATGCAAGCTGATGGAAAAAGTGGCTAGTCTGACTTCATAGTGTTTTATATATATTTTGGCAGGGCACAAACAATAACATGGGAATACAACTTTAGATAAATCAGGTTCACGTGTTCTGGGGGGGGTTTGATCTAAAGGTCACAACAGTCAGAAGAAAGACTGTGTGGGGTCTGAAGGGGCATAGAGCAGGTAAACACACACACCATGACAAATCCTTCATCAGTGTTATTTTTGGTCCCAGAAAGAGAATAGTTTACCCAAAACTGCAGTAAGCCTAAACAGTTTTAGAGGGCAGGAGAAGGCTGATAATCTTCTCTGCTCTTTACCTTGAATAGATTTTCCTATTTATTCATTGTGTTTAGCCCAAAAGGAAAAGCCTACTCCTGGTAAATGCTATGACAGCATCTCACAGAGAGGAGACCTGGACTTCACTTTGTTTCTTCCTGTGCGAAGAAAACAACAGCAAAAGGAAAAAGCCTTGACTATCCCTCTGGCCTCTTCTGGACTTGGGCTGCAGGTTCCTCCCTTAAAAACCTGTACTTATTTTCCTCTAGACTTTCTTCCAGAATAGTTTCTAAACCCCATGCACTTACCTAAATGGGCCAGGGGAGTTGTTCCACTTTTGTAACTATTATTTACAGTAATGTGTGTGCTTTTCCACCCTTCTTTTTCCCTCCAAAGCAGAAATTCTTTTGATTAAAATTACCGGGTAATACAGCAAATGACTTTCTCTGAAAATAAGTTTTTATTCCACACACCACAGATGCCATCATGGTAGGTCTTCAGCATTCACATCTGGATATAGGTTACACCCAGCATTATACATACACCTTTTAACATGGTCATTTCCCCAGTGGCTCGACCAGAGTCATAATCAGTGACACCTGTCAGCCAAAAATGTAACTTTTCAGAACATACATTATAAAATCTGTTTATATGACTTAAATCCTGGTGAAGGTACTTAGCTGTCATATTAGCAGCTTTTCACTTTTTTTTAAAAATGCCAATTTAATTGGAGCAAAACAGGTTATCAAAAATGCATATTTTAAAAACATCTTCTGAAAGCCAGAAAATTTGACTTGTTTTCCCTTTGAGGAGAGGTATTCAAGAAGAAACAAGTTTTATCCAGAAAGAAGTATGCTTGCACTGAAATACAAAGAATAAGTGTCTGCATTATTTTTTTTTTAACAGAAAAATAACAATCCCTTAAAAAGCAGGAAGCTGAATTTTATTTGGATCTAATGGTGTAGCAATATATAAAAATGCTGTGTTATCTTTCTTGGTTTGTATTCCAAAAAAGTAAGCTGTATTGCCTGAGTTAGAAGTAGCAAACATGGTTTACCCAGATTATCACTGTCTGTACAAGTGGTTCAGACAACAGTCCAGATGGCTCCCTTCTTGCCGGAAAGCATGGGGTTTCTGGGTGAGAGGGATGAAAATGTTTTCTAAGGTTTCCCTTTTGGCACTTTCTGCATCCTGGTCTGTCAAAGTAAAAGATACCGTGGAATTTCCTCTTCTCTGGGGAAGGAGTGACGCTTCTTCCAAAGAAGTTTCTGTAAATACATTGGCAGCAAAAGGTGGGCTAAGGAGTCTCCATTCTTTGCTGGGTGCACAGGGTAGCATAGTGTCAAGGGAGGAGGAGAATGCTGAGGTACCTAATGCCTTTTTTGCCTCAGTGTTTAACACCAAAGCCAGTTGCACCCAGGATACCCAGCAATGACAGCTGGAAGTTAGGGATGAGAAGCTGAGTGAAGTGCCCATAATCCCTGAGGAAAGGGTTAATGACCTTCTGTCCCAGTTAGACATACATCTATGTGCCCTGATGTGATGCACCTGAGAGTATTGAGGGAGCTGGCAAAACATCTTGCCAAACCCCTTTCAACCCTTTTCCAGCAGTTTTGGTTTACTGGAGAAATCCTGGTTGACAGGAAATTAGCAAATGTAATGCCCACCTACAAGAAGGATTGGAAGGATGATCTGAGGAACTACAGGCCTGTCAACATGACCTCAGTACTGGGGAAGTCATGGACACATCATCCTGAGTACTATCACTTGGCATGTGCAGGACAACCAAGGGCTCAGGCCCAGCCAGCATGGGTTTATGAAAAGCAGGTCCTGCTTGACCAACCTGATCTCCTTCTATGGCAATGTGATCCACTTAGTAGGAGAGGGAAAGTCTGTGGATGTTGTCTATCCAGACTTTATGAAAACATTCGAAACTGTCTCCCACAGCACTGTTCTAGAGAAGCTGGCTGATATGGCTTGGATGGGTGGACTCTTAACTGAATAAAACTGGCTGGATGGCCAGGCCCAGAAAGTGGTGAATGGAACTAAATCCAGCTGGTTGCTGGTGACTGGTGGTGTTCCCCAGGACACAGCACTGGCACCAGTTCTGTTTCACACCTTCACTGATGATTTCAATGAGCAAATTGAGTGCATCCTCAGCAAGTTCACAGAGGACACCAAGTTGAGTGGGAGCGTTGATCTGCTGGAGGGCAGGAAGGCTCTCCAAAGGGATTTGACAGACTGGATCGATGGGCCGAGGACAGTCTTGTGGAGTTCAGTAAGGTGAACCAAGTGCTGGGTCCTGCACTTGGGCCAAAACAATCCCATGCATTGCTACAGGTTGGGGGAAGAGTGGCTGGAAAAGGATTTGGGGGTGTTGGTCAATAGCCAGCTGAACATGACCCAGAGTGTGCCCAGGTGGCCAAGAAGGCCAATGGCATCCTGGCCTGGATCAGCAATAGTGTGGCCAGCCGGACCAGGGCAGGGATTGTACCCCTGTACTTGGCACTGGTGAAAGCTGCATATTGAATCCTGTGTTCAGTTCTGGGGCCCCTCAATTCAGGAAGGACACTGAGGTGCTGGAGCATGTCCAGAGAAGAGCAACAGAACTGGTGAAGGGTTTGGAGCAAAAGTCTGATAAGGAACAGGTGAGGGAACTGGGATTGTTAAGTTTGGCAGAAAGGAGGCTCAGGGGTTACCTCACTTATCTCTACAACTACCATAAAGGAGGTTGCAGTGAAGTGGGGGTTGGTCTCTTCCACCATATCTTGAGTAAAAGGATGAGAGGAAACAGCATTACCTTGCACCAGGGGAGAGTCAGATTAGATATTAGGAAAAAATTATTCACTGACAGGGTGGTCAGACTTTAGAATAAATTGTCCAAGGAGTTGGTGGGGTCAGTATCTGGAAGTGTTCAAGAGGTGTCAGGATGCGGCACTTGGGGATATGGTTTAGGGGTGATTATGGTAGTGACAGGTTTTCACTTAGATGATCTTGAAGACCTCTTCCAACCTTGATGTTTGTGTGATTCTGCCCCACCTCACCACTGCCAGTTCTCAAAGGTTGGAAAGAATGTGTTTCCTCACAAGAAGCATCTTGCCTGACCGTACTCAGGCTGTGTTGCTGGGACCTGCTGTGCCTTTGGACCCTGTGAAAGGGAAGTAAGACCCCTTTCTTTTCCCATCTTTTTTGAGGTAAGGGAATTTCTTGGAAAAGTTAAAGCAATTTGGTTTCACAAATTAGTCTTCATATTCTGCCGAATTAAAATGGAATACTATGTGTGTCTTCTGGCATTTCCTTCACTACCAGTACTAGGGCTGGTCACAAAACATCCACCTTGCACTGCTGTGCAAAAGCCTCTGTGCTGATCATATCCTCCAGTACAAAGATACAGGGTGCAATCTCAGACTGCTTTACTGTACCCAGTTTGGGAATGCCAATCTCAGAGCGTTCTAAGTATTTTCTTCAAATATTTAACACACTTCTGCATCATCTTTTCCTCAGCATGGAACCTTCTGTAAGTTGAGGGTGGACCCACTGCTGTCATTCACAAGTAGAACACATTCCCTCTGTAAGATAGAGAAACCTCAGATGTAAAATTCTTCTTCATTAACTGGTGAAGCTGGGCAGACACAATCATCCAGAGAACAGGGAGCTGCTCTCAAGGGCCGTTTGTGTTGCTCAGGGAGAGACGCTGACATGAAAGAGCTGGAAGACCATTCTGAAAGAGAAGGCAGTGAGCCATCAATTGACTCAAAAGTATTGCACATGGCTGATACAGGCCTTCCACTGGTGGCTGCCTGTTTAACTCTACTGACAGTTTGTTTCTGTGATGGAAGAGAGTCTTCCAACTCACTGCAAAATCCATTAAGGGCAGAGTATGCAGAAACCACAGACAAGTCTGAGAAGGACAGCTTCTTCCCTGTGTCCACATCAGTCTCTTGGGCATCCTCTAAGTCATCAATGTTAAGCTTGGGGCTGCATTTCCATGTTTTTAACCTGGTTGCAGGTGACTCAGTATTTAAAAACTGAAATGGTTCACCGAAATGAAATGTCTCTGATGCTGAAGCGGAGTTCACTGTGGGCAAGCAGAACAGAGACTTGCTTCGTTGGAATGACCAAGAAATGCTGGAGGCAGTCCTGGATCTGTGTGTGAAGTCTCCTTGATCACCATGTCTCAAATCCTGCTGGGAGAAACCAAGATAATGACCAAGGCCATTCGTGTGATGTATCTTTTTCTGACCCATTTCTTGTGGCTGTTCAGAGACAGATCGGTGGCTCTGAGGAAGAAAGGCTGGCAGAGTGGTGAAGTGGGAATCTGTTGACACAGATGGATATGGTTGCTTGTTCTGCCTTGCAGACTTCCTACACCAACTGTGGGCTTGCTGCAGTTGGGAGAGGGAGAGAAGATCACATTAATACAGAATTGGCAGGTTTACAACCCTAAGTCTCCATTGCTGAGTTGTTACTGCAAATAATTACGAAGCAGACTTCAGTCAGTACGCTTGCAGCAAATGTTTCACTACAACAACAAAGACAAACCACCCTGCCAAAATCCCAAATATTTACATAAGGAGCCTCAAAGACAACAAAGAATAAATGGTAGAGAAGCCTTGCCTTGTGGGCCAGATTACACTGGCTTGAATTTCTTGCTTCCTATTGACTTACTCAGATTCATTCATATTCTGTCTTCCAACATTACTACTTAGTGGACAGCTTAGGAAAAAATAAAGAAATGGAAGAAGTATATGATATAATTTCTAATTTCTTCCTTACTTTTTTTTTGTTTGTTTTGTCCTCCTTTAAAACATCAGAAAGCCTTCAGCAAACAAGCTCATTCTGTCTTCTCAATGGGAATCTACTACTTCTTTCAACTCTTTCACATTTTCTTTCTTTCCTAGTTAGCTCTATTAACTAGCTCACAGTGACATTACAGACACACATTCAGTTTGCTAGTAGACTGAAGACCTAAAATCATGGTTATGATCCAAATTTGGACTTGAATCTCAGCCCCAGGGCAGGATTCAGTTGCCTACCCATGCTTGAGATACTCAAGCATTTGAACAGGGAAAGCAGCTGTGAAAAATGGTGAGCCAACAGCCTTCTCAAGAAGGAGCTGGAGCCAGGTGGCTTTCCTATGGAACTAGACACTGATGTTTGGGTAACTGAACTGTGTTTGAGCAATCATAAGGTTTTTCACCTTCCCTCTTATTTCAGTGAGGCTTTTAGAAATTAGCCTTTCAAAAAGTTTAAATTAAAGTCTTCTGAATGGGAATTTCTTGTGTAATACAAAATGCTTGATCTCTGCTCCAAAAGGGATAGGAACTAATGGGACAAAGTGCAAGACCATACTCTTGAGAATAAACAATAATCTCAGCTATGGGACTTCTCAGTTGGAAACAGGAGAAGAGAAAGAACTGGGTATCCTGACCTCTTTCTGCTATTAAAGCAACAAGGCTGTGAAAACACAGTATTGGGGAGACTCGAGTTAAAAAAGCACTGTGGGCAACACTATTATGGCCTCGTCTGGAATACTGCATGATTCCAATCACACCTATGTGAAAAAGAATAAATTTGAACTGAAAAAGATGGAGCCACAGGAAAAAAAATAGTAAGATGAACTATCTATTAAAAAAAGGGAACCACAAATTAATAAAAGGTTTCTAATAACAACAGAAAGAGAAGAATCTTCTGGGGTGAGTAATGGATAAAGACAGAGCTTGTTCATTTTAACAAACAGATTATATGACACGACACAAAGAGCTGAGACCTGGTTCTTTGTACCCAGTCTCTAAAAGAGCTCCATACATTGCTGCTTCTAACATCTTGCTAGGGCACATCACATTGTCTTAGTGACCCAGATCTGTCATAGCCATCTTCTGGTTTTTATTGAAGTGTTTTTATAGGCAAAAAAAGAGGATTTTTACATCTGCAAAAAATGCTTGGTTTTTTCATGATCTCTTACTAGAGATTATAGGACAGCCAAACCATAGAAGTTCATTTAGATGTTGTAGATGAGTAAATATACACATATGTATACTATATCTATCTATCTATCTATCTATCTATCTATCTATCTATCTAATAAGGTGTGCTAATTCATAACCTATTTCTGAGTAATATAGTAAGCTGTTTCCCTTAATGTTACGAAATTCCATGAATGAAGAACTTGAGAAAAAAAAGAGTCAAATGTAATGAGCCAGTTGTCAATGAAACAGTAGCCAGAAATCACGTTAGACCTCTACAAATAACATTATTTTGTTAGTGCAATATGTGAGCCAATTTATTTAAAAATTACTCTGCAAGATAGAAAGCTTGTCCATGAAGAAAATACCAGCTGTTTCTTAACTGAAGACATTTTTGGATAACCCAGAAATAAGAATCTGACATGCTGAAAGTCCACAAACAGATCACCACCCTCCTTTGATGTACTGGACCAAGAAAACACTCCTCATTATATTTTGTTAGCATTAACAATAGGTACCATATTTTTTTCACTGCAGTAGCTCTGTTATGAGATACACTACATGAACTCAACCACCATGCTCAGCGAATCAACAGAAGCACCTTCAGAGCACTTCTACTTTTCAGAAAGAAAATAATGGATTGCCTCACCATATCTTATTTTATGCTATACTTGTGGTTTTGGAGATTAAAGTTGACAATTTGGCAGATCAAGCATCCACAGAAACCAAGGATCCAAGCAAATGCAGTCTTCTTGTTTGTAAAAAGGATGGGACCACTGGTAGCACCTTGGACAAAACTGGAGCTGAAAACATAAGGGTTTTGGGAACAGATCTATCCTGGCACTGCAGAGAGTTCTGGATTCCAGACAGAAGTCTTGCCTTTGCCTTGTGCAGGCCACACCACCTGTCTACGTCAGGCAGAGCCCACAGATATCATGAATAAGATTCAGTGGTCTAGCTAATACAGCCAGTGGGGTCTGGAGAGAAATTCAGCTTTCCCTGAAAGCATTCTTGTGTCTGGTTGGTTAGCTGAATTGCTTTCTACATCCTTGGGCTGTACGGAGTACACACCCATCGACTACAGCGAAAACACAGACTGTAGCTGACCACCTACTTTAGGTAAGACATTAGTTTTAGGGTTTTGCTATTTTAAACCTTTTTTTCCTTAGTTCTTTTAATGTTCCTGCAGACAGATAGAGGCATTTAATTTTACACAAAGTATTTGCTGTTAATCTTGCTCCTGGGTCACAGCTCCTGGTCAAGCCCAGCTGGCCTGGCAGGAGGCAATGGTGGATGGTGAGAAGGGGGAAAGCACAGCCAGCTCCCAGAATGGCTGCCTGCAGGGCAGGTCAAGCAACATCACTAATACAGCTTATTTCTGAACAGCTGTTTATAGGAGGAATTGCTCACCTTGATCATTTTTTTTTGGATGAGTTAAGATTTAGAAGACCTATTTTCCAATGCTGCTCTTCATTATATGGGCAGAAACAGGAAATAATGGGGAGATATTATTTTAATACTTTCATCTTAAAGCAAAGTAACTGAAGACTTTTCTGGCTGTGAGAACACCAGACAGTACATGCCGCAGCAGTGTACTACAGGTAGAACACTGTACCACAGGTAGCGTGTCAGAAGCTCCATCCCATGAAATACTAGTGAATAAAGATTACAGGCTAATCCTGTATTGTAGAGAACTGGATTAAGTGGACTAATAAGACTTTTCTATATCTACATTCTCTAAATTGTCAGAGATCACAGAGGGGATTCAATGATTTAGCCAGGATTAAAAGTCAGGCAAAACTAGCTCCTTGTCCTGTGCCAAGGCCGTTGACCGTGCTCCCCTGTGCCACCTTGGCTCGGCACACCGAGTGCTGCATGCAGCCTGTGCACTCATGTGACCACTCCTCTTCAGTTTTTGGAGGAGCCTTCTCTGCCTCCTTAATCCTGCCACCAGCTTTGAAAACAGTTGCATCTTTTCTGAGCTCTTTTCTTTTTCAAGTCCTCATCATGAGCCTTCTCACGGCTTGCTAAAGCTCTCAGCATTGCCTGTTGCCTCCCTGCAGTCTGGCAGAGCCCTGCCTGGTACAGCCATGCTGCCTGCAACAGGCACAAGCACCAGGGAGATGCCAGAGAGGGCGTCAGCCGTCTGAGAGGACAAAGACACAATGCACAGTGACACGTTGATTTTGACCAAAATTCCAAATGCAGGGAGGTAGATTTGTCAGACCTTGCCACAAAGATGTGCAGCAAACCCGGACTCTGACTGAACAGATTAGCCCTCTAACAGAACAGATTTTTTCATCTGGTGCTAATCTGCTGCTCATTTATAATCTCTGCACAAATCTTTGTGAAGCCTGGAGGGATTTAGAGCCTTTGTGTTTTACAATGGGCTGCAGAAGAATTTCATGATGAATATCCGGGAATGCCATAAACAACTTGGGGTGAACCTCTCAGAAACATGCTTTCAACTTGGACTGCCGGGACCTAACAGAAAAAATCCATGAGTGTTGCTGCAGTCTATTTTAAGTTATCTGCTTTTTAAGAAAGCAGATAGAGATCTCCTTAAGCATTATCTGCATTAAGAACTGCCAGCAAGGCTTTGCTGAGGTCAGGACCCAGCCAGCACAGCAATGACATCACCATCTCGAGCCCAGATTTTGCCTGCCTTGCTCAACAGGAGTGCGATGGTGTTTGTTTAATTGCATTAAAACCAGTGGAACTGATCCAGGAAAAAAAAAAAACAACACAAGAAAAAGTGGCAGAGATTAGTCCTCAGTATCATCATAAGTCTTACTTGAAAGGCAAATAGTCAGAAGCACAGCATTTCAAAAAGGCAAAATGCACAGATTTGAATTAAAATTGAACCTCTTAGAAAAGTGGCTTGTAACATGTTTACAAAAATAGAAAAGTTGAGTGCTTTGTAACACCAAATGTATGCGCTCTCAAGAACTTTTGCTGGATGTATAGATTGGCAAGAGATCCTAGTATGCCATGGAACTTAACTGGATAAAGTACCTTAGGCTGAAGAAATACAAGTAAAAATCTCTTACACAAGTTAGTGACTGATTCTCTGCCCTCCCCCAACACCCAGCCATTAAGGACAACCAAATGTTTATGTCACAAAAAGGAAGGGAAAAAATAGATTAAAATATTTTGAAAAACAGGAGACTAGTATTAGATTTGCAGATTAATTAGATCAGTTCACGGCACCTCCCTCGACTGAGTCAATTTTTGCTCTGAAAGTGTGTCCTATTCACCAGTTTCAGAAGAAAATTAATTTACAGAATCACAGATTCTGTGATTCTGTGAAAATTAATTTAATTTTTATAAAGGTGCCCGGTACACATCCTTGCCTGTCATAAGACATAGAATGGTTAGGGTTGGAACAGACTTTAAATATTGTATCGCTCCAACCCTCTGCCATGAGCTGGGACACCTTCCGTGAGACCAGGCTGCTCAAAGCCCAATCCAGCCTGGCCTTGAACACTTCCAGGGATGCGGCATTCACAACTTCTCTGGGCAGCCTGTGCCAGTGGATGCTTTTCTTGCCTTTCTTCCTCTTTGTGCTCAATTCTGCTCTACCTGCACTATTAAGTATAATAATTCAACAAGCTTGAAGGTCTTTTTTCACCTCCATTTTCCTTCCCTAAGGCTAAACTGTTCTCTGCAGAAATGCCCTTTCTTTGCCTGCGTTTGTCTTTTTGCCTTCTCTGATCCTGGTTTAGTTGCCCTTCTTTCTCTTTTCCACTTGTATCTAACTGAGTCCTCTTGTCCCAGCTCTTTGCATCAGTTATGGCCACTACCTCTGCTCCTGAAACACATGATACCACTTCTCAACTCAAGATTACAGTTGCCCCACACAGATAAGAACACTGGCCGATTAATTCAGCAAATCAGCTAAAAAAAGAATCCCTCTACCTCCTCATAAGCTGTGATCTGTTAACATTTGCAGTGTTATTTCAAGGATGCCTTATAAAGCAACACCAGGCAGAAAAGAGCCACCTCATAAACTGCACAGGGACTCTCTGGCATGTAAAACAGCAGCAGGTCTTATGCTTAAGTGCTGAGTCTCCACCTAGGTAAGATATTAATTTTTCTGGTGTCCATCTTCCTCCTGGGTATGTCTGCGTGTTCCATCTCACGCAGAGTGGCTAGGAAGTCCTGCCAAAATATTATTTTACTTTTCCTACTCCATCCAGGGATGTTATCCTAATTTAAAGAAGCCATCAGTGCACTTTCTCCTCTCTGCTCACTATCCTTGCTTCCCAAACATGCATGGCCAAGCCAGTCCAATCAGTTATTAACCTTTCCTGCTTCCCACATTGCACTGCCAGGAGTGCAAGTTGATTAGCATTTCATCTGTCTCTGTGTGGATTACACCCAGAGGCAGCCAAGAATCTGAGCAAGACCTATAAATCCGGCAGTATACTCAGTATACCAGTATATGATATATTCTTAGCTATATTATTTACATATTCTTCCCACTGCTCTGAAAAAAGCTCCTCAGAGCTCCTGCTTCTGGGCTTAGCTCTGGTGAAGCAATGTGGGTGTCTTCCCAGAGGATGCAATCATGTTCCTAAGCCTTGATCCTGGCTCCAGCTCCAGCCAACTGAACCCTTTGCCTCAGTGGTTTTATAGGTGCACCCTTGGAGCAATTTGCCAAGGTGTAAGAGCTACTGTGATAAAATAATTCTGAAGGGCTTCCTTGCAAATGAAGGAATACTTTCTTGGCATTAAGCAGATTTATCTTACCCATGAATAACTTTGTTGTCTCTTGAACTGACTTTATCTGAGCCCCTTGATAATTGCATTTGCAAAATGGATTAAGAACATGGATCAATCTGGCTGGCAAGTATCCAAGTCCCTGTCAGGACAAGCAAGAGGTCACATCTTGTTAGCTTAAGCATGGGAGTATGCTCAGAATTTAAACATTGCCAGAAATTTAACAGGGATGTTAATCTACCATTTGTGGTAAAATTATAATTTTAAAAAGGTGCAGTATCTGTATAAAGTAAACAAAACCATTCTGATAATTACTAACTATCAACTGATATGGAGGCTGAAAAATACTGAGAGGTCACTGTTTTTAAGTTAATATAACTGGGAAGAAGTCAAAGTTATCATCAATGCTGTGGGGTGGATAATATTGCTAATAGCAACCCTCTGTGAGAAGTCAAAATGTACTCTTGTTACTTTCAAAGGTAGATACTGTAATTGCTTTGAACTTAGAATGGGTTAAATTAATATAAGGAGCCCATGGATCACCAAATCCAATGTTTCCTATAACCCATGCTCCATCATTTTCTCTCCCTAACTGACCATCCTGCCTTAAATTAAGGTAGTAACCCGTTTGCACCTGCGGGGTGGCTGTTATAGTTAGCTATGAATATGTACTAAAATCTATTTTTTGCCAGGTTCATGTTCCTGTATTAAAACAATCATTGAGTTAACCAGCCTTTTCCTGTTCCTGCTGCTTATCCTGTGGTCTGTCTTCCACTCAGAGACCCCTTCAAAATTACTTTGTTTGGGCTCAGGTGACCCTACTCTTCCTGTTTCCCTTTGCAGGCTTTCCCTCCATCCCTCTGCATGGGGTGAGAGCCCCTCCCTGCCCCTGCATCTTTCTGAGGTCACCTTTCTGGAGTCCAGAGCTGAAGACTGTGGACCTTCAGGTGGACTGTGGACCTGAAGGTGTGGCCCTTGGGACCCTGTGCAACTTTCCATGCTTCCTATGGCATAGTTACTGGTACACACCAGAGACTGCAATTTTGTTTTCATGGTCATGTCACACTGGTGGCTGTAGGTATCTGAGTAATAGGAATTTTTCCCTTTGATTTAGCTGTAGAGCTCCACTTCTTATTGTACAGACTTGCTTAAAACCCATACAACCAGGACCTAGTTCTCATGACTTTAAAATGGTATAAGTTAGATCCAAAGTCTCTGTTTTCCTTCCACTTTGCATATACTAAACTTCTTTTGCTTCACCAGACTTTCAGAGTGATAAATTCCATTTCTGTAACTTCATTCTCATTTGCCATTTTGTCCTCCTGTTCAGAATCATCATCTTCACCGAAAACAGAAATGAAAATCAATTGTACTTGCAGGCCATACTTAGGCAGGTTTCTGCTTTTCTCTTTTGGTTCATATGGCTAAAATCTTATTCTGATTTTCTTTGCTCAGCAAGTCTCACTTTACCTCTGTACTGCCTGGCATTTGTTACTTCTGAAAATTTGCTGGGTTTAAACCAAAAGCCCTATTTAGAAGCCCTATTTTTTTGGTTTTTTTTTACCCTTCCCTTCAATTTGCTTGAAGCCAGCCTAAGGTCCCATAAACCAAAGTTGTATCACATAGCAGAAGCCTCCTGAGAAAGAACAGGGAAAAGGTGACTGTGGTTGCTCTGTGGAAGTTTGGTGACGACTTGTCAGCTTCAGTTTGCAACTTACCTCAGGCTAACAGAGATCTGCCTGAAGTGCAATCAGTAACCCTGACAAACTGGTTACTGTCTTGCCAGATGGGCAAAGAAGGTGTGTTCCTCAGCCCTTTACAAATGTTACTCAGCTCCGGCATGGGATTTCTGAGAGTGGCATCTGCAAAGCAGCATCTAAAGGTTCTACTACCACCTGGATGTGACTCACCAGAGCAGAGATGTCCTATGTACCTGGAATTTCAGTCCTAGGAACTACAAACCCAGAGGCACTCTGCTACAGAGGGCTGTACACACCTCTCTGCACGCTGGGAGGTCTGTATGGTGAAAGGATGGCACCCACAATGCATCTTCCACAGAAACAACTGCACAAGTCACATGAATGAAATTCACTCCAAAAGAACACCCTTTGAAATCTGAACAACAGCCATATAAAGGTGAGGGACTGTGCTCCTTGATTTGAATGTAAACAGCAATAAATACCTCTGCAGTGCAAGAATGCACACTAACCTGGCTCTGGATTGCCACAGACACCCTCTGCAGAGCAGGCAGCTATTAAGAGTTTGCTGCTTATCCTTTAATGTCCCTTGGATGTGTTGTAATGGAGTAGAGCATGCTGATATATTGCCCAGATATGGTGCCTACAGATGTCCTAACAAAAAAAACTCTCAGGATTCGGTTATGAGCACTTGAGATTAGGTCTATAAGAGAGTCTGTGGGAATGTCTCTCTTAGGCTGCTCTTCAGGGCGCATTTCTTTTCCTTCATCACCTCTCCCTTCATCCTGATAATCACTGTGCAAAAGAGAGATGCAGTTTGTCACCCAGTGATGCCTGAAAATAATGAGTACCATTAGAACCTCTGCTTGTCTTCCATAAAAGTCTCATAACTGAGGGCTCTCCCTGTCAGTTCTGTTCCCATATTTCTTACAAAACTTCACTCACCAGCCATGATTTCTCCACTTGGGCTCATAATTCCTTCTCTCCTCATTTTTTTAAACAGCTATCTCATCTCACATCACTCTTAGTATAAACCAAGGTTGACTGATAGTTGGATAACATCATTCACTGCTTTTGCCATCAGTTACAAAACACAGAAAGGGGGTTCAAATTCTTTCTTCAGTAGTACTGTCCTGGCTCTTGGTCCAAGGAGAGAGCAAAAAACCAACCGACCAACCAACCAACCAACCAACACACCAGCAACTGTCAATGCAGGTTAAGCTTTCCTGCACAAAACCAAGAAATGTGCTTTTATTTCTCTGTGTACTGAGCTTACCTGCAAAAGGATCCTATTTCCATCATGGTCTTCTGTCTGCCACCTGCCTTCACTGATGGGGCTGCAAGGGTTAGGCAAGAGAGGTACAAGCTGCCCCACATCTTTTACTCTGAACTCCAGCACGGCTGACTCTGTCCTCACTGGAACTTGTCCCTTCGGGAGTTTTTTTAAAGAAAACTGAATGTCTATTTCCATGTTAGAATAGACAGGAAAAACACAAAAGTCTGCTTTCTTCTGACACATCGGTCTTTTCAGTATTAACTCATACAGTTTCAAAATGTCCACAAAATTTTCGTTCCTGCAGTATATGGTGAAGCGGATCATTTCTTTCCCATAGTGCACTGGGCGAATGGCCCACAGAGGAGTCTCTGGAGCCAAAGTGTAAAAGTCTTGGCTGCATGGCATGTAAGGGAGGAATTTCCCATGCATTAGCTCTGTGTGGTGGTAATGCCAAGGTGGCCGCTGAAAAGTTTCATGGAGCTGCAAGATGGGCTCTTCCCCATACTCCTCCTGCAGGAACAGAATGACAGCAAGAGCTGGCTGAGAAACACCGGCCTTGAGCGGCTTCCTGCGTTTCCTGGGCACCCGTCTTTCTGAGACCCGAAACAGCTGGAGGTCTGGATGGATCCAGGCTAGAAGCTTATCAATGGCCTGCTGAAGAGTCTTGGATTCACCTGGATCTGTGATAATATGTACACTAACAAGGAATGGATCCTGTATGCCTTCCACAGAAAGTTCGCCTGAAATATTAAGAAAAAAGTCTTTTAAGATTTGCAACCAAGTTGACAACACTCAGGTGACCCTTAAAGGAGAAAGAGTCTACTCAGTTACAGTGGGCTTTTCTTTTTCTCCATCTCTCTGAATCTCACTTGTAGTAAACCACAGCAACAAAAAATGTACAGCAATATAGCAACCAAGAAAATAATCAGAAGGCAGAGAAAATTTTCATCAAGCATACCATAAGAGTTGCTGTTTCTCTGAGACAGCATCCAAAAGATGCTACTCAATATGCATTTCTGTGTTAGAAAATACCTGTTCCATACAGTTGAGAGGCAGGAAAGACAAAAATACTGATGTAGAGTGGAGGTGTAAGGGAGATTAATGATGTGCAGAATGATAAGGGTGGAGAGTGTTCATCCCACCTCATTTTCATTTTTGCCAATTGGCTCAGGGCATGGAAAGCACACCACTGAACTCTATCACCCTGACACTGGAGTTTTACACACATTTGGTTTATGTTCTGGAGGTAACTGTTCTAATAAGTAATGCAACATTTGTAAGGAACAGTAATAGCTTTTATTAGACCAACTGATACAGCTGGTTAAAAAAAAAAAAAAAAAAAAAAAAAAAAAAAACACAAAAAANAAAAAACAAAACAAAAAAACCAGACAAGCCTTCATCAGGCACACAGGTCCTTCTTTAGGAAAATGTGTTACTTGTCCCTACACATCCTGCACTGTTTATATCTTCAGACTATCAAGACTGTAATACTACTGCTTCAAGGTTTTCTTAAGATTAGGGAAGACTTGTAAAGGGAGGAGGCACAAAAAATTTACATTTACTTAGGGGAAAAAAGAAACCTCTAGTTAACCTTGGCAATGTTCACAGGGCAATGTTAACCTTGGCAATGTTCATGTTCTATCTCTTGTTTGTCCCTGAAACTTCTTTGATAGCCCAGCAGAGCAATGGCCGATGAGAAGTCTAGGGAGAAATTGTTATTTGTGTTCTGCGGGAGTTACATGCCAATAAAGAGGCATGGTGATCCAAGACAGTTTAATAAATTAATAAAGTAACAATATTTTTGCTGAAATGTGCTGTATTCTGAAACCACCTCCATGTCTGAGACCCTGAGCTTGGGCACAAAGCCTAAATGTGAGAAGCCTTAGAAAGGCTTCCCAAGCTTTTCATTGTGCAGACCACATTTAATAAGGAGACTGTCTCAAAGGCTATTCCCCCTCCTATTAGCAATCAGCACAAACCTCTCCCTCCTCCCTCCTGGCATCAGAACAACATTCTTGTGATACTTCACCAATTGCTTTAATGGAAAAGCAGCTTTGTGCGAGTAGTATATTTTAGTTGTCTTTCAATATAGAATAGCTGCAAGACCCAGAGAAAATTTAGATGCAACTGCACAGCTTTGCAGACAGAGGTGACTGGTAAACACAATGTTGGCCTCAATTTAGAAGCTGCAGAAAGATGTGGTATGCAGAGCAAATAGCAAGTGTGCATCTTGCCTAGGGGAGATAAAGAAAAACCAAGTAAGTAATCAAAAATACAATTACAGCAGAGTTCTTGTATCTCTGCATGAAATGGATGATGTGGAGTGACTTTGTCAGATAGCTAATGGAAGAAAAAAAAAATTGAAGCAAAAAGAAAAATGATGTCAGTATGTGGGAAGAGGCTTTTCCGTGGCAATCATTACTGGTAGGTAATTCTTTGAGATACTCCCTCTGGGTAGTCACAGTGTGGGAGAAAGACAAAAGAGGTGTGGGGGGAGGTCCTCTCGTGGTCCTCTACATCAGACAGCAGAACGGGAAGGAAAACAAATTGGAAAGAACAGTGATTTAATAAAACCTGAACCCTGATAACTACTCAGTCATTCATTTTCTAAGACTGCAATAGAAGATGTTCAGCTTTTTTCTCTCTGATTCCTTTGTTACACAAATGCTATCAAAGGCTGCAACAAGTGACAGGCTTGACATTTATGCATATAAATGACTGCAGCTCTCAAAGAAGCCTGGGCACAACAATGTGAAGCACAGAGCCATCGTTGCTGTCAGCTTCTTTCCCTGCATAAAAAAAAAATAAATTAAAAAATCCCTGAGCACGGCTTTCCTACCCTCCTGTTGCTCAGCATGGTGCATAGACACTGAATGGCTAAAGCATTTTTCAGAAGTGGAGCCTTGTGGGAGCCAGTGGCAGCATTAGTATTCTGCAGCCATCGCTGCCTGTGCCCATCAGCACCAGATGCTCGCAGAACCAGCCTCAGAGGCACAGCACAAAGCCATCCTTAGGAGCCAGAGTTATACAGAACAGAGCAAATCATCTCTTCTTTTTGAGCAACTATATGAGTGCAACAGATCAGTACAGAAAGAGCTTCAGTTCTATTTTATGTTAGTACAGATGCTTTTTTCATGTTTCATTTTGTGGCTTCTGTGCTTCTAAAATGGCAGCCCTGTCTGCTTGGGTAAGAAAAAGAGAAACTTAAGCAGAAATATGAGGCAAGGAGAAACCTTCCCTGAAATGACAATAAGTTGCAAATTGTTTCTATGTTGCTAACAAGTCTTTTTCCTTCATCTGACAAAGAAGGAGGGGAAACAACATCATTTCTCATGACACAGTTCAATTTGTCCTGGGGCAAATTGTTACAGAAGCAAATGAAAACTCTGCATATGTATCAGGCTTCCTGTGTTACTAGTTAATCCCACAGAAAATATCAAAATGCTGAGGCATCAATTTGAAAATAAGCTTCACAGTTCTCACAGCTATTACATTTTTTTCTCTTCCTATGACAGAAGGGGATTAGGTCCCTTCGAGCTGACAAAGCATTAACTTTACTAAGAGGTAATTACTACCAGGACTGAAAGAGTATTTTACAATTCTAAACTTTTTACTCCTCTTCTCGGTAGTGTTAACCACCCATGACAGGTTAAAGCAGTCAGCCCAAATGCTGTGGAGCTGTTGCACTTGACCTTTTAAAGCTGGAAGTGGAAGGTGGCCCTGATATTTTATGATGGTATGGGTCCTTCTCTACATATTATTTTCATATTGTTGCTGATGCAATATTGCTGCTGAGATAAAAGAAAGTCCTGCAAAGCAGAATGGCAGTCCAGTCTTGTGGTTCTTCCTGCCCTCCTTTTCTGGCCCAGAAACCAGGGCCTTTTCATCAGTAAGACAATCTGAAAGAAAGCAGTGGGCCCTGTCAAGTCTGCCTGTGCCAACTACCTAATTTTTGTGACTTCTCTGAAACTGAAGCTGCCTGGGCTTGGGGACAAACAGGACAGGTATCTACCTGTCTATCCTAGTTGTCTACATCCCCTGCTGTGTGCATGGAGAGAGGTATCCACCTCAAAAAAAACCTGTGGAGGACGATCTTGCTTTCCTCATTCTTTTCCTCCACCCTCACTCTGTAGGGAACAGCAACACCTGCAGAGGACAACCCTCTTGGCATCCAGAGCTGCCTGGCTGAGTGGGTATGAGAACAGGGGCTGGTGAAAGGTGTAGAGAAGAGATCTGATGAGGAACAGCTGAGTGAGCTGTAGATGTTTAGTCTGGAGAAAAGGAGCCTCAGGATTGATCTCTACAAGTGCCTGAAAGGAGGGTGTAGCCAGGTGGGGGTCGGTCTCTCCTCACAAATAACAAGTGATCAGACAAGAGGAAATGGCCTCAAGTTGCACCAGAGGAGGCTTAGACTGGATATTGGGAACAATCTCTTCACCAAAAGGGTTGGAACAGGCTGCCCATGGAAATGGGGGTAGTTCCCATCCCTGGAGGTATTTGAAGGACAGGTAGATGTCGCATGTGGTGACATGGCTTAGCAGTGAATTTGACAGTGCTGGGTTAATGGTTGGACTCGATGATCTTAGAGGTCTCTTCCAACTTAAATAACTTTATGATTCTATGATCTAGTGACACAAATACCCATGGATGAAGTGGATAGCAATGGGTTAAGTGGCTGGGGGGCAGCCACCTCCCCTGAGAGGTGCCATAAGGATTCAGGCTATCACTCTAGCTGGCTGGGAAGGCAGGGCTCCTGACCCAAGGCAGGCTCAAGTGGGTGTAAGGTCAGGATAGCAACCCCAGCAGCTGGGAAGCAGCCAGACTCATCCGCAGATATGGAGAACTGTATCTAACACTCCTACTCCCTACAGTGTGTATGTATTCAACTTTAACCCACACAAGAGGCAAAATGTCCCTAGAGTTTTCTTCCACACCACCTGCATAATGCTAGGTTAGAGAAGTCTCCCTCTTTCATTTGCTTTTTGGCCCGAGGTCTCTTGCACACCTTGCTCAAACAAAACTCTGGCCATGACCTGGCAGTCTGGACCCTCTTTGACACCGTGACATACCCAGGTTGCATTCCCTCTGGAGATGCCGTGGGCAAAGATCCATTCCTTCCCAAGGCAACGTTCCATCTCTTTTATTTCAGAAGTCACTGCCTTCAGCAGTCTTGATGAGATCTGATTTTCCAGGTTTCTCCAGTGGACTAAACGCATCCCATAGCACAGCTTAGGAAAGATATAAACACCTGTCTCCCTAAAATGTCTCTCCTCATCCTGTGCTGGTGAAAGGGTGAACCTAAAGACCTCTCAGACTTACCAAGAGTTATTTAATGAAGAGTTACCTACAGGGCCAAGAACACCTGGTGTGTTTTGTAAGAGAGGATTGAATTTATAATGAAGTAAGATTTTAGGTGGACTGATTCCTGATCCTACTTTGTGCATGTGAAAGAGCATTTCCAAACTGTGGCAGACATTTTCAATTTTCTAGCCACAGCCGCATACATTTGCAATCTTTTATCCAGGAAGCACAGGAAATATCCAACCTAAAAAGACTTGATTTTTTTTGTTTGTTTGTTTGTTGGTTGGTTTTTTTGTTTTGGTTTTTTTCCCTTTTTTTTGCTGACCAGCAATATTGCATTGAGAATTAGAACACTGAAACATAAACTTCCATTTTTTCCACTGCAGCATGCTGCTTCATGAGAATCAACACCTGAACCTGTCTTATGCCATACAGTTCAGATTCCTCTATTGCTACATCAGGCAGTAAGACTTCAAATTTCATTTGACCAAATTGCATGATGCAGTACCAGAGATGTAAATTGGGCAATGGGAGAGGTTCAGAGTGAATTTGCCAAGCTTCTGAACTGCAACTCCCATCAAGCAGTACTTAATTATCAAGAAATTACTGCTATTAGGAAGTAAGGAAATATTTCAAAACCAAACACTACAAAACAGCATATTTTTTCACTGTTAATCAATCAAAATATTTCAACTGTGGGAATGTAAAATAATCCCAAACACTGTATAAATAATGTCAGAAGAAAAGGCACGATAATATTTCCAATTAAAATTTCCCAGGATTACTATTGCACAGAAAGTATCAGTATTTCCCTCCTTCAATGACATTGCAAAACACAAGGAAATGTCAAAACAGTAGCAGTTCTCATTGAAGAGGACCTTCACATTTTATCTGAGTTCAAGGCAAGAGTAATCCTTTCACGTGTATGAATGGAAAGGCTCATGGGCAGACACAAAGTCAGAGGCTAGTTTCATAAACAAGGATCATCGCTTTATGGGCAGCTGCAACAGAAGCAGTAACTGGACACCTCTGGCAGCAGAACCCACCACCAGGTCGGTCATGCTTTGATGAATTATGCAGCATCAATAATCTTTTGAACAAGCAGGATGTGACAGATTCACCAGCTCCTCCATTCTCTTTCCCTGCTGCTTAATAGCATCTGACAAATGCAGGGCTGCTGGATAATGCGCTTCTCAGCATGCCCTGGTTTGCACACCACCTCGAACTCAGGAAGGATGTTCAGAAGCAAGAAGAAAGGGGATATTCTGCACAGCACAGTGCCAAGAGGAGAAACCTCTTTCACACTCCCCTCAGAGCATCATTTTCCTGAAGAACTGCAGTTGAATGTTCTACAATTCTCACATCTCCATCCATGCTAAGGAAGCATAGACAATGCACAGAACACCAGCACACAGACAAGCACAGCAAAGTGGTCAATCTGCTCCTTCAGTAGCTGTAAAACAGTAACAAAAAGACCCTGAGCAAAGAAAAAAAGCACAAAATTAGGCCCATTATCTCTCTGATGGAGATAAAAAGCCTTCTCTGGTACATTAATATGAACAGTCTTATGAGGAGTCATTATTACCCTTAGTGTAGAGCACTGCAGCCAATCCTGTGGGAATGAATCTTGTCAACAACCAACACTCAATGCCCACAGAGGCCCTGCATGATCAAGCAAAGGCAACAGCAGATCTAAACATGTGGTACCTTTGCTGTTAGATGGTAAAACTCTTGCTGAAACTCCCCACTGTGCTCCAGCGAATTTTCATCCTTCCCTCATCTGGGAGGACTTATCTTCTCCTGACTTGCCTAAGGGTAACTTTTCATGATCAATTTAAGCTGCTCTTGAAAGGGCCCATCTCATATCCTTCACCTCTCTGTGTACTCCTGCTGCCTTCCCTTCTGTTGGTCTGGGTGCTTGAGTAGCTACATTTCTTAAAATTATAATGTAACAATACCTGGCACTCCCTCTTCCATTTGCAATCAGATGGTCTGTGGTGCCATCTCAGCCCTCTTCAGAGCCATGTGACCCTCATCTCTTTCATAGGAATCACAACTTTTGTGGCACAGAGTCCTCCAATGGAAGGTTATGGACCTGATGGATGTCCCTCCAGCACATGGCTGGCTGTCCTGGGCTCTTTTTGTAGCCCAAGGAGAGAAGCAGAGTCAAACCTCAGGTAAGGCCCATCACTCTGCACTGTACACACTTCCATCTTGTGTGCCTCATCTGTGTGGGCCTACATGCACTACATTGTTCTAGTGCATTATCTTGCTGCACTCCTTGTCCACACACAAATGAGAAGTGGTTTTGTGGTAAGTGTTATGGAAGAAAAGATTTTGAACACCATGATTATCGTGTCTTCCATTATATCCTCTACAACCAACTTCTCTGGCTCATTTAGTCAGGCTGCTAACTGTTCATACCAAGGCCCAGAGTCAGTCACTCCTTGGGTCACAGATACATTCTCAGCCTCCATTTCCCTCACCTCTTCATTCACATTACTGCAGATTTGTCACTTATCTCCACACTACCTGGTAGCTAAGGAACGGTTCATGCTTGGTATAATAGGATGTGTATGTTGCCTGTGGGCTGACTGTACAGCTGTAGGTTAGGAAAAGGGGTTCTAGTTAGCTCATATTAGCATTTTTTTCTCCCTCTTGTCCCAGTGCATTTCATTCAGTTCCAATGAAACTTGTGGGAAGTTAGTGTCTCTGTGAAGAAAGATGGCACAAGTTCACATCATGTTTCCCTTCAGAAACAGGCTAAAAAGAAAGGATGAGAGTTCCATATTGTGTTTCTGGATGTATAATCCCACGTCCCTGACACTTTTTGCTGGGTGTGTGTATTCCACCCAGGCTTTATGGAGCCTGGAGGCATTTCAAAGCAGAGGCTGTGCTTATTGTATATTAAGCATCCAATGAAAAAAGGACTCCCAGCCCTGAGAAGAAAATGTATGGAGTTTTCATGCAAACAAACTTAGGAACCTACAGTGGGTGCTTTCATACTATGGTTACAAACAAGTAAGCTGCTTGGCAATTCCTTACAAACACCCTGTAAGATAGTGATTTTTCTGCCAATAACTCCAGGCTTCTCCATGAGCTCTTTATTTTGGCTGCCTGGTGTTCTCCTCCCTCAAAATACACTGAACATTATGTTACATCATTAGAAATAATCCAAATTTCAATTTAAAAACCCAACAGCCTTATCATCTGCTTATCCTCTGGAGAGCACTGATGTCTTCAATACTCTCCTCAACCACAGATAAGGATCATAGTTCTTGGCAAGAACCCACACACTGATATTTGGTATAAATACCAGATTCTGTAGAGAGCAGCAATGTGTAATTCAATTACAAGTTGTGTCTGTAATTCAATTACTACGTAAATAAATTACTACATAATAAAACTCCCATCAGCAACCACTAGTAAATCCAAAGCTGTAAAAAACTGCATCCAATACCATAATTTCCAAAATCCTCTGATTACAGGCATTGTGTTTTCTTAAAATTTCACTCCTGTGAAAAGCTGAGATTCTCAAAAATGTTTTTTATAAAAGGGCAGAAAGAACACTGCCTTAAAACATTGCACATTTGAACAGCTAACAAATTCAGTCCAACAATGAACTCCATACCACACACAATGTACTTTAGTTAACTGAAAGTGTGATTTTATGATGGGCTTAAGACAATTTAAGACTTTACTCCTGGCACTCTTCCCACTACTATTCTCAGCTAAGTGTTTCCAGTGCTTCCCATGTGTCAGGTCTAGATGCAAGTTGAAAGAGCTTGCTGAACATACTGAAAAGAAACTCTCAGACTTCAGGAATAATAAGGATTGTGTCTTCTGGTGACAGTCAGAAAAGTAGTTTGGCTAAAAATGTTAATTTTCAGACAGACTTTTTTAATCAGTCTGTGCTTTTGCACAAATCTTCCTGGTATCACAAAGATGTGGCAAGGAAGGCCAGCCAGAGAGGAGGCAGAAGTCACATCAAAACATCTACACTGAAGACACAACCAAAGACAATATGGGATCAAACCCTGAGGCAGGGCTGGCCATGTTTGTGTCTCTGTAGACAATGAACAATACCAGCATTACAGCAAAGGACCCATTTGGACTTGGCAGTAGTGGAAAATTAGTCAATCTCATAATCCTTCCAGCTGACAGTAGTGTGTGGCTCAAAAGATCTACCCACTACCAGCTGATGGAAAAGGGAAGCAGGAGTAGAAAGCATGCTCTGTTGTTTGTGCTCCATCCTGGTCCCCTATGATGGCAGCCAGGAGTCACCTGGTAAACATTTCATTAGCGTTTTATAAACTATAGATACAATTTTTTTCCCCTAAACTACAAATCAACAAGGGTTGTACCAACAAAAACAAGGCAGCAGAGGACATCTACTGCTCTAGAATATGGCATGCACTATTACCAAATGCCCCAGTTACCACTAAGCATGCATAAACAGATGGTATTTATTTATTTTTAAAAGTTCATATGAAAGAAAGTACCCCATGATAATGTACTGTGGCCATGAGGAAACTAACTGTTGGCATTGGTAACATTTAGTAGAAACTGCCTTAATAGCTTCAGCCTTCACAAGTATTTTGTTATTGGACTCGGTGACTCAGATGGCTTTTCCTGTTCTACCCCAGCTAGTGCCTCAGAGTCAGGAGTTGCCGTGGGACAGATTTATTTTTTTAGCTTCCCTCTTTGGGCTTTAACAATTCAGACAGACATAGCAACAATTTCCAGATCATTCTCATCATTGTACCAGCTGAACTTAGAGTGCCAAGATCTTTCCTGCAACCATTTCTCAGGGTTAAAATGCCCACTAAATGGCTGCCTAGCTCCTTGTGGTTTTCTGGGACAGCAGCAGTAACACTTCCACAGGGGGAAATTTAACCCACATCACCAAATAATCCAATTTAACTTTCTCTGACATATTTCCTGTAAGATTTTACTACAACTGTATGGCACTTGATAGCTCAGTGTCTACCAAAGATTTCCTATGCTTCTGAAATATGCTTGGATTATTAAAAATGAGGACGTATTTGGTTACATGGCTTTGATTATGACTATGCGGGCTTAAAAAAAAGAGCTAGAAAAACATTTACATTGTCGTCCATACACATTATTCTTTTTCAGTAACTAGTCCAGTTTTCATCTGCTCTATCTGTATGACAAGAAAAAAAATCCTGATTGGATGTGGTCAGAAAGGAGTATACAAAACGACTGCAAACAATATTTCAATAACTCTGGTCCACTAATTGTTTAGGGTACACTTGCACATCCTTGATACAGAAATCCCAAGCTAGCACCAAGTCAGTAAAAAGTAATTAAGCCACGGGACACACAGCTTGGTGTATGCTAAATGACTCTGAAGAGTGAAACTCTGAATTTTACAAAAAACAGAGACGCACAGGTTATTCCAAGCCAGACAAATTTGAACAGGAACTTCAGTCTTAACAAGGGCAATGCTATGTTCGTGGTCAATGCCACTTGGAATGCAAAAGTCAAATCTAGGTTTGATTTCAAGTTTCACACATTCTTTTGTGCATGGCCTTACACATGGCTGTGCCTCATCTTTAGAGGTGCCTTCCAAGCTCAGCTCTCTGTGGTTTAGTACTGTACTTTTCTATCCTGTATGCAAGCATTTGGTCCTTCATCACAGTGGAATCTGATGACAAGCAGCTACATTAATGTTTTGCACAGCCAAAGACTGCTAGGTTGCATATACCAGTGACATTTTCCTTCTTCACCCTGCCATAGTGGGAAGCAGCATTGCATTTTACCCCTGGCACCATAACATGAGCCAGGCAAGATATGCAGAAGATGTATTACATTTTCCACAGCTTTATTTTCCACAGGAGCTGACACTTCAGATTTCAGTACTATATAAAACATCTGAATTTGCAACACTAAGAGATGCTGCAGGCTAAGACTATACATGATTCAGGTCCAATTTCCTCTTGCATTTTTCGTCATACCTTAATTAGTCTTCCTTTTATAATAACACCTTCTGGAAATGCAGTATGATGCTGGCAAGCCAGTTGTAAATTGTTTTTATAATTGTATTTAATACAGCTTATTGCCAGCCATTGCAAAAGCACCTCTGTTCTCTATGGAAATAAGAAACAATATACCACGGTGTATCTTTGCATAGCAATAAAAAATATAATTATATCCTTACACTCATTAAATTACGTTGTTTGGAGAAACAGACTTAGAAGATACCCAGTCCAGCAGTGCCTGGGTCAGAATCAGTCAGAACTAACCTAACTTAAAGCAGGAAACCATATTATGAAATTCAAGCTTTGTGACATTTTTCAAAGCCAAAATCACACCCACTCCCCTTCCTGCTGCTGGTTAGTTTTCATCACCTTTAACAGTTCACTGAAGACAGATTTTGAAATGACACACAAATAACAGGAAGCCATTTCTCCCTGTGCTTTTGTTACAAGTCATCTTGTGCTGGGTTGACCTTGGCTGGACACCAGGTGCCCACCAAAACCACATTATCACTCCCCTCCTCAGCTGGGAAGGAGAGAGAAAATTTAATGAAAGGTTCATGAGTTAAGGACAGGGAGAGATCAGTCACCAATCACTGTCATGAGCAAAACACTTGATTTTGGGAAATTAGTTGAATTTATTACCAATCAGAATCAAAATAGGATAATGAGAAGTAAAACAAATTTTAAAAACATCTTCCCCTGCCCTCCGCCCTTCCTGGAATTAAGGTGACTCCCAATTCTCCACCTCCTTCCCTGCAGTGGCACATAGGGATGGGAAATGGGGGTTACAGTCAGTTCATCAGTGTTCCTGCTGCTGCTTCCTTGTCAGGGAGAGGAGTCCTTCCCCTGCTCCAGGGTGGGGTCCCTCCCACAGGAGAGAGTCCTCCATGACTTTTCCAACATGAGTCCTTCCCATGGGCTGCAGTTCTTCACAAACTGCTCCAGTGTGGGTTCTTTCTATGGGGTGCAGGCTTTAAGGAACAGGCTACAGTATGGGCCCCTATGGGCTCACAAGCCCTGGCAGCAAACCTGCTCCAGCACGGGCTTCTCTCTGCAAGGCTCTGAAGGTTCTGGCAGGAGCCTGCTCCAGTGTGGGCTTCCCACAGGGTCACAAGCCTGGGGAGCTGATGCAGATGACACTGACAAAATGTTGACCAAACCTTGACCAAATCCCCAAAGAAAGATCTGAATTTATACCAGCATAGGAACAGAATATCAAAAAGAGTATTTATTAAAAAGAAACATGTGCAGTAACCCACATATTTTATATCTGCCAAAACAAACTTTCTTGTGCTCAATTTCTAGAACCAGAAAGCGGGTGAAATTCCATGGGCTAGGAACATGGATATGTGCAACATGGAAATAAAAATTTTAATACTCCAGCTCTCAGGTTTACCACAAAAGAATATGAACACCCTCATATGAATATGAAGGACTCAATTGTTTCCTAGCTGCTAAAGGAAAGGCAGAGGACCAGGGGGAGGTGAATTACCAGCTTTCTAACTGCAAAGCAGGTAAGTGACAAGCCCTTTACCTCACTGAGAAGCAAAACCTGAACTACCGCATGCTACAGGGTTGTACAATTTCAAATGCTCTAAAATCCAGAAACGTGCATCTTATCCCATAGGACCATTTTTATATTTCATTTACCAACTTAGCTGGACCAGTACAAATGTGTATCCAGGCAGCTACCTGACTACCAGGCTAAAAATTATTAAGGGAAAAAAAAATCATTCACTACCACAATTATTTCTAAGATAACCTAGTTATGCTGGCTCCAGAGCTGACTAGGTGTGGAATACTTTAAATCATAGAATCATTAAGGTTGGAAAATACCTCTAAGATTGTTGAGCCCAATCATTAACCCAGCACTACCCTGTTCAGCACTAAACCACATCCTCAAGTGCCACATCCACACAGTTCCAGGGATGGTGACCCCACCACTTCCCTGGGCAGCCTGTTCCAATGCCTGACCACATTTTCAGTGAAGCAATTTTTCCTAATATCTACTATAAACTTCTCCTGGTGCAATTTGAGGCCATTTCCTCTCATCCTTTGTGAATGTTACAAATGACAAAAATCATGTTTCAAAACGTCCATTTCTGGCTTGGGTCTTTCTGAAGAGCCATCATCATCAATGCAAAGATTAAGAAGAAGAGGCAATAAGCAGCCCCCATCAAAACTCCTCCTCCCTAGTTGAAAATTATCCTTGAAACACATAGCTCAAAGCAATCTGATGATAATTAAAATTATGCTGTACAGAGACTGTTGTTTATTGTGCCAACCAACACTAATTAATTATTTCTTTGTGATTCTGACTGTCTGTATCCATATGCAATTTATGGCCTTTATATTTTGGCATTATGTACTTCAGGTAAAGGTCCCTTCTGCGGGTGTAAAGTGCCTAGCACAATTCTCTCTCATACAGAATTAGGGATCCCTAATGGTAATCGAAAACCATAATTGAAAATATGAGGAAAAAGAAGGTTAATACATTTCCTAGATTAAGGAAGGGCAGGCCAATAGGTAAAACATCCCAACAAGACAAAGCACTCTTTCTCCTAAAGAACAAAGAAAAAAGTAACTACACACACCAGCATTCAGGTAAAAAAAAACCCCAAAAAACGAAAGGCATTTCTCCTCACTGAAATCACACTGCTGAACCTTTGAAAGCTGTAATACCTCCACATGAATCATCCTGCAGACAGGCTTGTGTGACCTTTTCACTCAACTCAATAAGACAAGGCAAAGTGGCACACAGTCACCCTGACAACAGCTAGAGCCCTCACAGCAGGCACCTGCTGCCTTTTCCTGCTGAAATACACACGCTCTGAAAACTTTGGTACTCTTCCCCAAATTATCTGCTGTACAAAACCACAAACGTTTGATGAATGCTGCCAGTGAAAAGCATTTTTGGTTGTCTGAAGCTGGGACACAAGGGCAAAGAAGAAATGAAGGGAGAAGCTGCCTAAACCCCAAGGTCCAACCAATCCACCAGGCAGGGCTTTGAACTGCTGAAGCAGTACACTGACCACAATAGCTGCTGCCATGTGCTCAGGGAAAAAAAAGTACCAGAAATAAACACAGAATGATCCTGCCACTGCCATTTAGCAGCCAATGAAGTTTTACTTCCGACTTGAGGGGTCTGGAATTCCTGTATAACTTTGCATTGGTGCCAAGTCCTGCAGTTTGCTCAGCTGCTGTGACAGAAGCTGTAGTTGATTCACCTGCTAAGTCTTTCTTAACCTTTTCTTGGCATGTCTGTGGCAAACTGTTGTCCAGTGGAGTTAATCCAGAAAGTGAAACGATTATTAATTTGTTAAACACTGAAACTGGAGCCTCACTGGTACCACCAAATAGGGCCCCTGTAAAACCAAATTAGCCTGTAATCCTTCTGGTTTAGATAAACTCCATTAGAACAGGAGCTTCAGGTGAAGCACCTGCAGGTAATGGAGATTCTTCCCTTCTTAATTTACAACATTTACTTTGTGCTACACTAGATCCTAACAGCATCATTGACTAGACTGCTTCCTAGACTGCTTTCTAGACTGCTTTCTAGACTAGACTGTGAATGATACCACTTATTGAATCTTTTCCCCAAAGAAATTAAAAGAAATAAAAAAGGGGTTTTTTTCAATCTCTCTTCTCAAACAATCTTTTTTTTAAAATGCATTGCATACCCACTACCAGCCTCTGACATGAAAGTATTTCTATTTTACCAAAATTCTTTTATGTAACTGCTTCTGTTACTGTTGCAGTGTCTGACCAAAGCAACCACACAAACCCCTCAAAAAGCTAAGTTGAATACTACCACTTGTGAAGCTGTATCACTATAATTTGCCTTGGAAGGAGAAGAGAGAAAGAAGGAGACTTTTCTGTCTCCTGAACTTGTGTGTCTTTGCTGGAATGATAATACCTCCTTGTACTAACAAATTACTAGTGTTGAAACACAACTGCAGTGGCCACAAACACTGGACAGCAGTGGCCAGCAAGACACTGAGGAAGCCGTAGTTACATGACACACTGTAGCTGCCACGTAACAAAAGATTCATTCCCTTTAGAAACACCTCATTTAAACCAAGGCTCACCAATATAATCTGTTACCTTTATTTGTAAAATTTGCAGCAGTCACGCCAAGTTTTTAAGGGATCCAAACCAAATTTTTAAATGAGAAATACTCTACTTGCACCTTGTCTTTTGAACTAATCTGCCTCCCTTTAGCAAGTAACTATGAGTCACCACCCAAAAAGTGGAGGAAGTTGGCAGCATATTCCCCAAGCCATCATCTGAAATTGTCAGCTGAGAGGGTGGCGTGCCACACATCTGGTGTAACCAGACAAATCCAATATGCTTTCACTATCACAGAGAAGCTGATTGCCAGGATTCTGCCTCCCAATCATTTCAAAAATTATGCCTGACGGTGAGAATCTAGTAATCTATTTAAACAACAGAATTTAGGAAAAAGCTGCACTAAATTCTCTCTTTCTCAGACACGCACACACACTGAGCAGATGGAGGAAAGACAGTGAGTTCCTTGCTAGTCACATCAGCTCAGGAGTCAGACATTATGAATGCTGTCTCATCCAGCTCTTGTTGAAATCAATTAAAGCCCTTCAGTGAAGACCGCGGGAGATGGAAAATAACCCTCTCCGCACTTCAGCCAGAATGTGTGAGTGAGAAAAAAACTGACAGCTTTCTTCCCCTCTGATTTTCATGGTGCTTAAAGATCCAGATTATAAAACACAACTTGTCGTCTAGGAATTTTTGATGTGCTTGCTTGGCATAAATAAAGCTCATGTCTATGTGTGAATCAGGAAGACAGACATCACTTTGCACTTGGACAAGGAGAGATACCAGCAGTCATGCATGAATAAGCATTATTGCATTTCAAAGAGCTGTGGATGCAGTGTGTACTACAACTAAGGAAGTAAATGGAGTGAAAAAGTGTTCCTCGTTGCTTAAAAAAAATCATCATTTTGCGTTTAATATTAATACAGACACAGGAATTAGTCTTCTATCAGTTGGATAAACTGAAAATCAACTGGCATTATAAATATCTAGAAAGACTGTGGCACTTACTAGAGCATCTACCATCTCTGAAATAAAAAACTGACTTCACTAGAGTTGCTCTGAAGTGCTTTGTTGGCATCAGCTTACAATAAACATTCAATTATTCCTTCATTCCCAGCTCTAATGACGTTCATCACTGCAAACTCCTTTGGCCTGAGGGCCCATTCACACTGGCCCACACAGTGTCTATAGATTTTGTTCTCATTTTGCCTTGCATCCTTGTGAGCGCCAATGTTTAGGACTTTACACATGGTTTGTATTTTGGTCATAAATATTCAAACAGTTTAATTTTCTACACTGTTTCTTGACACAGATCCAAGAAGAGAAGGAATGGGGGCTTTACTGTGTCAAAGTGAACTCTTGTCAATAACACCAGGTTAATAAATATTAGCAAGCAGAACAAAAGAAAATATAATAGTCCATTTAAAAAAGAATCTCAAAGTTATACTCACTGCTGGTAGAGGACATACGGCTGTACTCAGACCTGCAAGACAAAAATTTTAATTAGAATGTATTAAATCTAAAAGACGTAATGAAAAATTTACCAAAACTAACACACTTAGTGCTTATTGAAATCATTTAATGCCTATTTAGCACTGTTTTTGTGCTAAAAGAATAACTGGAACAGGTTTTGAATGCTGCTTCCGAAACACTGGCATCTCATGTGAATTTTTAAAATATGTAAGTAGAATGAGTAAAGTAACTATGGTTTTATCTAAGGGTTATTCATGCTACCTAACTCTAGGTGTGACAATAAAAGCTCAGAAGGCTCTCTTAAGGCAGAAAGAAGGAAGAAATAGTCTGCTTCAGACACAGGTTAGGAGTAGAAGTCTACTAGACTTTGGCTCAACTCCTCTCCTTCCTCACTTATGTCCTCTAAATGCTACTTTGCAGATTATGTTTTTTGGAGTTCTTTTAAAGAGAACTCTATTTGATGAGCAGAATTTTATAGTTCTACAGTCACAACTGTCAGAGAAGAAGAAAAACGAAGAATGCCAAAATATAAACACTTAGATGACAAAGCTTTTTGCTTTAGTAGACTGTTTTCCTCTTGAAGACGTCTCAATAAAACTGTACAGCCATTGGTTCTAGGTCAGTGCATATTGGATTATCTGTGAGAAAATCAGAGCAGGTAAGTATTTTGAGCAACAATGCAATTAATTTTTTGGGCTGCATATAACTAAACTCCTGAAAACCCCATTCTATGCTGATTAAAACATAGCCCGTTTATGTCCTGAAGATTCAGAAATAATAAGATAAAACAAACTTGCCATCACTTAATACTTAAGGAAAAAAAAAAAAATTCCACTGCTGAAGTCCTACCTGTGATCTTTGAGTGTTTGGGTCTGGAGTTCATGGCTACACAGCCTCTACCCTCACACTTACTGGGGTTCCCAAAACAGACCCCATGCACCAGAACACTCTGCCACCATAAACGCATGGCACATGTGCTCTGCAGCGCCCTGAGCAGGCAAAGAGCCCAGGGAGCCCTGACACAGCTCTTGGATTCAAACCTAAATGCTTGTTTTACATAACAGTTGCAGCAAGTTTGCAACACTGCCTTAAATTAAAGCAACCACATGAACCTTGACTCTCAAGAGATCTGTGTGGAAGTAGATATCATCTAAGCATATTCTCAGGATACCCTCATACTCTAGGCTCTCAGGCAACCAAGGGAATAAAGGACATAAATCGCACATATCTATAGTGTCTGCTTTTGATTTTAATATGGACATATCTCTGCAGAAGAAAAAAAGCCATTACAGTCATCCCCGTATTTTGCAGCTTTGCATGCAGTACTCTGCAGATCAGATGCCAAAACTACTGGTTAGGTGAGAAGATAATGAGGAACTACTTCCAACTCTTGCCAATCCTGCTGGACTAATGACAGATGACACAACGTGAATTTTTCACATTTTTCATGAAAAAGGATTCACCAATACCATCTAGTGCCATGAGGTTTTCATAGTTTTTGGAAAAGATCTGGGCAATGCTGGGGAAAGAGTTGCTGGTGGGGGCTTGCATCTCTCCCTCACTCACTCCTGTTTGCTAATCCTGTACCCCCAGCCACTTTGATAAGGCCAAGGAGCAAGGAAACATCTTTGTCCCACTGGCAGAGACCACAGGTTTAGGTCATTAGCAGCCACTCTCAGGCACCCCATACAGAGCTGCTCCACAGCACCTCCACCATGAATCAAGTGCTACCCCTCAACCAGTCACCCCCAGGACCCTTATGTAGCTGGGAAGTGTAGAGGCAGTAATGACATTGTTGTCCTGAATGTGGGCTCACTGCCCCCTGTGCAGCACCAATTTACACACCAAGAAGAGGTATTCCCATTTCGTTTGTCTAGTTTGTGCAAAGCAAGGAGCTGGTGTGGCCCAGAGCAGGCTGGCTCCCCTATCATCAAAACTCCACAGCACTCCTATCTTTTAGCAAGCAAAGGAATCAGGGTTCATTGGCTAGCAGTCACAGAGCTCTGCTACTGAGCAGTATTCTACCTTTGACTGGCTATATGATTTTCTCCCTTCCCATGCCAATGATCAATGCCTCCTGAGTCACTGCATTTCTTGAGTCAATGGGCTGGGAGTCAATGGTCATGGTCTCTCCTGACAAAACTGCTTTCTACCCAGTTTGAGCTGACTTCAGCACAGTTGCTGAAATTAGTTGGCTTTATTAGTTTCTTCCTTATCTTGTGAGTTCTGCCAAATGTCCTTGTGGCCCATGAATTCTGTGTTCTTTGTGCCCACTATCAGCAGCACATCCCTTTCCCCAAGCTTTCCTAACCTCCCCCTAGATCACAGAATCACAGAATCACAGAATTTCTAGGTTGGAAGAGACCTTCAAGATCATCGAGTCCAACCCATGTTCCAACACCTCAACTAGATTACGGCACCAAGTGCCTCATCCAGTCTCTTTTTAAACACATCCAGGGATGGTGACTCCACCACCTCCCTGGGCAAACCATTCCAGTACTTAACCACTCTTTCTGTGAAAAACTTTTTCCTAATATCCAGCCTATATTTCCCCTGACGCAGCTTGAGACTGTGTCCTCTTGTTCTGTCTGTTGCTGCCTGGAGGAAGAGACCAACCCCCAGCTGTCTACAACTACCCTTCAGGAAGTTATAGAGAGTGATAAGGTCACCTCTGAGTCTCCTTTTCTCCAGGCTAAACAACCCCAGTTCCCTCAGTCGTTCTTCATACGGCTTGTGCTCCAAGCCTCTCACCAGCTTTGTTGCCCTCCTCTGGACGCGCTCAAGCATCTCAACATCCTTCCTAAACTGAGGGGCCCAGAACTGGACACAGTACTCAAGGTGTGGCCTGACCAGGGCCGAGTACAGGGGAAGAATGACCTCCCTGCTCCTGCTGGTCACACTGTTCCTAATACAGGCCAGGATGCCATTGGCCTTCTTGGCTACCTGAGCACACTGCTGGCTCATGTTCAGTCGACTGTCAAGCAGAACCCCCAGGTCCCTTTCTGCCTGGGCACTGTCCAGCCACACCGTCCCCAGTCTGTAACGTTGCAGGGGGTTATTGCGGCCAAAATGCAGGACTTGGCCTGAGACCACTGAAGCACATCTGGCCTTAAATTTTACCAAGAAAATTCTACTGACTGACAAATTCTAATTTATCTTTCTAACACCTGGACATCAACATGAGCAGAGAAGGAGACCTTCTTGTTCCTACTGCTGGGCAATGTGCACACCACTAGTCTGGCTCGGGGCAGGGACCAAGGGGAAATGATGCCAGGGGCTGGCTAAGGTGCTCTGCAGGCCATAAAACCACACAGTATTTTCAGCAGCAAGTCACATCACTGTCACTTGGTACCATGTATATTTGAAAGGGTGTGAAAACTGTATAACATGTCACTCTGCATAAGCCTAGAGGCAAGCAATATACATCCAGCTGCCTCCAAGCATCCCAAGCAGGGATTCATTTAGTCTGCACTTCTGTTTGAAAACAGCCTGGGGCTGTCCTTCAATGTATCTGTGTTCAGCAGTTGGCAGCTAATTCAAAATGAATCTGCACTGCTTGTATTTTGGATGGAAGCGAGACAACATTTTGCCTTTTGCTTACTGCAAGTTGGAACAGCATTCTATTACTTCACACTGTTATTTCATTATCCCAGAGTGCTGCAGGCACATTATAGGACATGGAGAATTAATGAGTCCTGAACTGAGGGAGTACATGCAGGACTTTAAAAATGAAACAAGAGGAAAAATAAAAAGATGGGGGTGAGAAAGGTGGAGACAACAGTGTGCTTGGAGACTAATCGCACAGACACATTTTAATAGGCTTCAGAATTGTATTGCAGGAGACTTTTTGTAGTTCTAATATGGTTCAAGCTAATATTTAATTCACGTTTGTTACATAACTGACATCCACAAATTAAAAAAGGGTAATTAAGCTCAAAGGCTTATGTCAACCTCAGATACCGAAATGAGGGCTGTTCCCTCCCTAAGCTCTATTGTCAATAAAAAGAGAGGTCTGAAGTATCTCTCCCCAGCTGTTGTCTAGAAAAGAAGGCTACAGAAACCACATTTCTAATATAGACCCCTAGACCACGTGTCAAAAACCAAATGGATGAATATGAGTCTCTCTGTGTACGCTCAGGGACAACCTGAATCACCTTTTGTTCTCCTTCCAGCTCCTTTCTTTGTCTTGAATCTAGTCCTTGAGAACAAAAAAACAGTGCTAGAAAAATCATTATTGTTCTCAACATATTAGAAGAAATCATTCAGATTCATGGCACGCATTGGTAAGTGGCTTATAAATTAATTTTTTTTTTTCTTTTCACGCAGCTATTTAGGACAATAAATTCTGAAGTTAGTATAAGTCTTTTAAGCTTTTTAGACTGGCACACACAACATTCCCTTTGACAAAATCATGCATTAGAAAAGTCAAGTACTGAAATAAACATCTCCTGGGGCATACAAGCTCTGTGGACATCAAGTAACTGTGCTCCTTTCTGTTCTTTTCATTCTTGTTTTAAACATCCTGAGTATCGGCTTCTATAATTTCCCTTGGGAGAGGATTTTCCCAATAGGATAACTCAAGAGTAAAGCACTCATGTGCTTTAATGGTGACACCTGGGACCACACTGGGGCTCAGAGGTTCCAGGCCCATTACGTGGTCTTGCAGCAACCTATTTCCTCTGCTAGATGTTAGATTATAGATAAAAGGAAAAAAAAAAATCCACCACAGAAAGTGAACAAATAGAGGACTGTTCTCTTTATAGGAACATAATGAGAAGAAAAATTATCAAACAGGGTATTGAAAAAGTGTAAGGTACTGAAAAGAAAGGCTTATAGCTCAGTCAAAAGACATCAGTCTGCAAAGAATGTGTACTGAATGGTCAGCTCACCAGCAAAGAGAAGCTGTGAAGATGTCAAAAGCTCCTATTTTTCAAGAATGTAGAAGCCTGTGATAAATGTGGGACCTCAGTTCCCATTACCACTTTTGAAGGATCAGACTTGTGCATTATTAGACATGGTAAGAGCATCAGGAGCACAAAAGATATTGAACAATCCTCTGAGATCTGTGTGCACCTCTCACTGCTGATTAGTGACACAGAGCCTCAAAATAGCCAAGAGAGGGAAGCATTCCACTGAATACCAGCAAGAAGCTGCTAGTTCAACTTGCAGTTGCTGAATGTGGTCCATAAAAACACTGTAAGACTGTTTCTTTGGGTAAGAACATGGCTGTTTTACAGCTCTGGCTCACAAAAGCAATGCAGCTACTCCAGCATCACAGGGTGCTTGGGTTCCTTGGGCACACTGATCAGCTGTGGCACAGCACCACGTTAACACAGCACTGACAGCTGCAGCCATAAACAAACATTCCCAAGGGAACTGCGTGGGACTGAGGCCAAGGGCTGTGAAACAGTCTGCACCTGTACCAGTAAAACCTCTTGCCTTCCAAAACATCCTGGCAAGTGATCTGCTGGGAATGATGCCTGAACCATGGCAACATGGCAAAACAAGTTCCTGGCCTATGGTAAAACATAGCCAGGAAAGACATGGGGTAGACCTAGATGGCCCCACTCAAACTGATGCCATCAAACCATTTTAAGGATTCAACAACATGGACAACTCTGTGCTGTGCTCAGGGACCCCTCTACGTGTTGTTTAATTCACTGGCATGGCTGGAACCAAGGTCTCTGAGCTGTGCAACGTCTCCAAAGGCAGCCTGCTGTGTAAAACAAACACATATAAAGTAATTCTAACATAGTACGATATCCCAGTATGCCCGTGGCATCCATTGCAAGGGCTCTTAATCCCACTCCCCAAAATGAAAGAGTGGAAAGTTTACAATCTCTTCTGCTCTCTGCATCCCTTGCTTGCCTAGGACTGATGGAATGGAATCTGCTGGATTCACATTTCCCACACCTTCTCTACCTAGAGTTGTGGCACGTGTCACTGTTTCATATTAAGTACTGTATTTAACAGCTTCTTTTACGTGCCTCCCTCAGAAAATGCTCCACAGGGCACATGGGACTATTTTACAGCAGATAAAGCCCCAGGCATGAATTAGAAGATTTGGCTTTATAGCTCTGTCCTGGGTTTCTTCTCACCAAATTCCTACGGGTCAGATTACAATTTGCTTCACTAGTACCAGTCCAGCACAAATCTGTTGTCCTTATGGTATTTCTGCTTGTGCAGTCAAGATGATTGAAATGGAATTACTCACAGCAACTTGTCTCTAAACTCCTTGCTCTGGATTTCTAGGAAAGTGACAAGGACAGATGACGGATTCCCATTAGGCAGCTCTAACCACTGCACTCCAGAGCTTATTACCAAAAGCAAAGTTTGAGACTCCACGTGAGAGACACTGTTGTTGTATAAGGTTTGAAAAGTTGTTTGTCATCTTCCAGAAAGCACCTGATGAGGAAGGACCACCCTGTGCTTTAGTGAGCACACCTGGCTGCACACCCTGCTCACCACTCCCTCACAGAGCACTCCCAGAGGGACACATCAGGTGGCATGTATCCACCCAGCCCAGTCCAGGGGCTGACTTACCTTCCTGAGGTCCTGGTTCTCTTAATTAACTACAGAAGAAGCCTGATTTATACCAAACATTAAACCTTCACACAGCTACATTTAGCTGAGGTGAACCTCGCTGCTTGCTGGGACCTAAAAATTATGGATATCAGCACAGAGCTCATGGCCTCCAGAATGTGATTTAAAGTCTGTTTCAACCTTGCTTTCCATGCCTTGCTTCCTGCTGGCACTTGCAGGTCTGCCTGCCCCGATGTTCAACCAAACAGCTTCACTTCACTGAGTAAATCTGGTTGGAAATGGTGCCTCAACCCCAGTTTGTGACAAACAGCTCAACCTTACATTATTCAAATGTCAAATCAGAGACAACCTGAGTATCATGACACATCAGAACTGATGAGTCCATATATGAAGTGAAAGTGTCAGCAAAAAAACCCACAGCGAAACAACCCCCAAAATCCCAAAACAAAAGAAGCCCCAAGGTAAAAATAGGCCCTAAAACAGCTTTCAACATCAGTGGGTTTGTGTTTCTGAGAGTTTCTCATAGATAGATGAAATATGTGACAGGAGACTGACATGTCAGCTTGAAGGACTGCCATACCAAGTCGTCAGTGTTGAATTCCTTACAGCCAGAAGCATGAGACATGAAAGCAACCTCTCACCCCAATAAACCATTCAACTATTCATTTGATAATTTAAGTGACCCATTCTGACTGAGGACACAAATGGATTACAACATTCTTGATATTTTACCTCCAAGTGGGGTACCATTTTGTATATATATATATATAGGCTTCCTTATCTTCTCTTAACAAGTGTATTTCCTGCTTTAGAACCTGACACTTTTTACTGAACTGCAACAATTAAATAAAGGCTTTTTTGATCTGCTTAAGAGATAAGTTAACAGAGGCTCAAATAATTTGTGATTTGGCCAGGATCACACATGCAGCTAGGGAGAGCCATAAGGAAAACCAACAAACAAGTATAGCACACTCCAAAAATGAACATAAACTCTGCAAAATTAATTTGAGGAATGTGAGACAGGAGAAAATGTAAAGGAGGCAACAAGCACCATGAAAATTAATTGTAACCAAACAGCAATGGATTTTGCTAAATAAATGTTATGAATAGCTGCTGCATGGTAGTGTTATAAACTTCAAACATCTCTTGTTTCTCTGTTTGGCAATGGATTTCTCTATATCTTGTTGAGCTGTTTTGTTGGAGTTGCCTACTACCAAAAAATACTATAACCTTCCTTCCTAAAATTCATCCAATACTCGACAATTAACTACTGTTTAATTCAGTTTGCATGATCAATATTTACATTATATATTAATTTATTTATTATACATAAAAACTTCGCCACCTGGTACTTCAGCAATGTCTCCCCACTTTCTCTAAAAAGATTAATGATTTATTTGAAATATAAGTTGATAAATTGCAAATTCAAATAAATTGTTTGAACTTCTCAAAACTTCAAATGACTTCAAAGTGAGGAAAAAAACTACATGTTTAGGCAAACTTTGATACAATCAATAAGTTAATGATTAAAGTGTGAATCTTTTAAGAATGGGGTCTTACAGCTAAGTGAACAAGTAAACTTTTCCTGAGAACTGTCATGGATGTTGAAGTGTTTAGAACATTGATGTTTAGAACTGAGAAACTACCTGTTATTCCACACTCATGGGGGATATTAGTCCTGAACACATTGATTTAAGCTGATGGTTTGTCCTTGATACCAGTGGTAGCCAATCTGTCTTGTTGCCTCAAAATCAGGCATGCCTAAAAACTTCCAAAATTGTCTTAGTTTGTCATCTTTGGATGAATATGAGTATTTGCTCTGCTGTTGAAAGACAGTGAAAAAACAGCATTTGTGTGGCTTGTAAAATGAAGAAAGCGTTAAAATGAATAGTTCCACTATTCATTTTAAGTAACTTATTTTTCTCACTTTTTTGTTTTTCTTTGCCATTTAACTACAGTTCTGTAAACGTATACATTTCTCCTCCCTTCAGTCTTTCTTCCATTTGTTTTTCCTCTCTGTTTTCTTTCTAATAAAAGACCAAAGAAAGACTATTTTATTCTTCCTAAAATGTCAGGTTTATAGTACAAATCCACTACTAAAACTATTACCAGAGAAAGCTCTGTGTCCCATATTTCTGGACTAAAAGTTTTCAGTAGCAGATAAAATAAGGTTTTAGTTTTAGTTTTTTTATACTAAAAACTCCCAAAATATGTTTCCTGAGAAGATACAACTTCTATAGGCCAAGTCTCTCAGATCAAGGATGGTCAAACTATTTCAAATCCCATTAATAAACAGCCAATATAAACTAATTGGCTTATATGTTCTACACCCTTTATTTAGGTACTTGACAGCACTAGTTCAATCCATTCTTATTGGATTCAGGAACTCCAAATATGCTATTTTTGTTCAGCAGACTCTTTGCCAACCCTATTTACCAAGGCAAATGTAGTAAGAGGAACATATTTTCCAAAGGATTAGGAAAATGAAGGGTTTGAATTGTAATTGATCTTGCCTTTAGCAGAGAGTTTTGCCTGCTTTTGTAGCTGGCAGCCACAACAAAACCTTAAGCAACATATGCCCTGTGGAGTACTTGATGTGTTCAATTTGTTAGCTGCTCTAAGCAGCTTCAGCAGCCCAGGCTCCATGTAAGAGCTCACACATCATTACATACAATCATTGAGATGACAAGGGCGTGCAGTGCCTGGATGTAGTACAGTCACTATCCACTATTGTTCCCTGAGTGACAGAAAGGGACCACTCCATGCAAAACTGTTACTGAATCACTCTGACAGTTGTTCCTCCTTATTCTTTCAGAGGATGATTGCTGAAGCTCAGAATAGTTAATTAATTTTTTTTTCATTGAGTAATTGGAGAAAAAGGAATACAGTTCAATTTAGCAATAGCTGTGATGGGCCTGAGACAAAGCAAATAGCAGATCTTCTAGTAACAGGAAAAAGCAAGTGCTGTGAACAGTTGGTTTGGTGAGAAAGCTGAAATATAAACATTGTGAAAGAGACATACGCAACATGTTTATCGGAATTAAATAGCTGCTAAACAAAATTAAAAATAATAATTAAAATGCAGAGACCCATTGCTTTTCAAAATAAACGTCAGTGCAGAGCACCGCAGTTATTAATTGCCATATGTCATTGTGCAAATTCCTCAGGCAGACTCTTCCACCAACCTATACTTTCCAGTGTCACACACGGGACAGAGATGCTTCATAAAATCATCAGCTTTAGCATTTCATCAACACCAGACACAAGCAGCTGTCATACCGGTCCCTGAGGTCTAGCTGGGTCAAATCCTTCCAAGTGCCTGTCCCAAGGAAACCCAGGTTTTTCCATTCCAGATAAACACAGCAAATTAAGAGTGACTTGACCAATCAAGAGGTTTTTGAGCTTTTAACCAGGCATGAGTTCACTGATTACTTTGTCTCCCTCTTACCCACATCCCTAATGGGGTCTAACCTGTATCTGGAAAAGAGGCCTGGAATTTTTCCTTTGAACTTACGTCACATAAAATATTTTAAAGCTTTTACTGTTGGGTGTGCTCACAATACAAGGTAACGGGAAAAGTCCTTAACTTCTCAGACTACAGAAGAGATTAAAAAATTATTTGAATTACTAGCTGGATGTATGAAAAAGATTACCATATGCCATTTTCACCTTTTAGATTTTTATTTGTAATATTGCTACTTCAGTTTTGTTGTTGTTCACCTGACACCACTGTGCAAAGAATTAGCTTTACAGTTTTGTGAGAGTCAGACTAGAGGCCAAAGGAGGTGCACCAGGCAAGGAGCTTGCAGAGAAATAGCTGGAGGAGCAAGGAGTGAGAAGAACGAAGACTCAGGAAAGAACAGCCTTAGCAGGAGTATGCAACCTCCTTTTGCCTTTTTGGAGCAAGAATAGGAGCAGAGGCTCATTGCCATTCCTGACAAGATACCATGGCAGCAGCATGTAGAACAGGCTTGAAAGCACTTGCCTTTCTCTCCCACAGAGATGGGCTGAAGGTGTGAGCTGAATGGGAGACCCCATGGATCATCCTTGCAGCTCCATTAACTTAGAAGAAGTCATCCAGCTATCAAACACAGCACACCTCTGGCAGCAGGGTCATAAACTCGGGGGGGAAAAAAGTCTCCTTGACTAGATGACACTACCAGCAAAGTTTACAGCAGTCACAGGCTAGAATGGTGAGTATCACAATGAAAATCATGACAGCAGCAACCCACTTGTAGGGTGCCTACAAATCTAACTTGCTTTTGTAGATGGCTCTCCATGGTCCTTTTAAGGAGTAAACTCTCTCTGCCTAATGCTGTCTGGGTGTCACTGCCAGAAAGAGAGGATAGGTCCTGGACATGCTTGCAGAATATCCTCAGCCGCACAATCCCTAGGATACAGGGTTGGTGAGGCACCAGCGCATCTACAGCCCGCGGAGCTGAGCGCGGGCCCCACCGCCGAGCCATCACAGCGTGCTTTGGAGCTCGAACTTAAAGCCACAGCCACGACCTCTCCGTGTGTCCTCCCCGTGTGCAGCAGGAGGACGGAGGGGACTGCTTCACCGAAGGCGAACGCGAACTCCCCGGGGCAGTCGGAGCAGGGATCACCCTCCCGCCTCCCCAGGGATCACGCCGGACCGAGTCCCAGGTCGGCAGGAGGACAGGACAGAAAAGGCAAGAAGACTCGGCGCNCCGCCCGCCGTGTGCGACAGAGAGAGCGGCGACAGCAACAGCGGCGAGAGCAGCGACAGCCAGAGCAGCGGCCGCTCGGCCGGCCCGGCCCGGCCCCCGCCCCGCGCCGGGGGAGGCACCGCCCGCTCCCTCCAGCACGCCCGGCACAGCCTGCCAGCCGTGCGGGACACCGTGAGCCGGGCTGCTGGCTCCGAAACCGCCTCAGCACCTTCGCCGCGGCACTTCAGCGTTTCCGGGGCTAAAGGTGCAGCTCCTCGTGTCCAGTGGAAGTTAAGAGAGACTGTTGGATGTGTGGACGTCCTCAGTATCCATCCGGTCTTGGAACATCCGCTGTTACAGCCTTGTATTTGAAGTCTTTCACTGTGCTGAGCTTTCTCCAGCCTCCCTCAGTGCTGCCTGGCACTTGTTCATTACATCGAATACAGTAACTTTGAAATTACACACAGAAACGGGCAAGGGGCGGTTTCCAACCCTATAAGAATTTCTATAATGATGCAAAAGAGCGTTAGAAGCATTTCGAATGCTGCCAGTGAGGAAATGCTGATGTAGGAAAGCTGAGTGGTAGTGTCTCTAAGGTGAGAGTGAAGGGAAAAGTTGTGGGTGCGCTCCTGTATCATGTCATGCATGTCTACTTACTTTGTATTTGGAATTGAACATCTATCTCTTTCTCCATCACTTACAGAAATACAATATCCACCCATGTAGGTGTGAACCAAGATCTCGCCCATCCAAAAGAATCCCAAACAACAACAACAAAAACAAAACAAACAAACCTAACTCTTCTTTTAATCCTCTGAGTTCATTCAGTCTGTGGCAGATTTTACAAGAGGAGGGGCAGAACTGATTTGTTAGCTCAGCTCTCTGACCTGGGAGACCAGCTCTTTGTCTCTTCTGAATCAGATTCAAGCACAAAACTGGGATGGCGTGCTCTGTGTTCCCCACAATGTAGATATTGTGGGATAATTAAATCTACCCCATAGCTGGAGGCCTCTTCCTTTAATATTTTGTGGAAAATGCTTTGATGAGTTGGAATTTTCTCTTCAAAAATCTCTAACAACCACCAAATTTCTATCAGCTGCAGGAAATAGGGTTAAAAAAAAGCTTTTTAATAAAAAAAAATTTTATACCTTTTCTTATTTATGTCTTACAAGAAAGAAAGAAAAAAATAGTGAAAATCTTAGCATTAAAGACATAAAACTGACCAGAATACAAAAATATACCACACAAACCAAATTTCTCTTGGTCTGAGAAATGCTGAACTGGTTTATTTTGCCACCAATACTTTTATATCCATCTCTACACTGCATGGCACTGCTGTCCCTCATTTCAAGCCTGCCAGTGGTCTCTCAAGTTGTATGTGACAGTACAAATTAATAGTGACACCTAGCAAGGTTTAACAGGCTGGATGTAGTTCATGCTCCTGTTGTGTCCAATAGCACATGGTCCAGGTTCTCTAAAATAATCTGGGTGTGGGTAGGACTCTTCTGAAATAAAAGGAAAGGAGAACACCTTGGGAAGAGCTGTCAAGGTGGTGTTGCCATGCTGTAGGAACAAGTCAGTACCAAATCGCAAAGTGCTTTTTATGAAACTGGTGAATTCCCATTGCTCCACTTTGGAGAGATACTGAACTCAAGTGCTGTCCTGTGGCCTCCCAGCATCACAGAAGGTCAAGCCACTGAGCGTCTTCAGAGGTTTTTAAGGGAAACTTTCAGCTTCTACTATTCATCAAGAATTAGGGAAAACAAATTGCAGTATAGAAAAGTTAGTGTTTGATCTGTTTTGGCTATCTGGTAAGGATGCATGTCATTTCGAAAGTGGACAAATAATTTATCATTTTATGTGGAGGATTTCACATTAACATTCCCATAAATATAAGGATTTAGGTATGGAATAAACCCCCTAAATAATACTTCTTCCATCCTCCCCCCAGCAAGTTGTTAAAAGCTAGTTTGGACAAAATGCTATAAATGGGACTCATACAGAGCAGTTCTGTGCAGACACCTACATAATAATTCAGAACATATGGAAACAACCTCTCTACACTTTGTGACTGGTAAACTGCCATCCAAAACAATTTACTCACAAAATGAAATTAATACAATTCCTTTTAGGACTGGGACCAAAACACTGTGCTTGTTTGGTTCCCAGCTTGCTAAAATTTGAATCACCACATTCAGGTAGGAGGCATTAATATTTTCAGATAAACCATGTCATTAAGAGATTCCCCCAGGGTGAGACAGACACAAAACTGAGACAACAATTTTTGATTCTCGACTCAGGGCTCTGCTTTGGGTAAACATTTTATTCTCCGTCACTACAATGGCTATGGACAACCCTGAGCCCCACAAAAGTGGTATTGGTAGTCTCTGTTACCAGGATTGGACAGACCTGCTTGTCTCTCTGATTCTTAGCCTGCACACATGCATTTATTTAGCTAGTGCAACTGTGCTTAAAAGCAGGTCACTTTTATTTGCTCTTAAGAGTGGTTTTGAAGTGAAATAAACTGACTCCAGCCACCGTTGAACTGATTTAAGATGTAACCAAACCTCCTTAAATATTTAGAAATAGGTTTAGGTAAATTGATACATTTCTGTATATAAAATTTTAGGTGGTCAGCTAATAGATCTTTTCCATTTCTGACTTTTATTATTCTAGTTAGTTTTGTTTAAACACTGGCATATGAGGGGATCTGGAATAGATTTTATGCTGCATTTAAGATTAATTTATTCCATCTGTCCCAGGGAGGAAAAAAGAAACATTCAAAGGAAATATATAATTAAGATAGTAAGTAAAGCTACCGCAAACTATAGGTTCTCTTATTTATATATTTGCTGCATTTAACTCTGTTTTATTCTGGTCTTTCACATAATTATGGTGAAAAGGAGACTTCTCTGCATTAAATTCCAAGCATTTAAAAGATTTTAATGAATGAGGTGTTAATTCCTTTCCCTTACTTAGGTTTTCTCTGTTACCTGTACTTCACATTATGTCCTCTCTACTATTTCTTGAAAAAAGAGAAGTTAAGTTTTAATTACTTTATTATACTTACGATGCTGTGATATCAATTTAATGACAAAGATACTAGTGAAAATATTTCTAATTTAAATTTTTTCAAATTTCAAGCCTTTCATTTAATAGTAGTGGTGGTTGAGAACCAGACACAAAATTAACAGGAGACTTTGGATCTTCCAAGATGCCAAAAAAGTAAAACATTCTGTTGTCAAGACCAAACACTGAGGATGTGAAATGTACGTTAGTTCTGCAGGAAGTTCTATTGCTCCTACTTGCCTAGATCCTAAAGTAGGACCTAAGGTACTTAAAATAGGATGTAAAGCCAATTTTTATGACTGTGTTCAAATCTGTTATCATAGTAAGTCCTACACAGTGAATAATTAGGAGGTGTCTACCTTCCAAAGGAAATTTGCAGTGTATCTGGGGCTGTATGTGTGAATTGCCCAAGGTTAACCATTTTAGCTTGTATTAGCAAAGTTAAGCACCACCTAACTGCAACCTCCATCTGCTATAACCTCTGTCCTCACAGAAGAAAACACAGACAGCAGACCCTCCTTCATCACACAATGTATCAGTAACTGAGAGCACGGTGCAGGAGAGCAATATCTGCAGCCTCCAGCTGAGGAAGGGCACATTGGAAAGCTGAAAGATGAACCCCATCGGATCATACAGGGACTAAAAGAAGGGGAAGGAAAAGCATCCATTTCCCTGATGGATCCACACTTGGATTCAAATTTCAATATCTTTTCTGCTTCCTGAGTTCTGTCTGCTGGGGTATCATCTTTCCTGCACCAGCTGGGAGGATGGAATGTGAGCAAAAGAGTGTAGCAGGGCAGGGAGGAAGGAGAAAAGTGTGTCCCTTTTCATGGAACTGAAATTCTGGTGATAGGGATGTTCTGTTGGGGGAAAAAGCACTCCGTTAGTTTCTTTTCATGCAGCATTTGTGATCTCTCTCTTTTTCTGTGCAATTCCAAAACAAAAGAGGACAAATGCCACTGTAGTTCCTTCTGGCATTATGCTATAAATTAGAGAGTCCTCTTAGCTTTTGAGAGACAGACTAAGAACCTAGCTTAGCAGAGTGTTCACTACCATAGACAAAGAAATAACAAAGATGCTAAACAATGGGATTTTTCATTCCCAACGAAAACCTTTCAAATTGTGCTGTCTCCACCCTCTGCTACCTGACTCTGGAGGCAGAATCTCGCCCTCTAATACGGGGTTCTGGATTCCATTCCTGGCGCTTTCCACTTTACTGTAGGCATTGCAGTGATGAACTTCTCAGTTTACAGAATCTGGCATTTATAGAGAAGTTTTTCTCCTTTAATGATCCCCGTGGAAATTAGCCCTCTGCAGGTCAAGGCTTTGTTAACATTCACTGCTGGACTTAAGACACTGGGTTGTGGTTTAAAAAAAATGAGACAATTGCAGTTTTGGAAGGAGGGGAAAAATTATGGCTTGGCATGTGGTTCACTCTTCATGCTAGGTCAGCCCTAAAAGGCTGACTTTGAGACTGGTAAATGTTGCCAAAATAGTTGTGGCAGTTTCTCACATAGACTGTTGGGTTGTTTGGATTTTTAAAGGTTATGATAAGGTCAGTTTCATTTGTGGTAGGTCTCAAGCCAGACACCCAACCTCCTAAAATTCTACAATTTTGAGGTAAAATACAACTATGTAATAAAAAGCTATTTCTTCAAAGCACCAAGGAGAGGGTTTTCAGTGAAGTTTAAGGGAGCTTGGTTCCCTGGTCCCACTCTTTTAAGTTTCATTTGAAAACTGTAGCACACACACTCCTACACAAGTTCATGGTATAGTACAACAAATACTCATTTTATAAGCAAATTGCTCTTTGTTTACTTGAATTCTAGTATATTAATGTTTTTATGGAAAACTTCTAGCACTCACCAACAGCTGCTATAAAAACTTGACTGTTTGGAGTCCTTGTCAGTATCATCCTGAAGCCCAGAACTCTATGGGAATACAAGGGGAAGTGGAGCTGCACTCCATCACTGTTCAGACTTCTGGTTGGAGTCTTGACCAATGTGGGTGATGGAAAGCCCTTCCCAAGAGAAGTAAAGTCGAGGTGACTCTGTATTATGGAGACTAGGAGTTAATCTTGCCCTCACATTGCAATGATCCCATTCAGATCCTTCCAGTGGATGTAATCAGTGGTTTGCTGTGTGTAGATGCCAGGATCAGCACCAGGACTGGACCTTAGGGCAGTGGCTCTGTGCCAGGCAATGTTGAATCAGTCTCCAAGCTCTGTGAGTGCACTGACCAGTCCTGACATCCTAGATAAAGCATGAGAAGTGAACCTTTGCTGCAAACTCTGACCCAGGCCTTACTGGTGTGAGGGAACTTAGAAGGGCTTAGCACCAGTTTGGGCAATCCTGATAGTGGAAAGCTTGGTGTACAAGGGCTACATGCCATGGTTGTGTGAAGGCAGGTGGAGGTCATGCACTTGAATTCCACTTTTCCTGGTCACCTGCTGGTAATGTTACTCTGCATATCTTCTTTGGTGCTCTACAGGAAGAGAGAGCACCAGCACAATCCAAACAAAGCTATCTCTACCTTGTCTAGGACTAGAGAGGTGCTTTCAAGATATCTGTGGATGGATAGAGGCCTGAAAATGTGCAGATTTCCAGGTACCCTTAGCCCATTTGGCCAGAGGCTACTCTGATCTGTGCCGGCTGACAAGAGTACGGAGTTGTCTTCTTTGGACTTGCTGAGATAGGGAGGCAATGCTTGAGCCAGAGTATGAGTCTGGTGATGCTTGAGTGTTTGCCTTGTGTCTCTATTGATGGAAGTGTTAAGAGTGTACTGGCACACATCCACTGAAGCACAGTGGAAATGTTTCAGCTGGCACATTTAAAGAAGTGCTAGCCAGTGTCATGGGGTGCCACATGTGTGAAAAGTATATCAGGAAAGCAGACAATGGACTTGCTGCCACTTTTATGAGGTCAGTGAGACGGTTCTGGCTTCTGGTGACTGTTCTGAACGCTTCACATATACTCAGTGAATGATTATTATATTCAGAAAGGCACTCCTATATCGGTAACCATGACAACTCCTATTAAATGAAGTTTTTCATGAAATAGTGTGATTTAGGAGGCAGAGAAAACATTTATTTTCAAGGACCAATCCTGTACCCATTGATGTTCAAAGAGGAAAGATTAAGCCCCTATGGTAGCAGCAGTAAATATTACAGCGGCTTTTACATGTGGACTCTTCTGAAATTGAAAATGATCTTCAGGGTTTTTTTCCTTTGCAGCTGGTCATGACAGTAAAAATTTTTACTCTGGAAAGCAGCTACATTTAAAACACTGTTGGATCTCCAAGAGAGATTTTATTTCCTAATTGCTCTACCACATTTAAAAAAAATAAGTTTTGAATTACCTGTGATACAAATTTTTAATCATAAGATTGGCAGTCAGATGGTTCTACTAAGTTTAAATGTTTTTACTAAAACCTTTCATCCAGTAGCTGTGAATTTTTGCCACTGACTTATCAAACCAACATCAAGAATGCCTGGTTTATGCATAATCTAAACAATGGTAAACACACTGAAGTAGATCACTGAAATAAAATGTAAGCAATTTCTGCTAGAAGATATTTGATTCTCTTTCTACTTCTGAGATCTATAAGCAGGAGTAGATTTACTGGTGTAGAGGGAGATGTTAAAGTCCTACTTGCTGTGGCTGGTGTAGGAGCTCCTGTGTCCAGCGGCTTTGTGCAGCCTTCCTCTTCCCTCCCTTGTTAGACTGAGGCTGTGACTGCTATATCCCTTCTCTCATGCTGAGAGCAGCCATGAGTATGTGATCTCTCTGCCTGTGTTGAGAATATTAGAAGACAATGATGAAATGTTCAGGGCTGGGTTGGATGGGGCTTTGAGCAACCTCATGCAGTGGAAGTTTTCCCTGCCCATGGCAGAGGGGTTGGAGCTAAATGATTTTTAAGGTCCTTTCCAACCCAAAGTATTCAATGATTCTACCAAAACCTGTCATGGAATGGAAGCAGAGTCATGTACAGGAACCCTAGGAAGAAAATCATTGGGACTGAAATTGAAACACTCTGCCCCAAAATATGGGCCAGGCATTTTTTTAATGTCTTATCAGAGCCGGTAAATCATTGAAAGAATAAAATTTCCCAGTTTTCTGGTTCATCATTTGTACCAAGATGGTCTTTTCTGAGAGTTTATGGATCATATTGAAGGTCTCAATGAAACCTGCAAACTGCATCATCCAGTGATCCACAGAGCCAGGAGTTCTCATTCTTGTGCAGCAGAGCCACTCAGCAGCTAACATTCAGATAAAAGGAGGATGCACATCTGCCCTTCTCTCCTGTCCCTGACTGTGCATGTGCATCCTCTCATCTCCACACTGCCTGGGGAATTTGAAGGATCTGATCTGACTCAAAACCAGCCCAGCAAAAGAAAGAAGTGGTTCATTCTCATATACATTACTTTCCTGGACAGACTCAGCTTCTCCTTGCACCAAGCCCAGCAGCAAGACAAAAGAGAGGGACCGAACAGCATGGCTAGCAGTGGATGGCTCCTCCAAGGTAGAGGATAGGACCCTTCCAGCCCAGATTCAATTTTACTTCAGCTGCTGCTCTCAAACTGCACTGAAACATTTGCAGAATTGTAACTGGGCCAAATAAAAGCATAAAGGGCAGAAACTTAGCCCAAAAACCTATTAGCCATAAAGGATTATTAGGAAAGAAATTTGGATGCTATTTCTGTGGTCTGTAAGTTTTAACTGAAAATTACATAAGTTTTTTTGGCTTGTGTAAATCAACTTAAAAAAAAAATATCTTTGATGTTTAAGAAGCTCAGACATGTAATAGCTGGCTCTGGCATTTTGCAAGAAGTTCATAAAAAAGCTTAAGACCATTAGTATTGGTTGTAAACTCATTCTGTAGCCTGAGAGCCATCTGCTTATCTCCAGAGTTTATTGCCTTCCATCTACCTTAGTGCTTTGGATGGCTGCCCATCGCTGAAGCACGAGTGCCTTTCCTTCAAACTGCAGTGCCTCCTGGATTCCCTGGCTGCTCTGCAAACTTCCTTTATTAGAGACTATTGCAATAGTTGTCCTAGGTCATATCCAAGGTCCATCTAGCCCAGCAACTGTCTCATCTAGTAGCCAGAAGCAGATGTTTAAGAAAAGCAAAAGGACAGGACACACTTCTAATGCTACTTCTGTGATTTATCTCCAGATGCAACTTTGATATATTGGGATCATAGGAGTGTACAAAGAGGATTAGAACTTATCCTATTTCTTATTGTCCAGCAGTTTGTCTATGAGAAAAAGTGACTGATTTTATGATTACTACGCATTCCAGCAGTATTCTAGGGGTATCACATGAGGAAAAAAAATCCTAATGAAGCAAGAAAGCTGTCTTAGCAGTTACACTGTGATTTCACTCCCCGTGGAATTCTGCACTATGTAGGTGCTGGAGCATCTAATGGCTGCTGTCCTCAGCTCTGATGTGCCTCAGTCAGGGGTTTTGATGTAGCAAAACTCGTTGGTGAATTTGCCAAAACCTCCACACCAGTGACTGGCAGTGCTGCTGCCTGGAGCTGTCCTCCAGTGATTTATAGGCATCATCCTGTACACAGATCACCATAGAAAACACATCAGAGGCAACATCCAACTATCAAAGCTGCTGATTGTACTTCTCAGCTCCAACCTGTTTGATGCACAAATCAAAGTGAAAGGAAACCCATCTGTATTTAAATGTTCTGTCTTTCAGGGAGAAGAAGGTCCTGTTCATGACAGTAAGATTGAGATGTGTCCTCTCCTCATCGTGCTACAGGATTTGGCCTGGCTCTGCACGGCCCTGCTGGTCCCACTGGCCCTCTGCCTGGTTTCCCTTGGGGCCACAGCTGCAATAACAGTATTAGTCTGGCTCCTCTGTTGTGGCAGAGGGGAGGAGAAGGAGCGCTAAACACTCATTTCCCTGCTTACCAGTTATTTTACTGGTTCCTATAAAGTTTCACGTGGCTGGTATGCCAGGTGTGCAGGGGCTGTGTGACCTGGGCTGGGAGGGGTGTGCTGACACAGAAAGCCCCATAACCCGTAGGAAGCCTCCACAGCTCAGGAGAATGCAAATTGCATTCAAGTTTTAAAACACACCAACTCTCAGAGATGAAAGGGAAAGGTCTGACTGTAATTGTGCCCACTGCTATACCTACTGTAACAGATCTCCTGTGAAAAAAGACACTGCCAGAGTATGACAGGTAAAATCTTTACAGGTGAACTTAGAAATAATGATGCAAATAAAAGCATTTACTTTACTAGTCAGGATCAGGTTTTGCAATGCAGATGGACATGAAATAGAAAAGTTTCTTTCTAAACTTACTCCTTTTCTCTGCTGATTCCTGGATTTCCCCCCAGAGTTGGGCCCATGGAGCTCAGTGGCAAATAGATCCTTTCAGAGAGCCCAGATGGGCAGTAAAAAGATGATTTGGGAAAAGGTTTCCAAAAGCTATTCTCAAGGCATCTCTAACATGTAGCAGCTAAAAGAAGGACAATAACATGTGCAAGACACTCTTAATCCAAATCCCAGTAATGGAGTTACATGATAGGCTTCTGCCTCTTGCCTCTTAATTTATGAAGGATCAAGTGGTATTAGAGCCAGTCTGCTATGCATCATAAAGTACTCATCACAGCATGTCAGCATGTAAAAAGAATGCCACTCCATGGAGAATAGGGAATAAATGCATCATCTCTCTTTAACTTGATATTCAAGGAAGCTGATCAGCCTGTCCCTGTCTGAGGAATGTTGTTTATACTCAAATAAATGGTGTGTGACTTCCATGAAACAGTTTAGATATGGATTCTGGACAAAACAGAGTTTCATGAAACCAACAGAACAGTTAACGTTCATTGTCTGAAAATGCAACATTGATCTTAACTCTAAGGCAACACTATTCATTACTTTTATCTGTTCAGAAAATGGTACTGCTGTGTATTATGAACAGCATTCTGTGTTTGCAGGACTGATCTCATAAATAGTTCTTTTCCAGATATTTTCCATGATAGTGCTATAGATATGAAGACTACAAAAAGTCTTAAGTTTTTCTTAAGACTAAAAAGGTCTAAGAACTTATAAATATTTTATTCCAAGTCTGCCAAAGGAAAAAGTCAAATGGATAATTTTAAGCACTTGCCTTTGCTTAAAGGATGTGAAAATAAGTTTTACAAGTTATTTCAGCTTGTCCAAAAGTTGTTCCCATAAAAACCCTTCAGCAATTCTGTTCATGGAGTAATGATAAAGATGCCAAATTTACTCATCTGGGATTTATCAAATAAAATCTCATCCTACATTTAGACAATCACTTTCAGTCTCATCCATTTAAAGTTAGGTGTCTACATCTGTGTTTAGGTTCCCACATAAAACTGATTGGATGTTCAGTGCTTACTGTCCAGAGACAATGCAGACACCCAGTAGTCTTCAAAATCTGCATCTCTTTTATTGCTCTATATATGAGCCTTTAGTTCAAATGTCTGTTGCAGAAGATAAGGAAGCTCTTGAGCATGTGAGAAAGGGATGGAGTTTTTGATAGAAAAGCAGAGAGTACTCTTATACCATCCAAGGTTTCACCATTCCTATATCTTCCTCCAGTTTTCACACAGATCTTCATCTTCTGTCCTTTATTTTGACTTGTGGCCCTAAAGAGATTATTTTTTTTACAAATATCCTTTTTTTTTTTTTTAACTGCCACACCTTGACCTCCTTTATCTCATCTTCAGTGCTTCTACCCTATTTGTTCATCTTCCTCAAAACTCCACTGCTTTTTTTGGTCCTCTCAGGAAGACACAGCAGAAATACCTGTTACTATGAGTTCCAGCATCTACATATTGTCCTCATAAAGTCCAGCTGAAGTTTGGAGAATATTTAGTATAAGGCAGTGCTGGAGGAGAGGACAATCTGTACTTCTATACGCAAAGGCTGTGTCACCTTCTTCTTCTCCTTCCATTCTCCCTCTACACAAGTCTGCGCTGAACACATGAGAAAGACTGGCAGGTTTTGTCTGAAGAACCAAATAGCATTAACTTTTAGGTAAAAATGAGAGGATGAATCACCAGCCCAGAGGACAAGCACAAGGTCATAGAGTAGGCTACATTTGGAGAATATTTAAAAGAAATTACTTGTCTCAAAGAAGATTTGAAAGAGAAGAAAAGAAGTTTTCTGTCTGTGAAAGCAGGGAGCCATTCTCTGAGTGAAGATGTGTGTGCAGCTCCATTTTGCACGCAAGGTAAGCAGTGACCTTACTGAACAGGTATTGGACAGAATGAATTTTGCTTAATAATAGACATCTCCTGAGCACCCTTAAGTGAAGGAGCTAAACACCCTTAAGTGAAGGAGCTAAACACCCTTAAGTGAAGGAGCTAAACATCTAGGAGCTAGGCTGGACATCTGTCTGCCTTAGTTAATGGAGAAAGACAGGCACTTTCAGGGTGATTGGCATTGCACGGTATCTCTTGTAATAATGAAAAAAGAGGCCTACACGTGGGTGGTAGGTGGTGGGTATCATAAGCCTGTGTCCAGGCTTATGATATTCTCTATACTATCTCTACAGATACTTCAAAATTCCTTATTCTTGAAGGACGCTAATAATGCTACCTATAAACTGCAGTGAATGTAACTGCCTCAGCATGCTGCCTACTTCTGCTACATAGACATTTCTTGTGGGATAAGATCATTTTTCTGAGGAAGAAAAGTTTCATTTAGTAACTAGTATAGTTACTGTGGTTGCAGTATCATGAGATCACCCACATGAAGAAAATGTTTATTGGATTGTTTGAGTGATTGCTTCCTTTCCTGTGTTTTTGGCAAAGTTTTTGGGCAGTGGAAGAAGTAAATGGACCAAAAAAGCCTTATTCACCTCCCCACCCACATTGTTAGCCATTATTATATCAGCCATGATATAATAACATGTGTTTAAACATTCTGTAAGTAATGAAGAATTTTAATGGGTGATAATGGTGGAAGCTTATAGTGTAGCTATTGACTAATTTTGCAATGGTTGTAGAAAGTGTAGTAGGTGGCTCAGGGAACCAAGTGTGGGCTCTGCAATATTTCTCCAGCCAATAAAAAAATATCAGTGGTTTAGTGTCCAGTAACTGTATAGTGGTTTATGTGCTGTAGTTTCTCTTCTACTGTGTGTGACCAAAGAGCACAGGCATATCTATCCACCTTGTAGGGGAGGAAAAAGGCTGGACATAGTGAAGCCAACCATGCCACAGAGCAGGTGCCTGGTTAAAGTTTGATCTTGCCAGGGCATTGAGAGGGTTGATGGCTTTGTTGAAGGGGTAGGTAAAATTCACACTGTACTAAGAAGATATGAAGGGTTGTAAGAATGTTGTCTTTGTTGTTCTGCATATGTTACTGAAATCTAAAAGACTATGAATTCTGCTGCTAATCTGATATTTTTATTTGAAAAAAAACCAAACAAACCCTCAGCTTTCCACAGCATCTTCAGTAGCAGAATATTTACTTAGTCTACAACAAGAGAGATTGTTATTTGCATTTCTCACTATTTGTACAGATCTGGTTATAAGAGGGCACCTTTCCACAATATCCATCATACTGTTATTGGAACTAATTTAAGAACTGCTTCTCAGTTACAACTTGGCTTTCTTTTCTTTTTCCATTCAATTAAGAAATGTCTGAAGTCCAGCCCTCCTTCCTCTGCATTGGCATTTGGCAAAAACCCCTTGCATAGAAAGGAGCTCCCCTGACCCTGAGTGCCCTGCCCAGTGAACAAGGGATGGAGTATCTCTGTGGCTGTTGCAACTGGACCCTTGGCTGTGGACTGCCTGTCTGCTGCTCTGAACAGCACTGGAGTGTCTGTGTGTTGGGAGATCTCCCTCTCTCCCATGTAGCAGAGGTTCTTGAAGAAGATTCATGGGCAAGCGGTCCATGTGATGAAGTTTAGACACCCAGGATGTGACATGTATCCCTCTGGACTTCCTTCAAAGTCAGGGAAGAGAAATAGGTCTTTTGAATCATCTGCAGAGGAATTTTTTCCCTTCCAAGTGGTAGGCAGCACGCTTTTGGCAAATAAGTGTTATCTTAAACAGCTTCTATCACCACTTAGAGTTAGTGAAACCCATATCTCACGCATGCACCTGCAAGGTGGATTTTGTGCCCTGAACCAGAAAATTCACATAATTCAAGTCTAGATGACAATGACCAAACAAGCAGTTTGTTGGAATGCTGCATTGTATGTATACATATATGTCCTGTTATTACATGAGCTTTTATTGATATTCAGGGGTCAGCTGACCAGTTCCAGCAGAGTGGCTGGGGACATGGAAAGCAGCTGCAAAGAAGGCAGGTGCTAATGGTGTTTATCTGAATTCCGTTTAACAAAACAAAATCTGTAGAAATCAGGTGCAGATCTTCTGGAGGCATTTGAGTTCCAGCCACTGAAGTGATATTTTGTAAGAATATATCTCTTTAAGTGATGGACTTATTTTTCTACAGCTTTGAAGTTATGCTTCGGCACAAGAAGAAAAGGGCTACCTGTACAGAATTAGAAATCCACTCCAGCTTTTGTCAGTGGCATTCTAAGCCTGGCTACTAAAAAGCTATCAAGTGCTTCCTTTCCCACTTCACAATTAAATGTCCTTGATGTGACCTTCAATCCTGTGGTGCTGACTGAAGTCCTAGTCTAACATCTTTCCATCCATGTTTGTGGAAGGAAGATGTTGGAAGGTATGTCTCTATGAGGGAATGGAGCACAGTTCTGAGATTCCACAGCTGATGGGACATTCCCAAGCCATGTGGACTTAGCAGTTCAGGTCCCAGATCATGCTGTCTGAATGTTGCAGATGCAACAGCGCATCTGACACAAGGTTTGTGAAACTGGGTGCAGTCCCTGTGAACACAGACTGCTTTGGGACCCGAGCCATATAATATCCATTTACCTTCCTTCCACCTTCATAGTGTTTCTGTGAACGTAATGAATTCTTTTCCAGCTGAAACCAGGACAAGTTTACATTAAGGGGTTCTCTCTAGTTATCTCTACCACCTTTAAGGCTCTATTTGAAATTTTTTCCTGCTTATGCAGCAAGGAACATCCCTAACAGACTGGATAATGTGGCCTTCAGTGCCCGTGAAAAAGTAGAGTCTGACCCTTGCATGAGTGGTCACATGGTGATCATTCATCTCACTAATGTTCCCCCTAATCTGCTGTGTGTTTTCCAGTCCCTCCTAGTCACCTCCTTTTCTGAATTGCACAAGAACAGGATTATGACTGAGAGAAATTTTTTTAACTGTGTGGAAAAGAGAAAAATTTAGAAGCAGTCTATAAATAGCTGAAATCTGACTGCACTCAGGATAATAAGCTTCATGTGTACATATATATATGTGTATATATATATACATATACATATATATACACACCTCAGGCTCTTTCTCAGTAACACTTCGTAATGATTTCCATTTAATCCACAGGCAGGTCCACATGGTGGAGGGGACAGTTCAACGCAGAAACTCCCTGTACCACACATCTGTTGAAGAGGAACCTTTACGGTAGTAGTGCACAGATATCTGTGACATTAAACTTGGTGTCTTTGATCTTGGTCCCAAACGTGCATGATGAGTGAGATAAGGCATTATATAGCCAGAACAGTGGTTGAGGATGACAATTAGCCAGTTATTCCAATACTGAGTTTGTTACAGCTGAATTAGAACACAGCTTGGAAGCAGGTGGATAGAAACTAAGGAAAAAACTTCACAAAAATGGAGGTGATGAGCTGGAAGAAAGTGGGGGAGAAAACCCGCATAATTAGAAAGCTGCTGCCAGAAGTTTAACAAGGTAAGGACTTTTCCAGGGGTGTGAAAGTCATTTGAGATGGCCACAGAGAGGCCTTACTGTGATCTCTTCTAATGTTCTCATGCTATTGCCTACATAAGGAAGGACTCAGACAGTAGGAGCACGGCATTACGTGTCTTTCATTAGACCAAACTGTTTCTTTGTTGTTGTTTTTTTGTTGGTTTGGTTTATTTTGTTTTTTTCCCTGAAAAGTTCTCTGTCAGTGCCCAGAAAAACTGCTGAAATTTCTAGGAAGTGTGAGCACTTTGTAGGACAGCTGCCTACAGGCATGAGAATACAAAGAGAGCCTGCCAGTTTTTATTTCTAGAAAGACCCTTCTAGCAACTGTTGTCATTGCTGTTCTCTTCTCTTTGACAGCAAGGGCAAATATGACCGTGGCTCTGACTCCTGGGCACAGAGCAGTCTGCCTGCATCCACACACTCCAGTGACTTCATGCCATTAACCTAATTGTATCAGACATTGGAACCAGTGAAGCCTTTAACTTACATCTCTGGCTGGTAAAATGACATTAAACTTTGTAAAACTCAGCAATCCAAAAAAGTTTTCCGCAGACACCTTTATTAGTAATTAGATTAAGGAACAGATTGTGAATCTACTGAATCTGGTGCATGTCTAGGCAGCAACTAACTTATAAAAAGAGGAAAATATAAAAAATTTCAGCCCATTAAATGAATGTTCACATGACTGTGTTATAACTATAGATTAAAATAAAACTGAAATCAATTATTGATTAAAGGTATAGTCATCAGACTGACATTATCACCTCTTCACATATAGCCTTTTCCACTCTGTCTGTGTGGATTTTCCACTTGCAAAATCTCAGGCATCTGCAAATCACAGAAAACTGAAAATTATTAATATGACAAAAAGGTGCTATTTATAGAAGCTCACTACATATTTATTATTTACAGTTTTCCATTCAATATGCACAATTCCTGCCACAATAGGCAGTGATGACATAGTGACATCATCCATCAGTTAGTACTGATACTGCTGAGAATGAGACTTTTACTTTTTTCCTCCAAAGGGCTTTCACAGTAAATGGCACTACTTACAGAGACACTGGAAATCTGACATGCATTTAGTTTCAGATATTAATTCAGAGTGTTTTCTGAGACTGTACCTACTCATGATTCCTATCTGTTGGTGTTCTGTGTTTTCTTTATTTTTTTTCCATTCAGTTATAACTTCTTCCTTTTCTTGTTACCATATGAAATATGTATACGAGCTGGACATTATTAGTTCAGACTATTGTCCTGTAGTGCTCAAGTTGAGGCAAGCTGAGCCATAAGCTCCAGCTGGTGCAGGACAGTGTTGTAATCCAGGAAATGAATGGGAATGTGTAGGCAAAAAAATCATGTCCAAATCCAAGATATTTCATCCATTTCAGTTACAATTATCTCCAGTGTTATCTGTGGTTACACAAAACAAACAATTTTCCAGGAAAAGGAGTTTTTGGAAGTAAAATGTCTTAGATACACTACCTGTAAACTTTAGTTTATCCCACTGGGAGAACAACTATACGGTGTGGTCTAGCTCATATAAATAAGATGTTCTTCTTCCTGCAATAAGTAACAGTATTGCCTATTAAAATGCAATTGCTTCACAGAGATGGTACTTCTCCCCTCTTCTGCCCCAATACCCAAAAAAGACAACCAATAAAACCAAGCAGCACTATAAAAAAACATTTACTTGAATGAACAGAAGGGATTAATGACATCTAGAGAAATGACAGCGCAATGCTAATCCCAAGCAGACCTCTAGAGGGAAAAGCTGCCACCCAAGAAAAAAATCTGCTTGTGAGGCTCATGAGAGTGTTAATTCTGCTCTCTATGTTACACACAATCCATTTACAAATGGCAATATGAAATTCCCAGGTATTTTATAAAGAAAACAAATCCATAGGACTTTTTTTTCCCTAACCTGTACTGATCTGTGCTAGTGCATACCAAATCCTTGACTTCAGTGAATGTGAGTAAATCCCTTGAATTATCTTGTCTACACCAGCTCTTGTCTACACCTCTAAGAGCTGTGCCTGGACTGTTGGATAGAACAGGCCCATGTCCCCGTGCAATCATGACCAGATTGTGATAGCCCACACTGGCTGTGTGCTTTTGGGCAATTTTGGCTTCTACCCTATAGAGCTCCACTAAACAGCTCACAACACAATCTGGGCAAGGGCACTGTCTTTCCAGCTGGCATAAAAGGCAAACCCAGATATCCTGATTGAAAAAAGAGAATTTATTTAGGTAGATGTAATCCATGCCATGTCTGCTGCCCTCAGAGCCGGGGGGTCTAACCTTTTACTCTCTGATGTTCCTGCATAGATGTAGATGCACAACATCTAACCTAAACTGTGCTGAATTCAGCACCACTACAGAAATTACAGCTGTGGAACTGTGTGTGGGAACAGTCATAGATTTACAGCAAGATCACGTCAGATACCTGCACTTTTATTAAAAATTAATTGAAGAGCAAGAAACAAGGAGCTTTCTCTAGGCTTATGGAAGTAAGGACTGACAATGCATGAGCATCAGAAATTCTTTTCACAAACAATCTTCTGACTCTCTAAGCAAATTTCTATAAACTGTGTTTTCTTTTTGCTTTGTCTAAGTATTGAAATGAACTTGCTGTCTCCTAAAGCAGTGGAGTTCACAGCATCTGGCTTGGCATTTGGGAGCAGGAATATCTCCCACTGATCTCATTGATATTGGCTAAGAGCCAACATGAGTTTTCTGCAGAAGCAAATTCTGAGTTCATAATTGTGAGTATTCATCAGTTCATATCCCATTACTGAGAGCTACTCCCTCAGTCAGAGAATGTTCCCATGAGAGCCATGCATCCTAAGCACCTTGAATCCGTAACACAAAAATTCACATTGAATTTCTCGGAAATAAGACATAAAAAATATTCATTCATAAGAAACACTTGGCGAGTAATTTCTTATAGCAACAACAGAAAGCTCACTCTTCATTTATGTGGTGATTGCAGCCTGAAATATTGTGGGAAAATTGGAGTATATAGCTCCTCTTTATATTATGTCCTGAGAACTCAGAGCTGCCCCAGGGATCTCAGTGCAAGCTCAGCTATGAACCACCAGGGATTACCTCCTGTGCTGAGACTGGAGGGAAGCAGTTATTTTGTTCTCTTCCCATTTTTTATCCATGGCCAATCCTATCTGGCTTCATATCACCTGTACAGATACAACTGTAGTAATCTGTACAATTTTCTCTAAGAATACCACCACACCTGGGAGGTTTATTCAGTCTTATATCTTCTGTGTACGAGCTACAGAAATATCTTAGCCCAGAGAATATTGTTATTTCTATATCTGACTTAGTGTAGGTAAAAAACCATGTCACTTGGGAAGCTCGTGTGTGCAGTTGCACGGCCGTGAGTCTAACGCGGTAACTCCGGAGGTCGACGCTTCCATCTAGTGGTGAAACTAAAAGGTGCAAAGAGTAGGTCACGGGAATGAACATTGCTGAGGCCCTTGTGAGCATCTTCCTTCTTGTTCCAAATCATAGCTGACTGAGGAGAAGAGAAAGACAATGAAAAAACCAGGCACCCTCCAGCATCCTTGAAGTTTGGGACAAGCAGTTCAATTCACGCAAGAAGGGAGCACAGTTCTCTGGGGTGGGTGTTGTCTTTTGCTGAAGACCAGGCAGGACATTCTGCAGATGGTCTGGCAGTGGCTGAGATACTGCATGAGCTGTGAGCTGACCCACAGGCTCAGGCATGGCAGAAGGCAAAGCCTGGTCTCTGCACAGTAACCTGGATTTCCAGACCTCCTTTCTCAGGAAAAGAAAAGAAAAAAAAAAAAAAAAAAAAAAAAAAAAAAAAAAAAAAAAAACCCTCTATACAAAAAAAAAAAAAAAAAAAAAAAAAAAAAAAAAAAAAAAAAAAAAAAAAAAAAAAAAAAAAAAAAAAAAAAAGTGTCTGTCATGGAGAGTGAGGAGAACAACATAATCACTCCTGCCGGGATGTGCCAATGAAATGGAATAAATAGAGCACTTCTTCAAAAATATAATGACCTTATAGGCTCCACAACAGCAGTGAACTTTGCAAAGAAAGAGGTCTGTGACCTTGTGAAACTTGGTTTTTTGAGGGTGACCTACCTATTTCCCCCTGAAACCACCTCGATTTTCCCCCCAAAACCCCACCCAGCCACCACAGAACAATTTTTGATAGCCACAGACACACATCCAGGCAAATTATGAGGAAATCTAAGTGCATATTTCATAAGCACATCAATAAGCATAACCATATTTACTATGCAAAAAATGAAGAACAGTGACACTTGAGTGATAAAAGATAATGTTCTGCATACTGTTGAAGTCAATAAGGTGAACTGAAGTGAATTAAGTTGAAATACCAACTCAGTTTCTGCTGCCTCATGTTTTCAGACAATTGGATTTCTTTTTAAGCAGGGGGAATTATAGATGATAGATTGCAGTTCATTTCCACTGCAGCAAATTTTTCTGGATGTTCCTGTTGTATCTGCTTAGCCCCCGTGGATATGTTGAAGATCCCCCATGAAGTCCTTGCTGAGTATGTTTTGACTCAGAAGTGCTTTGCTTGTTGCCAGCTCTGGCTGCTATTTGATCTGTAACCTTGGTCTATGCATTTCTGTAACTACCACAGTTTCCTCAAGATGCTTTTTCTGAATAATGGTTTTAGAAAAAAATCACAAGAGGAATGCTGGCTGTCTCAGTCCTTGCCACTCTGACTGTCCCTTTCATTTTGTGCTGATGCTCAGATTACAGGCCTGTAAGACTCAGCTGTTCCAGTTCACCATGGTTCACATAAATATTTCCTTCTGTTTCAGTTAACCTAGTTTCACTCCCTCCTGCCTGACCTGGAGGTCTCGGGGAAAAACACAGTTAGCATTTCCATGTTTTGCCCACCGTGTTCTGCCGTATTTCAGGACACAGGCATAAAAAAATCTACACATTCCTTTGACCACAGACTAAGCTGACTTGCAAGCTGTGTGAATTTAACAGGTGTCTTAGCCTGGAAAGTGTCATTCGGCTTTGCAGATTACTGTAAACACCTTGCCAAGCTGCAAACCTGTTTCACCATCCATGGCCACCTATGCCTATATCTTAGTGTTTTCTCTGACCTGGCTGAAATCTCACCTTTCCTAAGGCTTTCCAGGTTGTTTTAAGGATACGAGTAGATAACAGTTTAATTATTTTTGTCTTATTTTCTTCAGTATTATTGGCAAGCCGTCTCAAAGGTGGACCCACTGCAAACAATATCTACACCAGGGATACCTCAAGTGTCCACATCTGCAAAGGGCCAGAGGGCTTCATGAGGGATTTTTGAATCTGGACACCCCAGAAGCAGCTACCCTGTGCCCAACAGGCTGGCAGTGGGCCTCTTTGCAGCTTCTGTGCATCCACTGCTGTAGTATGATATTTTTCCCCTCATATTTAGATCCCACATCATAGGTCAGCTACTCTGGAAGATGGTGTTAATTGATTGAAAATTCCTCAGAGGATCTAAATGAGCTCTCATTGCCCCTGCAAATAGCCACACCTGTGTATATGATTTGACTGTTCTCAGTGGATATAGGGGAAATGCTTTGAAGTTTAGTTTGAAAGTGGTAGGCAAGGCTGTGTAGCCACCTCTTCTCTTTCCCCAATCATTTAAATGTGTCTTAATGCAGACTGGCAGGGCTGTGTTACAAGGGCAGTGGAAGGTTGGATAGGTGGGAATTCAGTAGAGGCAGAAGATCAAAAGAGAAAGAATTAATGTTTACCAGCAACCACATTTTATTTTAAAACTGACAAATGTGAAAGAAAAACATGGAATCTGACTTCTCCTGCTTCTTTACTGACCACTCAGAGAGAGGTGACAAAAACTGCTCCTACCAAACCTGGTTAACAATTTTCCTGCCTATTTTGGGTTGCTTCTCTTCAGGGAGTAACTTATTGTCAGTAAAAGCTTTTCCGTTCTCACAGTGCATGGAGTGATGTCAGCAGTTGCTGGAGCAGACAGCTGGTGAGGTACACTCGTGGTAGTGATGGTGGGGGATTTGGTTCTTGTAGGGTGTCATTGCAGGTTGGCTGCTACATGTTGAAAGGGCCCTGGCTGACAACTTGTATTCCTTAGCATGACCAAAGCTGCTTCACTTTAGAAGTGCTTCTGCAGGTGCTAAAGGAGACGTACTAAGAGATGGGTTCAAGAAACTTATAACAAAGACAATAGCCTCTTTTGTTAATTATGTTGTGGCAGCAGGGGCAGGGACAGGGCAGGGCCACTGTGATTTAGGCTACATGCAGGTATTTTTTCCCAGAGACACTGTGAGCAGAAAAAAAGTAAACATGCAAACCCCCCACTATTGGTAAGTGCTGAAGATGTATTTCTTCTGTCTTTCCATCTTCCCTAGAGTTCAAATGATACCTCACTTGCACTGAGCCCCTCTTTCTCAGATATCCCAGCCAAACTGCTCCTTTTTCTTCTCCACCTAAGTTAGCTTTGCCCTGTTTCACTGGGTTAGCAGAGCAGGAAGGAGATAGGTATGGAAAGCAGAGATCCAAGGGTGCCTATGAAAAAGTCTGGAGGTATCGTGAGTGGGCCTTGCCTGGGAATGACTGATGGAGTCTGGCAGCCCTGTGACTTACCACTGCTCCCTTTCATAAGTCCTCCTATGGACATCCTTTGTGGGAAGGATAATTGCGTATTAGAATTTAACTGAAATGAGTAACAGATGATCCAGTTAAAGATCAAGACAGACAGTTTGCATTCTGTAAATCAATTTGAAGAACTGCTGCTTACCTCCATTCCTCATTGAGTTATCATGAAGGAATTTTGGCTATTTATCACATTCACCTGCCAAAGACTCCATCAATGGGTGATGGATGTGACAGGCAACAAGCTGGACATCACAATAATTCTTCAGCGATCTTGGGAACAAAGGACTCCAGAGGGGAGACAATATCTAATTCAACAAAGACTAACAAAGCTCTGAAAGGTCCTAACAGAATTTCCACTAAGAGGACATGAATTCTTCCAACAAAATGAGCAAGGCCAACTGGTTGTTCCCTTGACCCCGTGTGACAAAAGACAAGACAAAGTTCCCTTGTCGAGCTTGTCACAGAGATGGCGTCTTTAATGATAGCAGGGTTGTTTGAGGAAACAAAAGGAAGGAGGAGGCCAGATCCAGCAGGGGATAAGTGCGGTAACCTCTCACCCTCTGAAAAGGCTGCTAAACAGCAGCTGTAGATATAGGTCTAAAGCAGGGTGTGTTTCACTAGCATTCATCTTATTCCTTTGTCACAAAACATACACAAATTTTTTTCCAACAATGATAACAATAATAATTTTTTAGAAGTATTGATATCTCATTTGTGTAATCATTTTCCATGCATGTCACTGCACATGAATTGGCATTTCTTTATTTTCTCATGCCTGGTAGGGGTGCAGTCACTGTTTTGTTGGTCCCAGGCTGTGCTTACACTGCAACAAAACCTGTTCAATGAATGAAATATTTCATGTGGTGAAAATTTATGGACAGTGTATGCGTTCTAAGTCAAATGGTAATACTTAGATTAAAATTTAGGTTAGATGGAAAGATGATGTTCTAGATTTACAAAAAAACCTATTAATCTTCTGATAGGAGAGTCAATGTTCTGACTCAGCTGGTTTGACAGGATGGTGTTGTCTTACACAGCTCAAACATGTACCGTTAGAAATCAAGATTGACTAGTGGGCACCACAGAGAGATTTCACTGTATTTTCCTCTGAATCAGCTCAACTGAAAATCATTATCTTCATTCTTGAGAAACTGATTTCTCCAGTTTAGTGCCTCAAAGAAACAGTCATAGATGTTTAAAATGCATAGTATCAGAATTGTTCTCCTTTCCCACACTTTGCAAACTTCCCAAAATAGGAAAAATATCAAGCAGTTCCTGATTGCAGTTTTGGGAAGGCAGAACAGACTGTTACCTCTGTGGGCTGAAAGAGAAGATATAACCATTCTTGAGGATTTTTCTTTGCTTTATAACAAGATCAGTTCTTCTTCTATCTTCCCTTTTAGCCAGTGAAAAGTGGGAACCTGTGGTATTGCACCTCTAACAGTGGATGTTTCTTGCCACCCTCCAAAAGCATTGACGATCAGCATCTGATTTAGGATTTGGACGTGCACCACCAGCTCATATTTTCAAGTATGTGTGATCTTCGAAACACTACTACCATATGCAGCCAGGGATGCTAATTTTTTTTTAGAAATGAGCTGTGATCTCAGCATTCTTGCATTTGTTGTCTTTTAAATATTTAACAGATTTTCTGTATGTATGTGTGTGCGTATGTGTGTGTGTGTATCTTTGCAAAACTTCAAGGGAATATATGAAATAGCCAGGGACTAGGGAGAAAAGTGTTGATACTTGCTGTAATGAATTATTTACTCTGTTTTCCTCTGGTTTGAACTCTCTCAATTAGCTTTGTCCAAACAATTTACTTTTTATGCAGCTATATAGATGAGGAAGAGTTCAGCAGAGACTGACAACTATGCTCTAATTTCTGAACTAGCTAAAATAGCACAAGCCTCTGTAACTTTACTATCCACTCACGTATTTTATGTGCAGATTTCTTTTTTCTTTAAAAGCAAGTAAAGTGTTTTCATTTTAATTTTTAAAATATAATAAAATGTATTATCCTAACTGATGTGATACAACAGATTGATAAAACTTTATGATAGAAAAAGAATATTTTGTCATCTACAGTTTGTCAAAGATTTTCTTCTTTGAAATCAGAACTTTTTTTCAAGGATGATTTGACATCCCTTTGTATCAGTCATGATAAAATTTAACTATCAAGTAGATAGATTTGAATGCATATTGTCATGTTATTCAAGAGATAAAAATGCATTTTGACAAATAACTTACTGATAAAAATACTTAAGTGTATTTATCTGTACATTTGATTTTATGGTTGTTATTTTTTTCAATTGTGTAGTTAATTTAGTTAAACAAAACACATATATTGGATTTTCTAACTTGATTTTCCTATCCAGTCATGATGGATCAGGAGCTGACAGAATGCCAGGGCTAGATAAAAAAAAAAAAAGAACACAGTTTTGGGAGTGATTGGGTGTTGTTAAATGAAACTTAGATCACTCTGGTAGCTGCAAAGAAAGCAGACTTGTTGAAAGCAGTAATAGAAAAAAAAGTTACTTTAAACAAAAAACATTGAGTAAATTAAGTCAGATTCAAGTCGCCAAATGAACAAGCAAGGTGTGAGCATTGCCTTGTCAAAGCCAGTAATCTTAGATGCCATTAAATATTTAGCATAGTCTATTTGATGAGTCTGGTCTATTTGATCTGCTTCTCACAAGCTCTTTCTTTGGGAGGTCTTTATTTATGATTTAATAGCTGTCCATGAATTTGGAACTTTGAATTAAGATAATTAATTTTTCTTCTTCAGCTGGATTTGGCATTTGATGAGTGCCTGTGCAGAAGGGAATCATTTTTGAATAAGACCTTTACTTTTAATTACCAGTTGTCTTAGATAACAGTAGCATATTGAGTCCACAGCAGTAACTCTGGGGAAGAGACCTGTGATCTGTGGTCGCGGCTGAATTATAATTGCCCTGTTATTTACTTAAAAAGGGACACTTACAAGTACATGAGAAACAGAGTTTGAATAATAAATAAATGAAACACTACTCTAGAAACATGTTTCAAAGCAAATGCCATGTAGGAAAATATCTCAAAAAGATATTTCTAAGGGCATTTCTCATCTTAGAAAACAAAGTGGAGTATATAGTTTATTTCATCTTTTAAATTTTTAAATCCATGGAGATATTTGAATTACAGTAGATTTTCTGAAGAAAACAAATTAATATTAATTTTTACAATAGGAGAGGAAGATTGTCTCACTGCACATAACCAAAGCATAGAATAAAACATTCATGCCTGAAAAAATGGTAAATGACCATTTATGATGGCAATTGAAATTCTATTATATAATGCAGTTACTCTGTTGTTTCATGCATTCATTAGTACTTCCTTATTTTAACAAGACCATGAACAATAGGAATGACACATATGTTTGCACAGAATGAATGTGACCCAGCAAGCTTATAAAAAAATTGGGAATGAACAGGTTAGAAATTGAGAATTCCCTTTAGAGCCTGAAAGCTTTTTTTGTTTTGTTTTTATTTTTATTTTTGTTTTTGTTTTTAATCAGTGAGATGTCAGTGAGAGCATATGTTTTCAGTATTCAGTTGAAGCAGGGTAGGAAAAGCTATGGCCCATATGAAATGTTTTTCAAATGTCAGTGCATATTATCAGATGTACCTTTTCCTGTGGTTTCATCAACAGAACTTTGGGGGATTTTCTGGTTGATTGGTTGGTTCTGGATTTTTCTTTACCCTGTAGCTCTTTATAAACCCAAGTGAGCTTATAAAGCAATCTGCAACTGAAGGGCAATATCTGATACTGTAAGCAGTTTCTCAGTGGAGTTCCCAATGACCTTATTGATTCAAGCCTTTATCAATACTTTCTTGATTTCCCACTGATTCTCTTGATTTATGGATTTTCTGACTAAGACAACTAAGAAGTTAAAGTGCTCTGGGGCTTACTGGTATTGTATCATGTCTATAAACAAGGACCGGTATCCCATGTAGCAAATCTAAGTAAATTTTTATTAGGGTTATTCTGGAAAAGTCTAATTTTCTTAACTTGGTAAAAAAGTTCCCTGGAATGGCTATGACAGATATTTGCCTCATCCACTCAAGACAGTGCATTAAAACTCCCTTACAGCCTTTTGCTTGTAAAAGGAAATCAATATGTAGATGGAATTATTATTATTCTGTGTTAGTATTGATGACCCGAAACTTTATCTATCTCAGACAGGTAATTCTGGGGGAAAAGCTCACTTTTTTATAGTTTTAATGATCTATGTTGGCATAAAGTCAACTTTATCTATTACCTAGTGGGGGATTGAGTAGACCTTTGGAGAGAATCGATAATTGAATACCTCCATACAAGTACCAGATACCACATAGCTGACTATATTTCAGAACAATCTCTCGGCTGCTTTCAGCTGCAATGGGAATTATTACTATCAGAAGACAGAAAAAGTGGCAAAAACTAGTTTTCCTCAATGCTACGTTGTTATAAATACATATCGACTTTATCTATAAGTAGAAGGAACATTTTAAGATGGTTGTGGTGTATGTTTAGTATCCAGATTTCAGAGTTCCCAAAGCAATAGGCACAAATTTATGTGCCAATCTATCTTTCGTGTTGAGATCCTACAGATCTTAGGATGCCTAAGCCTTTTATTAGCACTTCCAGAAGCATTAGAAGAAATTTGCTCAGTGGCGTTTGCAGGGTGATATCTATTTGATTTAAAAAACATTTATTTTTCCTCAAGCAATCAATGCTTGGGTAGGATGACTTATGAAAACTCTTCTGCACAACCTCTTTTGAAAACTCTTTTGGGTATCTCTGCTTGCTTTTAAATAGTTGTTGATTGCCTCAGTTCACTATATGCTCACCTCCAAAGCATACATCATGTGGACACATAGTCACAAATACTAGCCATGCCTCGAGTATGCCAATAATAGTCAACGTTTCTCAGTACTCCCAGCCAAAAAGCAATCATCAAATCTGCAGTATTAAATGTTCTTACACCAATCTAGGACGACAACTAATGTGGAAAGATATAAATTCTTAGGTTTCTGTCTGCAATATTTTGCCAGAGGAGTACTTTGGAAGAGTGTTTTATTTTACAGCATCCCTTACACAGGGCATCTTTGTATTGAGTGTAACAGAGCCTGACATCTGAATCCACTTGGTTCCTGTCAGCACTGCGGTGTCAGGTAGCTGAAGCCATCTCCTGGTTACTGCCGGGTGAAACCCAGAGCGACTTCTTTCAGCGGCTGAACTCCACTCTACAGAAACTGTCCTTCTCCACCCAGACTTTCGCCCCTGTGGAGGCTGATTCCAGCCGGCTCTTCCAGAGCATCACCCCTCGGGGGCCGGCGGGCGCTCGGCGGCGGCCTGAGAGGATCAGCACCACGGCCAGCGCCCTGCCCGCAGTCGGCGCCCAGGGGAACCCAGGAGCGCGTAGGAATAGCGGGAGAGGGAATTCCTGCCTCCGTGTTGATGCTTTTTATGGGGACCAGACGCCAAACAAAAGGTCAAAACATGATATTTGACCTCCTAAACTATATTTTAAAACGAGGAAAGGACAAAGCTCTTTCAGTGACACAGATGGAATAGAAAAGACAATTCTGCATTACCATCATGCTTCTCACAATGTTAGACTGAGAGCAGCTGGTGCAGCCATAGGTTTCCTTTTTCTCCTCATTACAATAAGTGACAATTTTTTTTGTCTGCTGAGGGCAAAGGTAGCTGCTGCTGGTTGCCAGAGCTAGTGTTAAATTAAAGAGCTGAAAGTGTCCAAGTATAAAGGGGAGGAAGTGACACATTATGTTCAAAAAAATCCATTCTATATTTCACCCCAACTCCCAGCGAAGAAACGTGACAGATGACATCCCTTACTGTGATGGTGCAGGTTCTGCAGTGAGACTGATCCGCAGCACTTCTATGTACGTCCTTGGAGGTGAGCAGGAAAAAGTTAGTGAACCACTAAAGAAATGCAGAAGTACAAGCAGCATCGACTCTTGCATTCAGCCAAAAGAGGAAGACAGAGACTGGATGTACTCTAAGACTCAGGACTGCCTGAAATACCTACAGGATCTGCTGGCCTTGAGGAAAAAATATCTTGAAAACATCAATAACTTGAAATCCATGCATATGGCTGCAGATTCTCCAGCATCCACAAGATCATCTAAAACTGGAAAAAAGTCTTTTCTTCCACTTCCTTCCAAAGAGTCTTCTAAGGTAATTTCCAAGAACTTTTGCCATGTGCTTAGCCTTAAGCAACAAAATCATTGGAGCTATATCACCTATATTGATTTTCTGCTGTATTGCTTTCAGCCAGTTGTCAGTTTGCTGTTACATCATTTGAAATGTTGCTAAATATCTTAAGATTCTTTCTAAGTAGTGTAAAATTAGGAATTAATGACTGGTCATGGAAAGAAATGTATATGTCTGTGTTTGAGGGGGTGAAATGTTGGGAGAGAGAAAGTAGGAAAAAGTTATGAGAGTATGGAAAACGTTGTGAAAAAGCAAGCTCTGATAGACTACTTAAGTACCTTAGAGTCCTTCACTATAATTATTTATAGCTGTTAATGACTGACAAGTGCAGTAATCCCTGGATTTCCTGGTAGTCTTCTCATTGACAAAATTAATTACACAAAATAATTATAAATTCACCAAAACAAGGAGGATTTTTTTCCTAAGTGGTCAGTTAGCTTATCAGTGCAAGCTCTACTGGTAGGATGTGGGGCATGAGGAATTCTTAAGGGTTCTTTTCTCTGTTCATGGAGAAGTTGATGGGTCATTTCTAGACAGTGTAATTCTTCACCTTTTACTGTAATGATACTACAAAAAACCCCAAAAAAACAACAAACCTGGAATATCATCTTTGATGCAGACTATTTTAATGTATCCTAGAAATAAAAGCTTTATAGATTTGCATGTACTAGACTGTTCAGTGGTTACTTTGACTCTAGACTTGAATCAGTGAGGACAAAACAAAGGACTGCAGCAAGTGGGATAATCTGTTCAGGTAACATGACTGCAAAAGACTTCAGCAGGACACTCACAGGTTATCCAGTACAGTCTTTAAGGTAGATAATAATGGAGATGGTGGGAAAAAGGGATGTATGGCTGTACTTACTGATTAGGCCAGGTTGACTTTAAATAATGTTGCTGCCGTATTTAGATGTTCTGACACATCAGAACATCAGAATGGTTTGTGAACTTCTGAGATCTGCTGCTGAAAATATTGCTTAAGAAAAAGTACCAAAATCTTTACTTGTTTTTTTGCAAATAATTGGATCTCCCACAGTCTGAGGCTGAGAGTGCTGTCATCTGACTTTGGCCAGCTAGCCCCTATGTATGAACAGTCCTGGTACTGACTGGCATGCTTACTCCATGAGCCATCCCCCTGAAAACAGACAGGAACATCAGCAGGATTATGTCATCTGTAAGAATCATTCTTGCCAACACAAATGGCAGGGTCACAGCTGCACAACTCTGGCTTTGTAAAAATTAGGGAGAGGTCAAAAAGACTTTTACAAGTTTCAGACTATTCTTCTTCCTAACTACACATTTTATGTTCACAGATTGCAAGGTTTGTGTTATCACCAGGCTTGAATGGTTTTATCCTAAGCTACCTGTTCTGGTTAAATTACCTGTCAGTGGAAATTCACTTCTTTCTCTAACCTGCTGCATGATTTGCGGGAAGGTAATTTGTCCAGACAAACCTGTCCTCATGGGAGTTTTGATCCAAAGATCCCTGGGTCCTGGACTACAGATTGACCATGGATTCAAAATGTGTCACTTGTGTCTAGTGGAAGAAAAGAATAGAGAGGTGGGTCAGATGCTGGGAGCACATAGGCATTTCTTTAAAATACCTTTTAACCGATAAGGGCTTAGTCATAATAGCAGTCACTATTTCCAGTAGATGTGTGGTAGCAGCTATCTTTTAACACTTCTGAGAATGTCAATCAACCCATAATGTCAGGAGGGGAACCAGCTAGTTCATCTGTCTGCCTCCACAGAATAGGGAACAGGCTAGTCCTTCAGAGGTGTGACATGGTACGTATCCTTTTCCGTCATTGAAACCCAGGATAGCAATGTTGTGAGCTGGTGTTGCAGCCTGACAATATACCTGACTTGGACTAGCAAAGGAAATATATGTCCCTTCATTAGGTAGAGCCTGGCAAGAATTATTCATCCCATATGTACCTTCAGAATCACTAACCAAGGTTTTACAACTGCTTCAGCATTTATAGATAGGCATTTGATTTTTCATTAATTTTAAACTGTGTGGCTTTCCTGTGGGAATTATCACAGTGTTGAATGACGCATATTTTAGCGCACACCATCCTTTTTCATTTCAAAAAGGCTTCAGCAATTTAGATCTGGATTAATTTCACCTAACCTAGCCATTTTAATAAGATGCTTAAATTAGTAACAAAGTTACCCCTCAATTCCTTTTCAGCTGAGAGAAAGAGCTGCCTGCAGAGGAGGGTTCAGCCTACTTAAGGCCTGACTCATCTTCTGAAGGTACTGGAGCCCAGCATTAATTACAGAATGAACCCTGCATGACTACATTTCTAATTTGTGTCTCCTTAGGAGCCTAGTGCTAGGCAGAATAAATTTGGCGACAAAGCCCAGCTGTCGCTTAGCCACCCAGTTAAATGGCCTGGTACATGGATTCTGAGGGATTTTGTAACACCTGGCCAGTAGTGCCCAAGTGGAAGATACTTGTTGTTGAGCATGCAACAGGATGGGTATTTGTTAGACTGCTGTCCTGCTTTCTTTGATTTCTACACTGTGTAGAGTCTGGACTTATGTTTCTTTTCTGACAGCCTGAAGTATGGCATCAAATACATCTTTCGCATAGAGTTTACTCATTAAAAATCATTGTGCCCAAGCCTTGGCTAACTTTTTTTTCCTTTGTCTGATCAACAGGCATCTATGGAAAGGAAAGGCCCACAGTCCAGTTCAGATGTAAGAGAAGCAATAGCTTTCTTTGATTCAGTCATTGAAGACCTGGATTCAGAGAGATGGCGGAGAGTTCCTGACGTGGATCTGCCAAATGTGGATGTTGATTTTGATGGTGCGGTATAAACCAGCCAAATGTTTTCTGGTGTGCAGGGGGTAGAAGGAGGAATGGCATTGTGAGATCATGTTTGTTTAGTTAATTTATTTAATTAATCAGTTGTCCTCTGGTTTTGCTTCCCAAATCTAGGACCATTACATGCAATATGTGAAATTACAGTAATATGTTACTTGTTCCCTGTTGAATGGGTGCAACTATTTTATGTGTGGTCATTACATGGCAAAAATAGCATGTGCAGGGTTGGAATAGTGCTTGCCTTCTGCTCAGGGCTGAACTCCACCCTTGCATTTCTACCTCAAGCTGTCTTTGGAGAACTATAAAAAGTATAAATGTATTTTTTCTTCATCTTTTTTTTTTTTTTTTTTTTTTTTTTTTTGAGAAATGGCTGGGTGACTCCTTTCCAACCATCCAAAAAGAAGTCATTTAGTGATTAGGCTAAATAACTGGAGGTTTCCATCAGAAAGGATGGGATTGCCCACGGAAACAAAGATGTGCCAATCTGAGGTCATCATCTCTCCTGTATAATCAGCAGAGGGATATAGATATTTCTCACCTTTGCTTCAGGCTGAGGTGACTATCTGAAGCAGGTCATTTTAGCTGTGCTCTAGGAGTGTATTTGAAGTGACTAGCTCTCACATACATATTTATGTTGCAAGTGTTGAAATTCTAGATAAAATGAATCCCATCCCAAGTGATATTCTGCAGTGAAACAAGGTTTCTTTCTTGACCTTACCTCCGGGAAGGACCCAGAAAGCACCCTGTTCCCTCACTGTACAGATAAAAATGTCACTGACAAAATGTTAATCCTAGATTATCTTCTGTCTTTCAGTTGCTACCAGTACGAGTGAACACAGTTTGCATTCAAACTGGATCCTTCGTGCTCCCCGGAGATACTCCCAGGATACTGCCCAAGCAGCAAAGGCTGCAAACCAATCCCAAAGAAACAGCCAGCGGAGAACTACTGGCTCTAGGAAAAGGTTGGAAAGGCATCCTATGTACTTGCCCAAAGCTGTGGAAGGGGCATACAGCACTTTAAAATTTAAGCCGAAAACACGCAAGAAAGAAGGTTGAAAGAAGAATGTTGCCTTTTCACTTCAAGACAAAATATATGAAATAGGGCATGTAAGACCTGCATTTTTATTTTTTTTACCACTGGTCCATCACTTACACTCTAGAAATGACCTGTGCAGTCACTGAAGGTTCTTCATGGGGGGACGTATTTTAAGCCATGGCTACTCCAATGTTGGACTCAAATGAGCATTTAACTCATCAAATTTTCTGTGCCTAACAATACTGCTCTGTCATTCAGCTGAGGGGGGGAACTCCTGCTTGACAAACCTTTGTTCTAGTGCTGTTAGAGAAAGCAATGATTCAGAGATTGCCTGGTGCAGTAATTTTTCTTCTGATTCCAGTACTGCAAAGCAGTTCAAAGCATTCAGCGAATATGTTGGAGCTTTTGCAGCAGTGTTTCCAATGTCAGAGCAGTGAAGCAGAATTTTCTCCATTTCTTGTGAAAATTTGTACGTGCCATCATTGACTCTGTGTTCTGAGAGCATACAGCAGCACCAAGATACCCTCAGTCTGCAGTACAAGCAGAAAGAGCTGCAGTGAGGGAATCAGCATCAGAAAATTGTGTTTGGGGGAATAGTGTGCTCCAGTGTTTTGTACTCTGCTTGCTATTGGAAATGGTTCTGGTTTTGGATACATCAAAATATTCACTGCATGCAAAACTGTATGCAACTTATTTCATATGGTTACACCATGTGCTAGTTTTTATCTCTTTTAACACCCATCTGATGAATATAGACACCCCAGTGTACACTAGAAAAGCTTAATGTCATGGAGAACATTTTGTGACTAAATTGGAGCAAAGGTTGTTCTCAGGGACAGAAGACAACTTGCAGACAAAGCCACTACATTACCTTTAGATTATACCTAATATTTGAAATTCTTCTACTCCATCATTTAAGACAATATATTAGGATGAATGCAGTCTAGAAGTGCTCCTCTTCATCTTAGAGGTGATATGTACTCCATGTGATACTTGGAATTAATAAGACCCATGCTCTGCCTATTTTACCCAGTTCATACTTTGTCTTAGAATTTGCTAAGGTGTTTGGGATCAAGGTTTTGCTTACTCTGATTTTTTTTCATCTGGCATCATTCAGCTGGTGCTGGACTATGACAAATGGATCATGGCAGCACTGGTATGACCAGCTGGTGATTTGCTAGTGTTTTCTTGTTTCTATGATGAGTCGTTTTTGTGTCCACAGGCTTGGTTGAATTTCCTAAGGCGCTGGCCATCAATATAGCCCATCTGATATACCAAAATGTCCATAAACATTGTGGTCTCATACAGAACATTTGGCAGGTGGTAATTCTTGCTGATCTGTGTTCCCAGTCTTTGGGACTAAGTTATTCAAAAAGCATTTCTGCCATGGATTGCAAGTCTCTCTCCAAACTTAATGATCTAGGCCGCCTTCTATCATAAGATAGGAAAGTGCCAAAAAACCATATGTTCCTCCATTCAAGGCTGGCATCTCCTGTTTGATTAAAGCATTTTGCTTCTTTTTCTAGTGATGTTTGTGAAGGGAAGAATTGTTTCTGTAGTGCTTCAATTCTGGAGGTGTTTTTGCTGCTCTTGGCCTAGTTAGCATCCTCTTGAAAATGATCAGTTTAAACAACATAATTGATACATATTCGAGAAGAGTTTAAATTAGGGTCTAGGTTTTGTCTCCCTGCTCTTGGTGCTTTTCACAATAGCCTGTATCCTTTACATTGTGTTGCTGCCTTTGTACCTCCCCAGTCCTGTACTGTCTGCCCTGAGCTGAATACCCTTAAAACTATTCTGCCTCTGAATGTAATCATTGAATTCCACTCAGCCAGGTGGGATGGCCAGAGCACAGCATGTTCCAAACACACCCCTAGGTTCTGGCATGCCTCAAGGCTGCAGTTCTGTGTATGGGTGAGAGAAGGGGGACGGTGCTCAAAGCTGTCCATTTTTGGCAACTATGTCACCCTGAAACTCCTCTCCAAACAGAATTTCATACTGAAGCTGCTGAAGAACATTTTTACTGAGTGTGTGGGCATCTTTTTGCTACTAGAACCTGCAACATGGATGGGTGCTGACAGAAAATCTCACCATCTTGTTTGAGTTACTATAACAGAATTAGCCATGTGCATAATTAAAACGCAGATGAGAAGAAAAAAGAAAAGGATTCCAATGTTTTTCTGCCCTGGCTGTGTTCTGTGTTCATAGTGCCAAGGTTTTATGCATTGGAGTAACTGATCTCTTTGCTATTGTTTTAAGAATGTATTTTGATGTGCAGAATCAGACTGCTTCAGCATGTGCGACCTTCCTTGTAACCTCTTGTCTGTCCTTGTAAAACAGACACATCTCTGGTCATCTGGCTGTGACTGAGGGTCAGGGTCCCCCTGCTGTCCAGCACAGAAGCTTCAGTGTGAAGTTGCTTTTATGAATAAGACAAAGGGAGGAAAAACAGATTCATAATTTCTGTTTGGATTCTGTGATTTTTTCCCCTTTTCCTAAAGTTCACTTCAAGCCAGTCATCATCTTAGGAAATTCTAATTAAGCAAGTAAAATAAACTGTTTTTTCTCTGAGAACATATTCTCTCATCTATGCCGTAAATGCAGGCACCTTCCTTCTTCTTCTAACATATTAGCCCTTGTATGCTCCTCGCTGAACACTGCTTAGCTCCAACAGAGCTATGGAAAGCAGTCCCTACATCTTAGGGCACTCTCTGGGGAGGTGGTAGCTGAGGGTTCAAGGGTCTTGTGCTACCTGTGCTAGAGCAGGCAGTTGAGCAGAAAGGGAGCAGGAGAGAGGAAAGGGGAGCATCTCCATCCCCAGTGTCAGCTGCCTCCTCAGAGATGGGTTTAGTGTAGATGGCAGCACCCTCTGTATAAACCAAAGACAGAACCCTGCCCCAGCCTGGCACTGGCTCACCCTAGGCAGCTTCCTGCACAGTTTCCAGGAACAGTTGGTTGCCCTATGAAAGTGCTCCCCGTCTGTGCTGAATCATTCCCTCATGGCTTTGGAGGCAGAGCTTTCTGTGTGGACACTGAAGGAATTCTCTATGTCATGGGTATGTCCTCTAAATGACCTTGCTGCAACATGCAGTTTTTTCCAGGCATTGCATCCTAGAAATTAAGCACCTACTAGAGGTGTTTTGACAATGTCAATCATACAGAAGAGTTATTCATAACTGGCAGAGCTCTGTATGACCTAGATCTTTTGGAGAGACTATTAGTGAGCCCTTTGAGTCATGCCTCCAGGCCATGGTGATGAGGGGCATCAACCAGGAGCTCTATCGATCAAGGCCGCTGCCTGCAAGTATTCCCTGCAGCACTGATCCCCCAAAAGCTCTTTCCCTGATCTTTGTGAAAACACCTCATATTTTGTTGTTTCAAATTCAGCTCAGTTGAAGTATTAGGATATATCAGGTCCCTCTAGCTTGTGTCATTGCTGAGTACTAGCTCTGAAGTGGCCCTGGCTGCAAATTTCTGTGACACCACATCCTCAGCCGTGTTTGAGAAACTAAAGACACTGTGTACAAGAATCCAGCAACTGGAGAGAGGTGAAGTCTGTTGAAGAAATCGTGTCCTGGAGGATTCAAAATAATTTTGTCCTTTTGTGTTGGGCAACTCAGTGTAATCACAGTGCATGTAAGTGAGGTGAAATTGTAAGGGTCTTTGGCAGAAACAGAAGAAATATAGGCAGCTAATGGAGAATTGTCAGCTGGACAAGATGTATGCTCTGGTTTGAATCTTGCAGCACAATAAAGTTACAATGAAGGCAGAAGGTGTCAGCATCGCCTTGGGTAATGCAGGAAGTCCTCCAAGGTAATGCATAGAAAAATACGTGGTTATCTACTGCTCCAGCTTTGAGGGGATGTATTAAAAATATTAGATTTACACCTAGTGGGTATCTTGAAAATTTTCACAGCTGTAGGGTTAGCTTGTTGTTCTGCTTGGGTAAATTTGGGAGAGTGCCTCCTGTGATTTGGTGGTGGGGCAGGTCCACAAGGGGATGAAAGCAGCACAAAGCTGACCAGTCACAGTAGGCTGTGTTTTGGAGGTTTTTGCCAACTTTTGGGCCTGTAGTTCTGAATTATGCCCATGATAAAGAGAAACCAAGCTGCATAAAGTCAGTGGAATGACTCTTTAACTACTGTGAGTTTAACAGGTAGAAAAATATGTTCTGGAAGAATTTTGAGGGCAAATCATGACAAATGAGCCCAGCTGCTTCAGACCAGAGAGAGAAACAGAAGCCTGTTGTTTGATTAGCAGCAATTTAGTGCATGGTGACAAGTTCTCTACTACTAGGCTTGTCATATTAAAATACTGTCCATCTTTTATAGGGCATCACCACCCAAATGACTCAGTGACTATGATACCCTGACTCCTCACAGAAGATGTGGTAAATTATTAGAGAAAATATAAAAGAATTTATGGGATTAGAAGTGATATATTCCACCCTTTTATTAAAGTGAGATTGAGAAGGGAGCACGACTTTACCAAGAAGTTTGTGGACACTGATAGGGAGACATGGCACAGGACACTGAAGTAAAATATGTGATTGAGCACAAAACTTCCACAATTAAGTGCTGGGGACTGTCACAGCATCAGCTCTTGAAGATTTCTAGAAAGGTAGCTAAAACTGTTCCTTGGCCACACGGTGGCAGTTCATTCCTAGCTATTCTGCAACCCTTCTATTTCTGTGAACAGCAAGAGAACTGATGATGAAAGTAAAAGGGAAGTTTTGTCCTGCTTCCTCAAGAGACAGTCAATGTGTGTGTATCTGTTATTCACTTCTGGGCTCCTTATTTCCCAGGCAGTTGTTTGGCAGTTTCCAATCATCATTAGTTCTTTAAATGAGTTTACTTTTCCAGGGAGATGATTTCCTTAGGATATAAACAGCATGACATCATAGGGGACACTGAGACCTCAGTAAATCATGGCTGAGATGGTGACCACTTGCCTTTGACTGTGTCTGGAAACAAATGGACAAAGTAATGTCAACACTAGGAGTAATGCACTCTAAGGTACAGAAAATACAAAGATGGATTAAAAATAATAAGCAGAGGAATTTAAGATTCAGAAGTTCAGTCTTGAGATAAGTCTGAGCTAATGATTCTGACCTGATTCTGGAGTTTCTTCCAAGGCCCAGGAGAATCAATATATGAGGTTTCAAGCTTCTTGGGGTTTGTAATGCTGTTATTCCAGCATTTGCTAATCCAAGCAGTTTGGCTAGTCAAAATCTAATCTGCTCCTGCATCAGCTGCTGCTGTGTCTTCCAGGGGTATGTTTATATTTAGGGCACGAATGCTAAACTTCTAGAATTTTTTTTCCTCTGTTTTATGCCAAAATACTAATTTAAGGGAAAAAAAATGGGAAATGTCTTTGCACTCTTATGACTACAAGACAGCAGTAGCAGATTTAGATGGCTCTGTGGTCCGAAAATGTTCAGGCTGATAAGGTTCCCTGCATTAAAAAGACCTGTCAGTCCTGGCACTGCTCACATGCAGGCTCTTAGTCTGTGCTTGCTTGTGACTTGATGTGACACTGAGCCCTTTCTAACTGACAAACATGCTGCCATCATATTCAGGTATTTGTATGTGGAACAGCAAGGGGAGAAGGGGCTTCATCAAGAATAAATACACTGTTCCTAAGACAGAGCTAGCTTTAGTATCACTTCACTGAGAGAACTGATTAATAGCATTCTTACCCATCAATAGCTTCAGTTTTCAGTTTCCAATATGCAGAATTAATTTTACCACCCTCACATCAGGGGAACAGATCACTGCTGTGGCAGGAAAACGAGGAGATTGGTGGAAGGACTCTGGTGCAAGCAGAGCTGACCTGCAATTACAGTTGAACAAACCCAAGTGAGTGCACTTGGGGCAAGATTCGCGGTCACCCTAAGTGGGATTTTCAAAAGGCATGTAACTAGCATCAGTGGGAGTAAAGTGACTCTGACAAATGCACTGGTGCCTGACTGCTTCTGGAAAAGCTGGTCTAGTGCCAAGCTTGAGCAAACACAGCTTCACTTCTAGGAATTAAATTAGACTCATGAGAAGTCCAGAATTAGTCCAGTCTGTCTGCCTGTAAGCCTACTTACTTTAAGCCCTTGAGTTGTGTCATTCTGAGAAAAAGGACAGTCCCACATCTCTGTCAGATTTCTGCAGCCCTTGCTGCTCTCTTCCTGCAGGGCTATGGTTGTTACTGATCTTCCCATTTAATCTGAGCCCCAAGAATTTGTTGACAATGTTCCTTAAAGTTCAGTTACTCACAAAATCAGAAATTGTGTAAATGCTTTGTGGATTTGAGAAATGCTGCTGCTTTTATATTCACACAGCCAGGTCTGAGGGCTATTGCAAGAGGCATTCAAAACTGATGTACTATTAAAAAAAAAAAAAAAAAAAAAAAAAAAAAAAAAAAAAAAAATATGANAAAGAAAGAAAGAAAGATATGAAGAAGAAAAGAAACTCACATCTGCTGTGCCAGAACAGCAATGGGCAGGTGTAACTTGGTTGCTGCAAAGAGGAGAGGAGAGGCTGCAAGCAGACGACCTAACCCTGGTGAGCTTCTTCCAGAATCACTATTTAACATGAAAATATGAGGTGAGAGAACAAAAATACAACAGCAAACTTTGAACGTCAGATAAAAATGCCAATTTTTTTGTGGTTTTCCCAAAAATACTGGTTGCCTTCCACTCAAATCTGATATGAGATCCATTAATTTCCTCTTTTTATTCTGTCAATAGTTTTGTTATATTGGTTCTAAACAGACTCAAATTGCCCAGAGATTATTTTCTTGTAACTCTCTTTAGTCACACTCTGCTTTTCAAAATTTGCTGTTTTCTTTATGGGAACTTGAATTATTGATCTGATGAATTTAGGACTGGGGATCAAAATGAACAGAACTATTAAAAAAATGAATGTACACAAAAATGAGGGCATTGGTGCTTTTTTAGGGGCTTGCCATCACACTTTAGCTAGCATTTCATGAGCTCTGTTTTTCCCTTTTTATTCCATGACGTACAATATGCAAGTGTTTTCCCTTCCTTTAGTATGGTTTTATCAATTCATGTCTGAAATGTCATTATAGAGACCTTTGGCAAAGAGACCTGCAAAAGACTCCTGTATTTTATCCTCCAGAAAAGAAGTACTGGTTCAAATGAGGATTTTTGTAATGGGGTTAAAGGGGGTTAAAATCTGACTCCCTGGTGAGAAGAATAATCAATAGAATTGGGCCCACAACAGCTCTACACTTCACAATTATAATTAATTCTGAGCAGCTTGTGCCAAAATTCAGTGCTGAGTCATATCCCCATAGAAGCTGAGTGACTTTTGCTCAGCGTAAATCAGGAAAGAACTCAGAAGAGGCAAAGACATCTCACATCAGTGGTGGCAGATATATTTGCCCATGAGATTATTAATGTCTTTGCCTATTGTCAGGTTTACCTTTCCTCCCTGGGGTTTCATGTGTCGAGTGTGATAAAACAGACTTGTTCATTTGGCCAACCTGTGTCAGGAGGCAGCAAACAGCTGACAGAGACCCACTTGGCTCAGTGGTGACCCTCCACTCTCTCCTAGGTAGAGGAAAGTGGTGAGCCAATGCCACACCAAATGCCAACAATCCTTTGAGGGAGATGACCTTGACTGGAGGAACTTCCTGAGCCAGGGAAGGGGACTCTGTGCAATTCACCCTGTGCTGTGGCATGGGCTGGGAAATACTCCACTGGGAAACCTATGCAACTCATCTCTCCACAGCCCTGGTTCATTGACAGGAAGGATGATTTCATAAACAGGCCACAGAAAGTATGTTTTTAGCTCAAAAAAATCCTCAAGGAGTTTACAGCGTGTCATTAACTGAGCTCATTACTTTTGGGGCATGTTCTTATTCAGCAGAAATCTTAAATAACAGGCCCATGGCAATGCACAGCTTAACAGTGGCAATACTTAGGTAAAAATCAGTAGTTATGTTTCTTGCTAGTAACTTTTGAAACAGGAGTTTCTGTGCCTGCTAGGTGGTTTGCACAGCACGCAGCTCTGTTCCTCAGGAAGGAATTTCCATCCCAATCTACCTTGCTTGACTTAATTATTAATATGAAAACTAAACACAGACAGATGGCAAAATGAACTCTCTTAGGTTGGTGTGAATCTGAAGTTCCTTCCACCAACATAACTGGGTGCAGATATTGAGCCAAAACATATAGAAAGCTCTTGATGTGAGTCTGAGATGTCACAGTTTGCACAAAAAAAGACTTGAGAGTCAAGTTCTTGGCCTCTGGGGCCCGTATATCAAACCAGAGTGGATGGTGACATTTGTAGAGATTTTCTGGCTCTTTTCAGCATGCACACACATACTTAAGCTGGGCCTCACTCTCATTTTTTTCTCGATCTGGCAGCTTTCTTTCTATGCTGAGCTGATAGTAGTTTTGTCTTTCAGATGTTTACTTGTGTTGTGCCTGCAAGCTCGCCAGAAACACTCAGGCTGTTCTGCCTGTGCTCTGATTTTTTGCTCTCAGCCTCTGAAATGGTTTTGCATGCAGTGTGTTTTATTTCTCCTTCCCCCCCACCCCTGCCCCTCACCTCCCACTATAACTGTATTTCTCTGGTAGTGACTTATTGTACTAATATTAGGAGAACAGGAAGAAAAATTTAATGATAGGTGTAGTCAAAATACAAGAGCATGCAGAAACGGTGGACTGACTGATTTAAGAATATTCTACGAGGTATAAAAATTGCAGACATGCAAACTCTTCTTGACAGGGTACATGGGCTCCTCTTCAACCTGTCTAACTCTGTCTGGAGTGACTCTTACCAGCTAAGGACTTGTGCATCCAGCACAAGTCATGGCTCAGCTCCCTGTGCAGGCACCAGAGACTGCTAGCCATTCGTGCAGGATATTCATCTCAGGGGTAGGATGGGTAGGATGGGTAGGATGAATCACCTTCTCAAAATACCTTTCTCTCACAATCCGTATAGGACTCTAGCCAATTAGCTCTGACTACATGCATGACTTCTAGTAATCCAAAAGTAGGTGAAATGAATCGCAAACCTTTTCTTTGCAACATGTGTGATATCTCAGAGCAGCTCAGCTTGACTGTAGCCTAAACATACCTCTGTCTCTCCCTCTGCAGTTTTCATACTGCTTTGTTGATGCTTACAGGGCAATCAGAAAAGAACTGAAAATTAAATCAATGTCAACTAGGAAGGTGTTTGAATTGACTCCTGGCTGCTTTATGCTATTGGTATTGAAGATCTAGAAAGCAATCATGACAGGACCTTTCTCTATCAGGAGTTTCACTAGGAAGATAAGAGTGACATCTATTTATTTATTTCAAACTGGGAATCCAAACTCTACTTTTGACATCTTGGTGTTAACCACTCCTATAAACTCATGCTATCTCCGTTTCCTTCTCAGCCTTCCCTTGCTCCTACTGGGCCTGAGACTCTTTCTTACTCGGGTTTTTGTAGCATCTGACACACCAGAAATAAGGTCTTGTCTGGGCCCTCTGGAAGTTGCTCAGATGCAGAAGATGCAGAGGGACACATGCTTTGATGAATGATTGATGATTCTGTGTAGTTTTTTATCTACGACATTGATTGATCTTCTTTTTCAACAGGGGAGGAGAAGAGAGCTCTTCACTGAGTTGAAAATATATAGGATAAAAAAGATAAGACTCTCTAAAGAGATAAGGCTAAAGGACTACATTTTCTTTCCTTATATGGCTATTTTTTCCACTTGTGTTTCTGTTTGAGGAATCATACCTCCTGGACAAAGCATGGAGGAACCCTTGCATGCCCACTGTGTTCCCCTCAGCCTATCACTTCAAAGACCTCTTGACAGGGATTGATCCAATTTCTTTATTTTTCCCTAGAAATTGCTTTTATAAAATCAAATTGTTTAGAAAATGCTGTGTCCTGAGTACTGGCTCCCCTGTATCCAGCCCTAACACTGGCAGGGTCATTTTCAGAGGGAACTAGATTGAATGATTTTGCCTATATGTTACCTGAATCATTGTGCTCCATATTCTTCAGAGCCCAGGCAGGAATCAGAAATATCTTCATGACTTGTGCTCTGTATGATGATATTACTGATTACAAGTAGCACATGTGAGTAAGGAAAGACATTTTGCTTCTTTTCTATGGCTTGGAGAGCACATCTATGCCAGTGCCTCCTAGCAGACCCTGCTGTCACACCAAGATGTTGAGTTGTTAGGAAGTTCAGACTTCTGTATGTCAGTGTCCACACCTAATTTAGAAGTCCAAGCTCCAGGATGATGGAGATCTAATCGATGGATCAGGTGAAGTCTGTGGTTATTCAGCTGACCAGATGTTTACAGCTTCTCCAGGAATGAAGTAAGTCCACAGACCTTGTCCGCTCATTCAAGAGGAGCTCAGATTCAGGTGCCTTTAAGCCTGTCCTAGAGGCTGTCCCTACAGAGTGATGGAGACATGGACATGACCACTCAGCACAAGGAGAGCACAGCACCTCTGTGTGAAGAGGCAGTCCTTGTTCTCTGAATCCATACTTGCACAAGATCCACAGCTTTCCCTGTTTCTCCCTGTAGACAATCAAAGCTCGTGAGAGAGAAGCAGCCTTTCTGTGGTGCTGGCCCCAAACTAGCCTTGATTTTCATCAACAGTATCTCAAAATATAAATAGAAATCTCCATGAAGCAAACAGAAGGAAGGGGATGCCTCATTCCAGTAGGTTTGTTTATTTTCCTGATCATTGCTCAAGATTATCTCCCACGTCAAACAGGTAGCATGCTGATTTTACCACCAGCTTCCATGTCCAAGCTTTTCTTAGTGTCTGTGGGTCTTTGGAAGTTCTGCTCTGAAATGAATGCACTATCTTTTCATATGGAAAAGAGAACAGACAAAGCAATGCTTCTTAACAGCTTTTTTTGCCAGGGGAGGCCTTGTACTGCACCTGGCCAGGCACACCCTGACAGTCTTGCTTTGAGGAGAACTGAGAAGAGGGCACTTGCTGAGGAAGAATAGTCACATGCAGGAATTCATAATGCAAAATACTTCAATTTTTCAGCTCCAGGCCTCTCCTACTCCTCCCCAGAATTTAATGGTCGCTTCTCTTATTCCTAAGACTTTAATTTTATCATATCCAAATAGCAGTGGTTATGCAGCTGGTGTATGCAGTGACAGATACTCTACAAATACCATAGGCAGAAAAAAAATGCAGTAAGTTTTAAAGAGTCAGATGAATATAATAAATTTTTTTTATAATTTTTAGTTAGGTGTGTGAGACACAACTTTCTCTCCCAGATTTTATGAATAGAATCATAAAATTGCCTGGTGTTTCCATTTTAGAAAGGCACATCATCTTGCACACACACACCCCCACCCCCTGCCCTGCCCAGTACATGCACACAGAAGCTTCATGATTTGTAGAGTATTTTTACTCTGGATGAAATTAGGATCCAGATGTTGAATTTGGTTCTTCTTGTTAAAGTCTGGAATCATTACGTCTTGACTAATATTCTTTGAGTTTTACAAATCTGTAGGAATATAAATCATTATTAAATCTTGCTATAGTTGTTACCTTATATGGCATATTATATACTTAATTTTCCTGTTGATGTGCTAGGTAAGAGCTAAAATGTAAGTTGAACCACAGAGAGAAGAGAAAATACATTTAATCAATAAACTTGTGTGGGATTTGACATTGAATAATTTATTTTAATCATTAGGACATAATATGAAGTTATGACTGCTTTTAAATAAGGCTATCTAGAGTCTGTTGCCAGAATTCTTCAATGGTGAGTGCCAGTGGAAATTTTTAATCAAAAAGAAGATACCAAAGAGGGAGAGAAGCATGTAGTATTTCTTGTGCTGCAGAAGTTTAACAGCCCAAAGAGGAAAACAAGAATAGACACAAATTTAGAAAATGGAGCCTTTCATAAAGGTAATGAGGTGCATTCAATGATTTACAGAAATGAGAAAAATTGCTTACAATTTTCTCTTTCAGTTTGGCATTTTTTTCATCTACCAGAAATATTTCAGCAATAACACACATTATAGCCTTGAAGTCTAAAGAAGGGTGGAGATGAATGAGTTTTGGATTGTCTTTTATCTTGCCATTCACACAGGGCAATTGTCTGTGAGGCAAATCAAGGCAAGTGACTGCATTTCTTACAGGTGTAAATGACTGAAGGGTATTTTTCAAAAGTGATTCAGCTGTCATACATTGGATGTCTATTTTTAGATGAGGTGAATTGCACTGCAGAAATGCTTGTTTCTCCTTATTGACTATAAAGGGAGCCTGGGGTGACCAGCTCAGATAATGGGAAATCACAGCAAAAATGTGCAAGAGAGTATTTGAGAATAAGAGTATGAGCATGTAATGAAAGAATGCATCATCACCCTTTTGCAGACTGAAGCAAAATTAATCTTGCATGCACCACTGCCATCTTATGTTTAGTAAGTGCTTATCTTTCAGCCTTTGTGTTATCTAAGTGCATCATGTTAAAACTGTCTACTAAGATGATTCATGTCATACACAGGAACATGTGCACACTCACATATGTTCTTCTCTCTGCTGTTCCCTAGACAGCACAAGCTGAAGCCTCACAGCAGATAAAGCTCTGTCCAACATTGTCATGAAACTGAGAAAAGAAATCCTGCTGGGGTATCGTGCAGAGTGCGTGAAATTAAGGCAAGGTGAGTGAACATCGTCTTTATCTCTTTTACAAGGATCAGATTGAGTTATGGGTCTCAGCAGTGCAGACACTTTCCCACGAGGGAGACAGCCTGCTGAATATAAATATTGTAAGCAGTGAGTCACCAAAGGTGATGTCATTGATTTATGCAAGGATTGCAGAGTTTGGATTTGGTGAGAGAAGTTCTCTTGTCTAAATGCAGCCAGACCACGATATGCAGCGAGTTTATTTTCTTCCGGTTGTTATAGACTTTTTGCTTAACTTATGTTTGTGGTGCATTGGGTTATCTTCTCAGGAAAAACAAGTATTCTGGATCCCTCTTCATTTCTTTCAATTATTTTGCGTACATTTGTCCTGAAAGGAAGTTGTTTATTTCAGCAGTTATATAATTGCTGTGATTGCTTATACAACTAGAGGAGGAGACAAGAATGGTCCCATTAGCTTTCCAGCGAAGTTCTGAGGTCAAAAAATGCATCACATCTTTGATAGTTGTTGTCAGATGGGACACTGATGTCTGGAATGACGATGAAGAGGAAGAAACTATTTACTCTTTGTCAGAATGGTAGTTCCTCAGTTTTTAGATAAGCACTGCTGATGGCTCTCTCCTACCACCACAGGAGTTTATACACACATGGACACACATGTGCACTGACTGAAGGAGACATCCCAGTTTCAAGGACTGTTGATCTAGAATGTGCCAAGATTCATGTACAATATATGCTTGTATACATTCCCAGATGTGCCATGGTTCAGTGTTTTTGGGTGACTGTCCTTGGCTTCTTTTTCTTCTTTTTGAACTATTCCACTGGTCAGCCACAGAATTTCAATAGGCTATGGCAGCCAAAATACTGCCATTTCTACCAAACTACATGAACTGCAAGTATTGCTTTTCTATGTCCATAGGAATATTTGTAATGAAGAAAGAGTCATCTCACAAATCACTGGAGGGAAGCAGTCTCCAGTGTTATACAAAGAAGTTTTGTATAGTAATAAAAAAGCGTGTTTGTGTTATTATACGCAGGATCTTTTTCTGTCACCATTTTCACAAAACTGGTTCTCTGGACACTACTACAACCTCCAGAAACCACTGTTTTCTATTTTCACATAAAAATCATCCCATGAAATATTTGAGAAATTTTTACACAGCAGTTTTGTTAAGATATTTTGTTTTGTGGAAGATAAAAATGTTTTTCTATTAATCAGTTGAGGGTCTGGTACTAGTTCATTACAGATAAAGAAGGTTTCTGAAACTACAAAGAACAGAAATACATTCAAAACCTTCAGCAAGGCTTTTTTTTTAGCACTGTTTATGCCTCTCAAAATCTTCTCCACAGTCTTGATGTCTCCATTTTGTCTTATTATGTTCTTTTACAGAGAGCTTGTAACTTATTTCTAATCCTGTTGTTCAGAGAAGCTTGGGGCTGAAGATAGAAGATTGTGCTGTGCATTTGCTTCCCAGTCTGTGTTTGAATTAGTATATTTGGGTTAACATGTAACTAAACCTTTATTTCAGAGAAACAAGTCTATGGGCTGGCTCCTTACCTGCACAAATTGCCCCAACCTACTGTGAAATTGATGCACTCTTTCTTACCTCTTGTTGGAAATTGAGGAACTTGACGGTCGCATTAATGTACCTGGGAAATGAGAATCAGCTTAGACAGCATTCCTAAAATGAGATGTATTTCATGGCTGGGAGACTGGGACTCTGTCATCTTCATCATTAGTGTTTCCAAATTGAAGGGACTGAGTTTGACAGAAGTCTGGTGTCTGTGGAGTCACAAATCTGTCAGAGATTAAAGTACAGAAGTTAAGGATTTGGTTGGCTGAGGACCCCTCTACAGTCAGTGGGAGAGGAAGATCTTCCAGAACATCCTCTTCAGAGATTCAGAGTTTTTCAATTGCTTGTCTTTACCCATTGATTACAGAGGGAACTTAGGGGGACCCTTGTCCTTATATTGTGTGATGAAGTCCCTACATTAAGTGACTTAATGCATCATGGGCAGTACTGATGTAAACATTGGTCCCCTGAGATGTTTCCTCAAGACAATAGTAGCAGCAGGCCCTTCTTCCAAAGTGAGGATGAAAAACATGGTTGCACATCAGTCTCCTCTCCTCTCCTCTCCCCATGATAGCACTGTTTCCTAGTGTCCCCAATTCACACACATCTGCAAATACACACTGTTATCTTACATTTCTTATGAAATAGAGGTTTTTTCATCCTTTTTCATAAATTTTATTCACTCAGCTGTGTATCAAGCAAGTAGATATGAATATTAATGAGTTCACATCAAGTGTATAAAATTCAGGGGTCTGTTTAGATAAATAGTTTGCTGTCATCCATCTATCAGTTAGTTACCTTCTCCATTTTGAGCAGGAAAAAATATTTTGTAAACTTCTGTTCTCAAAGCAAAAGGAAAAAAATAATCTAACACAGGAAGAAACACGGCCCGTGCTGAAGCTCAGAAATATCTTTTTGCTTGTGTCTTTGTGGAAGAATTCAGAGAGAGAAGATTAAAAAAAATACCACAACAAAACCAAAAAACACAAATGTAACAAAGAAAAAGATTAGGCAACTGAAGATTTTGTGAATATATGTTTTATATAAACTCAAATATTAAACAAAATATCAGCTTTCCTGGAGGGTTTTTTTCCAGTTAGCAACCTCCATTTCCAAGCAGCTCAGATCCTAAATGTAATTTTCTGATATGATGTGGGTTTTTTTCATTGTTGCTTTACATTGTCATGGCAGCTTCCAATGAAAACTTTAGTTCTGATTTCAGTGGGAACAAAGAGAAGTTGCCAACAAACAAATTAAAAAAAAATCTTTTCCTTAATGCATCATTACAAATGAGGTTAGCCCTACTTTTGTTCTTCCTTTGCAACATCTTGTCCATGTCTCCACAAAAATGACAGCTGTTGATTAAAATGTCTGGAAAACCTTCCAAGTGTCTTTGATTCTCATTCATGAAACAAGTCCTGCTTTTATTGTGTCATAGGGCAGGGACTGGAGATAAAGGGTGGCAGCACGGATAGGACTGTTTCCTAGAAAGCCTTTTGGGTGTACAGAGCTCTTTCTATATGGCTAGATATGGTCTTCAATTCTGTGGCCAGGTGCATCAGCCAGATTCATAAGGGAGTTGGTTGTCTACTTCTAGAGAGTATAGTGGAAAAAAGAGAGAATACAGTGTCTCCAATGAATGATGTATAGCTCTCTCTGCGGGGGAGTGTGATGAGCTGAAGGCACAGCTGTACCTCAGCTGGTGCAGGAGGCTTTCCTCAGTTGTTTATATTAGCCTGTTACCTCAGCTTTCCTTCCAAGGAGTCTTGGGAAAAGTTCTAATAGATGTGCCTAAATAACATTATGCATAGCTAGATCGTGTTTTATCTATCACACATTAATCCATGGATTGGGAAAGTGTGAAGGAGAAAAATGTATGTGCTAATAGTGTCATTGACACATGCTTTTATTTAAAGGATAATCTGGGATGATCTGGGTGGAGTCCATGCAGTGTAGGATGTACTTGTGCTCCCTCAAGATTTGCAGCTTGGTGTAGCTAGAGGAGCAGAAGGTGAAACTCTCTGACACTGCATCTCATGATGCAGCAAAAAAACCCAAAACTTCTTGTGATGAACCAGTGGCATTTGGCAGAGATAGAGCTTTCTAACTACCTGGAGAGGAAGGATGAAAGAGGTCCAAGAATTTGGAGGCCAAAAAGACAGAGAATGTGCTGTATGCCATGCTGCCAAAACACATTAGGGTAAGGAAGCATAAGGAATCAGCTTGGTTCCTTCCTTGGAGGTTCCTTCCTGGTCCTGTCATTCTCCTGATATGTATGGTCTTAAACTTTGCAGGTCCCTTTGTAACAGTGCATTTACCAGAGCAGTTCCAAGGTATTCTTCTTCTCCAGATGATGAATTACATCACCCAGGGCATACTAGTGTCATCAGGGACACTTGCAGCTATGATGATGGGGAACAGATGGCTGCACATGAAGAACAGGCCTTGCCTGGGAACTCCGCCTAGGAGAGTTGCATCGTAAATTTGTGCCTGATACCACTGGTACAAAGCTTTTTAAAAGAGAACCCTGTCATGAAGAAGTAGATGTAGAAGTAGATAGTTTGTAGCAGGAAAGAGGGGCATTTCTGGCATGTGTATTTTCTGATCTTCAACCTGGAATATACCAGCTCAGCAAAGTCCTGCACAACACCTACTAAAGCCCTTGTTAGCCACTACAGCTAGAGGTGTCTGACTGCTTCTTGCTTAGCACACAATAATTTACTGCCCAGTGTGTGTGTGTTTATTTGTGTTAGAGTTCCGACCTTCAGGGTGTCTGCACAAAATGGTGACGGTGAATTTGGAGTTTCAACGCTGCAAATGTATGCCTTTAGCATGAGGTCCCCTCTGTGGCTCTGGGGACTTGTACTCCTTCAGGCAAATCTGATCTACAAACGGATGCAAAATAGAAGTGACCCAAATTCCGTCCAACATGGCTGTGGATATTAGAATACTCAGGCTGGGATGTCAAAAGAAACTTTGAAGAGAGATGTCCATACTTCAATCAGTGTAATTCAGCTACCAAAGAGGGAAAGATGGTAATCTTTCCTATCCTTGCAGAAAGCTTTCCTTCAGCTATCAAATCAAGTAATAGAATTTTGGCAAGTTACAGAAATCTGTTGTCAAAGTCTATTACTGACTTAGTCAAATAAGAATAGAAGCCTTTATGGAGAAATGTACATCTAAGAGCTGACTTCTTCCTCATGAGAATTTGATTCCTGCACAGTACTCTTCAATGATGTTATGATAATCACAAATATCTATTCTGTCTGGGAGCCCTTCCAAACAGTGGATATGATGAATTCAATGTATTCCAAATTTGATTGATCTGGCAATGTCCATTGAATCTTTAAAGTAAATGTTTTCATCATTGTTTTCTTTGGTGGGTGATGCTTTTGTGTGTGTGTTTTGTTTGTTTGGGTTGGGTTTATGATGATCTTTCTTCTGTCTAACCCAACAGAACCTGATGTCACCACAGGAAGTAAAACTGGCTGAAAATGTGGGGTGTATGAAGTTCCTTCAGAACTTCAAACATCAGTTCTTGTAAATACTCTTTCACTCCTTTCCATTCTTTGAGATAAGACTTTAGAGATCTCTTGAATGTCCCTTTCACTCATATTTGTAAAAAACCCCAACCCAACACACTAAAACCTAGTCGGTGGAAAATTTTAAAGTTATATTTTAAAAAAAATTGCTTGTCCATGTTAACGATAACTACTCATCCTTTCAATGGCTGACACCCACACCTTCATTGGCAATGGAAACATTTAGCACATCCTAAGACTGGGACATTGTCTGTGTCCATCTCACCCCTATGGGAACTTTACCATTAACTTCAATGGGTCATAGGGATTGGGCATTGCTTCACTGTAGAATCTCCTGCTATTCAGATGAAACAGTAGGAGATGATGGTTGGAGGCATCACAGTCCCCATCACCAGCCATGCATGAAGAGCAGCCAATCTCACATTTGGCATGAGAATTGTCTTCAAGACATCATGAACCCCATGGCTGAGGAGCCCAATCAGGGAGGTATGGCAGGATTCTTGCTCTGGAAAGCATGCTATATACCAGTAGCTTTTAAACAGGATTTCAGTTTCCAGTGAATGCCAACATACTTGTTTCAGGTTCATATTCATGTGTAATGCTATGCTGAATTCAGGCTATGGGACTCTAATTTTGCAGCAGAAACAACTTTGCAGTTCAGAATCCAATAATGCACTAAAACATGCATTTGACCATAGCTAAGTAGTCAGTTCAGTGACAATTTAGAGAAACAAGCACTCAGGAACAAACTGTCTTTATTGGGATATGTGCTTAGGGATAACCAGGAAGTCACTTAGTAACTCATGCGCAGACACAAAAGACTTGATGTAATTATTTATTTTGCACTTGCTTTTTGCTTGCAAGAGCTACTTATATAAGGCCATGTTAAATTGCTCATTGAAAATATGCAATTTTACAGCTCTTTATCAGTCAGCTTTAAAAGCATAACATTAATTGTATAAACTCAAAAAGCTGACTTTGGCATGCTGGGTTGTAAGGGAGAGAGAATAGTCTGGTGGCGACATGTTCAAAGTGGTGTTTTTCATGAGCGCACAGGGGCTGTAATCCCTTCTCCTCTTCTGCCAATTGCTGTCACCAGGGTGACAGTCACAAGACAACAGGAAAACAACTAAGGCACTACAGTCTCAATCATCTTCCCCTTACAAACACTGCCCTCCCTGTCATTAGCCCAAGCCTATAGCTTTTTTTCTCCAAGGAAGTGCATAGGTTCCTACAGAGGAGTAAGATGTTACTTTTAGGCCCTAGAATGCTAAGTGGGGTCCAGCCTGTTCAAGCTTTTCCGAGGCATGGCTGTTCAAGAAGGACTACTAAATATTCTCGGTAGAGACAATGAGAAGCTGATATGATGCTTCCTTTTTGATTCTTAACAGCTGATCAGAGTTGGGATCTGCTCTGGACCAGTGCTTGCTGGGGCTGGTGATGAGAAAATGCCAAATTGCTGCTTGTTTGGAGTCACTGTCAGTACAGCTTACTGGAGAAAGTCACAGTCTTCCAAGAGTACCCACCTTAGCTCAGCAGCTTTTGAGTAAGGAAAAAGAAGTGCAGATGGAGCAAACCTACCTGAGCATTTTCTTCCCCATCACTTTTAGCTAGAGCAATCATACAACAAGGGTCATTTTGGAATTATCTACAGCAGGTTACTTTGGAGATTTCATTGTGGGGATGTGCCAGAAATCAATCAAATCAACATGAGTCAGTGGAAAAAGATAGGTGATTCAGGGGGATAATCCAGCATGTCTAAGAGAGACATCACGGGAAGCTGTAAATGGAGGTGTGAACACTGCCACCCACACACACATACCATGTGAACAGAATTATTTTCACATTGCTTAATATTTCCACCCACCACCTAAAATCCAGGTGCTTAAATGGAGGAGTAAGATTCTCCTAACCCTCACCTTGTAAAAATCCTAGCAATTGCTTTACTCACACAAGAGCCAATTGTTGGCAGACAGATCCAGAACTCTCAGCAGTAGCGTGCTTCCCTGCCTGGACAGGTTTCCATGGGCTCAAGGCCCCTCAGAGCAACAGGGTGTACTGAGTGAGGTAATAACTTGGAAAGGATGTAACATCCACTGGCTTCCATGTTTGGACTTTTTTGCTGGCAGGCTCTTCTCTTTCTGCTCAGGCTTCTACCTGGAGAAATCTGAGCTACACAGGATCTAGAGATTCCCTGAGTATCTTAAACTTGTCCTCTCTAGTGCTGCTCAGAAGGAGTTCTGCAAGATAGGTGCAAAACGTGGGACAAATGAGTTGGAACCAGGCTTTCTGTGGATATCCAACAAAGAGAAAGCACAGAAGAGAGTGGTAAAGACGGCAAAATATATACAGGATGCAGAGAAATTGCTTGGGCACATAAACACGAGTTCTTTGCAGATACCTAAAGATTTTGGGAATAATTGAGGAAACTCCCTTGAAAACAAGGACTTTGGATTTACACTTACCCATACCTGCAGAAGAAAAAGGAACCTATTTTCTAGTAGTCCCAATTCTGGTTTCCTATTTTATATTCTCAGGGTCTCCAGCAGGAACCTGTTGTCTCTGATTTATGATTCGCACATTTTTTATTGGTCATGGTCTTTCAGAATAATTCACAGATAAAGCAATTTTTGGGGCATCCAAAAGAGCAATGTTTAAAAATAAAATTTCCATGACCTGCATTGAGTTAGTACCTGGCACAAATCCTAACCAACCCTAAACTCAGCAATAAATAACTTATAAGAACAGCTTTCTTACTGTGGCATTGCTTCCTTCCCTAGTGAATAAATAGAGTTCAACTCTGCATTCTACACCCAGGCAAAATTTCTGTTGATGTTAGTGGGACTTTTTCCCTCAGGAGCCTAAAGTCTAGTCTGCAGTTGTCATGGTGGTGACACAGTGGATTGAAGATGCTCCACTCTGCTCCCTGTATAAACACGAGGTTTTGATCTGGCTTTTACAACCTAGTCACACTGGACATCATATCATGCAACATAGAACAAGTCTGGGTTTGTCTGCTGGAGAAACAGTGCCCAGCTTGTGAGATAAAATCATTTACTTGCTGCTATAGAAAGGAGGAAAAATGCTCTTGTAATGCACTTTTGAATTGAGCATCATGAAGCCTTTCTGACTTGCTCTGGGCATTACGGACACATGATCTCACAAGAACAGACAGAAATACTCATTAAACAGAGTCATGAAATGCTGCTTGCTGTGCTTGACATATAACACCTTCACATATTTCACATCATCAATAACTACTGCAAAGTGCAATAACGAACAGGAAAACAAGTGTGCAAACAAAACCTTAAATGTCTAGAGCAGATTCCTTTCCGAGAAGTCTTGCAAATCTCTCTTCTACTAAAAAAATTGCTAGCAACAAATAATTTTTACTAGCACTGTAGAGCTAATGGAACTGTAGGAGAGAACTGTGGATTCCTTTCTGATTCATGCTTCACAGTGGAATTGTTAAGTTCCAGTTGCAGGATTTTTTTCCTGGTGATGATGTATGAGCCAGAAAAGAGCAGAGGCCAAATGGTTGCAGAGCTGGCACTTATGAAAGAGATTTCCTGGTAGAAACTGAACAAATCAGACCAGAATCCACAAATATGGACCTTCACACTCTCTTTTTTACCAGCTCATTTTTTCCTGGTTTATGCATGAAATTTGGATACTTAAATGAAATATGAATTACAGAAGGCTTTGCTGAGCCCCAGTCCGGCAACATGACTTGCCTGGGCAGAGTGCTACATGTACAGGGAAGGAGGCAGAAGAACTCCATGTGGTTTAGCTGTCTACCCATGTGCTGTGCATTAGGAAATACTTATTGAGGGGTTATTGAATTCTACTTGTTGAATTCTACTTGAACTCTTTTGTACAGCTCTTTAATATATTGAAATCCTATCTTCCATCCAGCTTTTTGGTATCCCTTCTCAAAGTAAATGAGGTTTTTTGATATCTCTTCCACTGCAGATCCTTATCAGAAGTAGCAAACAGTGACACATTAGCTCCTTGCTGTGCTGGGGCTGACAGTATCAGGTGCTTTTCTGCTATGCCATATAAAAGATCATAGTATATGGGAAGTTATTTTCACCCAGAACCAATTACAGCACAAACTGCTAGAACGATAAGCAATTGCCTTGGGCACCACTGCCCTGGCCATCAGAATGTACACAGCAGTAAGGAGGGCGCACTGTCATTTAAGTTTTTTAATTTCCTTTCAATAATTCTTGGTCCCCGTGTTAGCATAGGCTTCCTTATACTAACTTCCACATTTTCTCTGGTGCAGAAATCTGCCAAATTATAAACTTTAAAATAGATGGAAGAAGAGAAACTAAAGAGGAAGTGAAAGGGAAAAGAGTTTTTCAGGGAAGTAGATGCATGCAACTGAGAATGAAATCAAAGCCTCCCTGCAGCCAGGCTGAACAGAAAAGTTCATACACGAGGCCTGCTGGCCCAATATAAAGCAGCTAAAACAATATTGCTCTGAATTCTGGGAAAAGGTAGCAAGCTCAATTTATTTTGAAGTGTCAAGTAATACAGCCATTCTCCATTTCAGGCCTAAAGAAAATCCGTCTAGAAATTCAATTTATATCCCAGTGCCCAGCTATACCTTCTTTTTTGGCTGTCAGTGAGCACACTGGATGATATGAAAATGAGATAGCAGGATGTCTTTTGAAAATAGATATAGAGGAAAATTGATGCAGCAGACATAGAATTTGATCTATGCCTCACCATGCTGTGGAAACCATACCTGTCAAAGGGGGTAAGTATTGCCCTGGCCCAGAACAGATAGTGACCAAGCACCTGGAATTGGAGCACACAACACAAAACCTGTGTGAATAGGACACCAAATTACATAAGTGCTGAAGTTTGCTTGTTGCAGTTACTTCAGTATTTTTCAGAAGTGTTGGTGGAAGGGGAGAGGAGAGCGAGCAAGCACTCAGAGGCAGGAATAGGGGAACCTGTCTTGAAAAAATCTCGGTAAACCAGTAGAAAGACATGCAGAAGGACAAAGGGGCAGGCAAAAAAGCTTGGCAGTGGGTCAGGAGCACAAAGAAAAATTTTCTGTGGGGGGTAGGAGAGGGAAGATAAAGGGGTAATTTAGATTTACAAACATGGCTCAAATGGCTGGTTTTGAGCCCTTTTCCAGCCCCAGAATTTGGAATATGGACTGCCCCTCACCTTCACACCCATCAGCCTATGCTTGCACAGGCAGGTGTGTCTCACTGGGTCATGTACACCCTACCTTCTGCCAGTGTAAGGCAGACAAAATCTGTGACTAACGCATCTCTGCCCCCAAGAGGAGGGGATTTCACTGCCTCACGTGCTTAGTGACTCATGGGTGAGGCATTGACTCCTACCCTGCAGTAAATCAAACAAATGTCAGCAATGTACCATGAAGTGTCCCACGAACCTTGGTCCAGATGCAAACACTTTGCCTGTTTGTTGGCTCATATATCACTGCACGCAGGGATGGGACCTCACCTTAGAGTGAAATTCTGACAGAGCAGGAGCACTCATGGCAGAAAGCAAGTCAGCAGGATCCCACTTCACATCTAGAGAGATGAAAAGGCTATTGTTTCTGGCAAAGACTGTGTTTTGAACCTCAGGACTGTGAAAACAGTAAGAGATTTATGAATTGTTCTTCATTGCATGCAGCCACCAGCCTTTAGCCAGCACATGTGAGGAATGCATATCCTATAGAAACACTGAGCATGCTGGGGATGTTGCTGGGACTGTGAAGAACAGCTAAGCTCATTCCTCCACTCTTCATGCCCATGTTATAAATGGGAATAACAATGTGAAGTTGGCAGAACATGGTCAGATCAAAGGTTTGTTCAGGTCAGCATTCTAGCAGGAGGCACTAGAAAATCCTTAGAGAAAATCTTTAAGAATGGGAAATGCAGAGACTCAGGGTCTGGTTGGCATCCTGTCCTGGCTTCCAGCAATCAGCAACTTATTCTTTCTAGACCTGGGGTTGTGTCCAGACCACCAAGTTTAACAGCCGCCATGGACTTACCCTCTCTGAATCTGTCTAATCCCTTTTTGGATCCATTACTCCATAAGTTCTGTGATAGCTGCACACACAAACCTGACTTGGCAACCACCCACATGCTTTTGTGTGGATGTGAGGATCCAAGCAAGCCTGTACTCATTAAAGGAAAACAAAATGTAAGAAAACTTGGCTCTTAAAAGCCTTTCTTCCCTCCTGCTTTTGAGTTTGTGTTTTCCTGGCTCCTCAAGGCACTATGTACTGTCACCCCTGCTTTCTTCCTCCTCTAAGCCCTTCAAGAGGCAGAAGTTTTAGGAAGCCTGGGCAGAGAAGTGGCAACTGTTATGGAGCACCCTGATGATGAGCAGCTGTTTACCACAAGCAGCACTGCCGGCAGGCAACTCATCAGTGGCTTGTTTTAAAATGGTCCTGATACTTTATTTCACACAAGGGGAGGTGGGCTGAGGATGATCCAGATGAGCCTAGTAAAGCCAGGTCAGACCTCATCTGGATGCTATAGCAAATAGCACCCCGAGGGTCATTTTTTTTTTTCCTACAGCATTTATGTGCTCCACTCCTCCTTATTAACCTGGGAGAGGGGGAACTAAGCCCTTTTAAAATCTGTCCCTTTGGCTTTGCTACTGGAGTCCCCACTTCCTTAATGAGTTACCTCATCTTGAGAGACTGGAGGTGTAAGCTGTGGCTTTGTTTGCTGACCTGGTTTGTACCTGGGCCCTGTCTGTTTCAGGACAGACATTCCTGATTGCTGATGCCAGTGGAAACCTTTGCTCAAGGCTAGTAAGCTTGCACAGCAGCAGTGGGATTTGGTGGATATATTTATGTTAGTGCTAAACCAAACCATAGGTAATGGGCACCACTACTAAGTCTCCACCACAGCAAGCCATGCTAAACACCAGATTTCCAATTTTGTACCATGTGGGACCCACAAGTTGAAGCAGTTTTATAATCTGATTTGTCCTTAATCACGCTGAACACTGTGAATAAAACCATATTCCATTAAATACAGTACTAATCTGGTCTGGTCACTGCAGAGTTCACACCTTCATGTGTTGATGATAAGTGACCATGAGGGTCATTTACACTGTGCAGAACAAGGCATCACCCATCTCTCCATTAGCCATTTGCCTTGCAGCAGCCTCACATCAAAGGCACCTTCATCACCAAGTTTTCAAGAGTGTTTTTGAAGACTTTGGAGTCTCCTGGAGACATGATAAAATTGATATTGGCTACATGGGGAATCGAAGGTAGAAGAGTCAGAGAGTTCAAAGGGAAAAAAACTGGCTCTAAGAATGTGGACACCTTGTGCTTCCACAATATTGCTCCCTCAGCTCTGGTCTGCTGTGTGATGGTCACAAAACAGAAGGGAATCATTCCCAGGGTTTTGCACTCCACTTGCTTGATCTGATATGGCCCTTCAAGCCACTTCAGATGCATTTGCTGTGCCTGGTTATGGTCCACTCCATGGGTCTTCCTCCATCTTCCGTAAGGAAGTTTCTAGTACAGTTTTGCTTTGAGGTTTTTGGGTTTGCTGCTTTTGCTATGTGACCTGTAGTATTAGTAATATGGCAGATGACAAAAGAAATCAAACACAAAGTAGCAGCTCTGTCAGACACAGATGAATGCAATGCACCAGCCCTGCCACAGAGAGTAAGTGAATCCCACAGGACAGCACATGCATAGAATCATCATAGAGTCAATGAATAATATGGATTGGAAGGAATCTTAAAGATCATTTAGTTCCAACTCCCCTGCCACGGGCAGGGACACCTTTCACCAGACCAGGTTGGCCAGAGCCCCATCCAGCCTGGCCTTGAACCGTTCCAGGGTTCAGGGATGAGGCATACTCAGATTCTCTGGGAAACCTATGACAGCACTTCACCATCCTCACAGTAAAGAAATTCTTCCTAATATTTAATCTAAACCCAACTCCTTTCAGTTTAAAGCCATTTCCCCATTTCCTATCACTATATTTCCTTGTAAAAAATCATCCTCCAACTTCTTTGTAAGCCCTCTTCAGGTACTGGAAGGATGCCAGAAGGTCCTCTCTTCTACAGGCTGAACAACCCCAGCTCTCTCTGCCAGTTTTCACAGATGTGCTCCAGCCTTCTGATCATTCTTGTGGCCTTTCTCTGGATTAGCTCCAGCAGGTCCATGCCCTTCTTATGTTTGCAGTCCCAGAACTAGATGCAGCACTCAAGAAAGTGAGCCTTACCAGAGTTTTCTCCTGAGGTGGCTGACAAGCTAGATCTGTTCACACTGAGGACAGCTTGGAGATTTTCCTGGCACTTTTTTAACACCTCTTTTTGTTCTCACTTTTTATCTGCCAGCAACTAAAGCCAGTTGGCCTTAATGGAGAATTTTTTAAAAAAGGAACAATGAAGAGTGGCTTTCCAATTAGCAATGGCAACAGACATTCTAGGATTAGTGTTTTGTCATAATATATGGAAAATAAGGAACAGTAAATTGCAGAAAGCCTGATATTAGGCACTTTAATGAAAAAAGATGATGAGTTTTCAGTCCAGACTTTAGGAATGTCAATACTTTGTAACAAAGGTAAACAGAAGTGTTCAGTGCTTTTGCTCTCAAGTCCCAAAATGAAAAAAGATGAAGTTTTATTACCTATATTTTTAAAATCAAATACAATCAACAGCCTTTCTCTTTGGCTGCTAATATAAAGTTCAAGATGAGCTATAATGTCATGACAGAGCAACTGCCCTTTTTAAAGAGGAGAGAATCTCCAAATTTCAGTTTGCCAATGTGACATTCATGAGAGACTATTTTAATAAAAAACATACAGCATGAGGGCAGGTGTCTTCAAGCTGGATCCAGAGCCATAATTTAAGTCCTTTTTGTGATACAGAAAGTTCAGAGTAACACTGACCATGGACTTTGGTTCACTATCCTTGACGTAATTCACAGGTGAAGCAGAGCACAAAGTTAAGCATAATGAGCCAGAGGTCCAGTAGTAGGTGACCCATGTAATACCTTGGCTAAGAAACTGAGATTGTGTTGTCCTATAAAGTCTGGAACAAGAAGCACCTAGGAGTCATTACTTACAGTTATAGCAGATATTTTCTACCTGAATTCTTTGAGATCAGGAATGCCTCTCGTGAGGGGACTTAAATTCACTATAAAGCAATGTGTCTTTCCCTTAGAAAACTTTGAGGGATCTGCAAAAAGGGAAGAAAAAGTTGGAAGTTATGAATCTACAGAATCGCTATGATTACTAGCCCTAACACCTGCATCTGACGGTGATGGGTTCTGTCACTCCTTGATGTCAGCACTGACCCATGTAAATATTTTGCCAATGATTCCTTCCTTTCCTGCTGCAGGCATTCCCAAGGTCAGACTATATAAACAGTTCATGGTAGCTTGGTTTCTCCCTGAAGCCATTTAGATCCTTCATTGTAGGAGCTCCAGATAGGTGACAGAAGGAAAGTTCTCATGCCATTTCATCTCTTCATGCTTCTGGGGATGCAGAGATGAGGGCAACAGAGCCCTGAGGGGGAAGCTAGATGTGGGACTTCCCTGCTCAGTCCATGAGAGATGCTATGTGTGCACACAGCACATGTACTTTTGGCAAATCTGTGATCCAAACCAGGCCATGGGCGTAGGCAAGAGATTACAGACCTGAGCAGAAAGGATTTGCTTGAGTCCTTTAAGATGTTCTTTCCTCAGGAGAGCTGAATGACCTCCTTCAAACTATCTCCCTCCTCCATCTTATGGACTATATCTGATCTTAGGAACACTGGTAATGGGTGTACCTAAATTAGACCACTGAGAATTATTGATTTTCCACTTGGGGAGGAGACTAACCATTAAACTGAAACAGAAAAAAAAAAAAATTCTCAATATTCAGCAGAATGAAACAATTAATTCTGACTGAAGAATTTGAAGTGACCCCAAACAAATGCTTCCCTTCCATTGCCTTGGGGCTTTAAAAAAGTCAGAAGGAAAGACAGACAGCCAAAGGGGGAGGCTAGGTGTCCAAGTCAAAGCTATCAAGACAAGGCTATCTGCATTTCTCCTCACTTTGTGGCTGAAGGACTTCAGCAGTAATGTGGAGGAGGGGGGTGGGGAGCCTCTTGCCTGGGATGTGTACAAATGGGCTTCAAACTCTTGGTTTGCCTAGTTGAGGCTAATGAACCTGCACTGAAATCTTATGAGAAGATGAGAGGATGGACACATGCTCCGGGTGTTGATGTTTTTCCACTTTCTAAAAGGTGATAAAGGAAGTTAATGTCTAATGAATATTATGTGTAATGTTTTTTAGCAGAAATGTCAGCACAAAGGATAAATAATGTTGGTGGCCACTCACTGTTGGCTTTTGGCAAACCAAAGGTGTGCCCAGCTCCTCATCTCAGAACTCATTCATTTTATCAGCGTTGCCACAGGTCAAGCAGGATGCAGGACAAGAAAAACATGGGAAATTAGTGAGCCTTTCAATATACAGTGTGATGGCACATTTGTTACCTAGACCCACTGGCTGCTAACTGTATCATTTACTTGGGCTGCTTGTTCTGCCAAGTCCACATAGGTCATCAGTAGAAATGCAATCACATTTCCATTTTTTTACAGGCTTTCTTATATTTTTCTTCTATGGAAAATACATTTTTCTGTCATTTTGTACCCGGAAGTTTTCCTCCTACACATCATGCAGACAAATAAACAACCCCACAATCCAGTCAGGGAGGTCAGTAGGCCTGATACTGTGCTATGTCAAACTGAGCCAGTCTTTTACATGTGTTATATATTCACCTTTTCTCTGGCATCTGCATTGCACTTGGGAAAATACTTGCACGCAAAGGGATGGGCTCTGGGGAATGGAGAAACATTATCTAGCACGGGAATACTCAATTAATTTTCAGCAAGCAGCTTTTATAATACATAACATACACTTAACATAATACGCTTTGGTCTTGTGCCAGAGATTCTAAATGATTAGGCTGTATCAATTTACTCTTGAAACACTGATTAAAATCTCAAAACTTTCATAGCAAATGATGCATGAACCAGAATCTGAAATGTGATGATTGAAATATTGCAATGTCACAGATTCATCACACAGTCTTTCCAAATCCACTCTCAGTTTCAGCTGGCCCCTTAAATGTTCTACTCACACATCTTAGGGATCAGTTTTTTTCTCCTGTTCTGTCTCCCCCTCCCCAACCCTCTGCCTCTTGGAAAGATAATAGCCAGGCCTTAATTGAAGCAAACAGGTCATTAAAACAGTAATTTTGTAGATATTTGCAATGACAGACGTTCATTCTGTGCCAAAGACAAGTAAAGAATTGAGGACTGGATATTCCATGCACATTAATTCTACCATGGACCAAATCAAAGTTAAACATCCTCCTCATTTCTTACTGTGAGAAATTTCCATTGGGAACAGAATTTAAACAAAGAAAATGGAAAAATAACTATTCAATTTTTGCCCTGTGAATGGTGCCCTAGCCTTGAAGGAGGTCTTAACAAATGGTGTCACAACTTCTCCAAAGAAAATGAAGATTCTCATCTCCTGTTTCTTGGTGCACAGTCACAACTCATCATTTGTTGCAGATAAGAGAGGTCAAATCACCCTGATTTTTTTTACAACCTCTCTGTAGGACAACCCTTATCACAGTGCACTGAAATGCCCTGAGTTCTAACTGGAATCTAGAAACTCCAAGCAAAATTGCCTGCTGCTTGAAGCACATTGTCCAAAGATCATGTCTGTTCTAGGAACTCTTGTACCAGAGCTTTTGAGAAATGATACTTTAGCAGCAAGCCAACACTGTAAATCTCATACTGGGTCTCAAATGCCTGTAAAGATAAGTGCACTTGGACTTCTTCAAACCGTCAGCTACAAGTCCCTTCCTCAGCTGTCAAACCATAGTGTCTCTGGGGAGATGCTATGTATGATTCAGATAGTCTGACACTGAGGATGTCCTGACCTGCACTGGCAAAGGACAGCACTCACCAGCCTGAAGGGAGACATCTGAGCCTGGACTCATCCCATTTTACTTCAGGCCAAGTTGGGAGTCTTATTACACTAGGACTTTTTCCCACAGTCTGTAGAGAGAGGCACCACCAGACTCCTTGTCAACACTCAAATGAAGATGTGTTTTTGTCCCCAGTGACCCTGAAGGAAACTGCTCCTAACAAAGTGTTCAGTTAAATGCCTAAAATGAGATGAGGCGGCCTGGACCAGGGAGCAGTCTGGTGTAGCTGCCTCCATATGAAATGCCAATGTGCTCCAGCCCAAGCCCAGTCTTGGCAGGCTAGGACTAACATGCCAGGCCATGTCTGACATCACACTAACATCTAAAGACACTAGGAACTGGGACTTTGGGGAGATAACCTCTGCTTCAACCATTTTAGGGGCCATCTGAAGCAGGGAGATGTCAGAGGGAGAAGCATGTAATCATTTCAGGGTGCAGAGCAGATGCCTGGCTAGATGCAGTGGCTGCCCCCTGAGGGCTCCCCTCCTCCCAGCTGGCAGTGCTGTCCGCTGTGCTTTTGGCATGCCTGAACCTGTGTCCGAGAGCTTTCCTGGTCCATCACATGCCACCATTAGGGGACAACTTCTGTGCTCTTTTCAGAGCTTTTACTGTGCTCCAGCTCAAACCGTATGTATGCAAGGACGAAAAAAAACCCCAACTGAATGAGATCATTTTTCTCTTCTCATCTCAGACATTCAGCCTGCTAGCCAGGGTTACTGGAATAAAGCAGGGAAGCTCTTTTTCCATAGCAAGCCATCTGGTTGACATAGACTCACACTGATGCTAATCTGTTGGTTTCTTTCTTTTTATTTTTTTTTTTTTTCCTGAGGAACACTTCATCTGCAGCTGTAAATTCAGACCTGCTCCCTCTGTGTGCAGAGCATTCATTTTGCACACATATTTATTACCACATTATGCCCCATTGTAGGTGTCAGGAAATCATTGTTATCCATGGTGTGTCTACGTTGTTCTAATGTCAGGGATGTACTTTCAAATGGAAATTAAGCAATTATGTTTCACATGGGGAAACCTGACAGACGCATAGATTTTTACACCACTGGCAATGTTGCTGTCACAAAAGCAGACATTGTTCTCAGTGGACTGCCAAAGAAATATAATGTATTTCAAGAGCAAAGTGGGAGAGGGAGGGGAGCAAGAAGGGGGAATGTGGGGTAATTAACTGTGTGATTTGAGTTCATAGATCATGGAGCTGTTTAACTTCAAAATGCAGAAGTGACATGACAATGAGGCTACTTAACTCATCCTTGAAAAGGAGGTTTCCAGTAGCCTTTTAAACACAAATAAATGCTTTCAACACTATCTTCAACTCCTGGTTAAACAAGGATGCTACTGCATGTTTGCTATTTGTATCGCTTATTTAGGAATTGGTCTAATTAACTACTAAGACAAGTGCTGTAGGAGCAAAGAGCCATGCTGGTTCCCAGTTTATTCAACATCAGCCCTCTAGCTGAGTTGGCCAGGTGGTGTCCCTGGGACAGGGAGCTGGGGAATCCTTCACCTGGTGAGGAATGCCTGCTGCAGGTTGGTGCCATACATCCCCTAGGGATGGGAACCTTCCACTCGTCCCCTGTGGCTCTGTTGTTGTAATGCAGCACCCAGGGCCCATCTGGAGCCTCATGCAGCACAACTCGCCTGCCCTCTTCCTCCTCCCACCTCCTCCCAGCTATTTTTGGCTTGTTGCAGGCTTTATTCAGCAGCCTTTTGTGTAACTCTCCTCTGCCCTCAGTCATTAGCTTCATACTACTCCCTCGGGTGTAACAGACCAACAGCAGTCCAAAGCCAGGAGCCAGTGAGCTCAGGCGAAGGGCTGTACTCCTGCCCAGTTGAAAGCAATAGAAATCTGGGGCCCAAGGAAGAGAATATTTTAAATAATGAAGTACTTAAAAAATATTTCAATCAAATCCTCACATTTTACAAAAAGGTCTGTTAAGAAGCACAACAGTGTACATCATAAACCAAGCCTTCACTTAAATGGATTTCTAGAAAAGATCAAAAAGCACTTAGGACTCTTCAAGGAGAATTTATTTGTTTCATGGATTTTTCAGATGGGCAAATCCTGTAGCCCTGAATAAACAAAATTCTTATAATTGAGATTGAGAGGAATAATTAATGATCAAGACTTCTGTAAGCCAAGAGCTGCATAAAGATGGCTGAGAAAATGGCTGTTGCCTCAAGGGGCTCATAGAGAAATACAAGACACCACAAAACCACTGAGATGGGGGAAAAGTAGAAATTTCTATTCTTCCTTCCCTCTATGAGGCAAAAAAGGTATGTTTATCATCCTAGGTCTCAGTGGAGTTTTGGAGCAAAGAAAGAAGTGTAATCAGATTTTCAGATGCCAGTGGGGGCTTTTAAGCTCCTCCTCTGGCTGTTAAGGTCATCTTTACCTATGTGAGAGGGGAATAAAGACCACAGATGTTTGTTTGGGTCCAGCTGGCTGCAGATATCCTGTGTCTGCTGCTCCTAGAGATGCAGAACAGAAACACTTGTTGGCACCTGGGCACTTCTGTTGAAGATGAGACTCTACTCCATCTCTGCTGCCCAAGAAGGCTCAGTGGGCAACTGTGCCTACTGCAATAGCTTTTGAGCTGGGAAGCAGTGTTGATATCACTTGCCTCAGGACATGAACCCTTCTTTTCCTGTCTTCCACCTCTTCCTACACACTCACCAACCCTGGGCGCAGGCTCTAGTTTTAATTGTTTTCCTGGCTCCCCAGGGAAGGCATCTCTTGTTTATTAAGACACATCATTCCTCATTCTTCTTCTTATCTCATTTATTTCTTTCTCTATTTCCTGCAGAAGATAAACCATATGAGACCTGGAAGCCCTCCTTGAAGAGACTGAAGATCACTGGACAAACAAGGACTGCTCTAAAACCAGTAGATTAATACCACAAAGCTTCATCAACAAGAGGGAAAAATCAGTGTCCCACAGATCAGATGGGAAAAATGAACCAATAGACACAAATTACAGAGTTCCCTGTAGGTGCAGAAGGGGAATCAGTACCAGCATCAGCTGGGCTTGTCAAGCCAGGCTGGGGTGTAAGGAACCTTTTTTGGCCCTCTGCAAATACATCTTTTACAACTTGACAAAATGACAAAATGTTTCCTAGGAATACTTGCAGCTTATAGGGTGCTGAAGGAGGTAAACAGTAAACAAGCTAGTGATAGTGTCAGGACAGTGGGCCACAAACAATCCATGAAGTGTTTCCAAACCCAGGTGTAAAGAGCACAGGCCATCCCAGGAAGCAATGCATGTGAGTAAAAGGCATGATGTGGCTCAGGGTACTACTGATGGATCACCCTCACCATCCACAATACTGTGGCCAGTAGCGAGAATGTGGTTCTTGGATATTAAATTGCAAAATCCTGAGTAGGATCCAGATTTTGAAAGAAAGACTCCAATCTATTCAACTTCCCTCCCTGAAAATTGACAACTTGGGGTGCAGATGGTGATTATGTTCTCCACCTCACAAAGGAGGAAGAAAGCAAGCCCATCTTTTCCATGGAGAAGCTTCATACATCCAAAAGGCTCCTTCACATAGACAGTAATTTCTCTCTGCATCCTCCCTGCTTTGTTCCTGAGCTTGTATCAATCCGTCACAACTCTCCACTTGGGCAAGCTCTCCGCTTTGTCTAATGGATCCCACCTGCTCCTAGCAGGTCTCAGTCCTCAGAGCGGGTTCCATAGTTGTCAATGCCTGGTTCCTGTTGGCACCAGACGTGCAGCCAGGTGTTTACCCATTGAAGCTCTGTTCCTTCCCAAGCCCTTCCCTTCATTCATGGAGACCACGTATTGTGAGCATGTCTTGGGTTATGTCAACGAAAAAACACACTTTTTATACACACTGCTGGTTTAAGCTCAGTGCTTCCAAACCCCAGGACACAATTCAGATACACAACTCCCTTTCTGCACAATAGTATTTGTTGGTTACACTTTGGCAGAGTTGAAAATACTCACACACATAGAACAGAACACATGGACACAAGTATGAGGACATCTGAGAATGTCACTGTTTGTAGTTATTTTGTAAACCCACTGGGACAGATACTTCATCTCTCAGTGGCTTCAAAGCCCAGTACACTGTAAAAATAAACAGTTTTCTGTGAAGAACTGCTGAAAAAGACCCTGGCAAACTGCACCAAGAATCTTTCTGATCCTTGCAAGTGCTACTGGCAAACTCATTTCTATGGTGGTTTTCTCTTAAAAGGGTCCAGTAACATTTTCTTCTTGTCATGGAGTAGCACGTCTATTCTAATGAGTTGCTGCTTTTTAGTAGTTGCCTGCTACCTAGTGGTTTACACATACCACTGGCACAAGTAAAGAACATTCAAAGAACAACTTCCAGAAAAATTGAGAGCATGGGAAAGTGCTGAACCACGGTCCTTTTTGCTTCCCTGTGCTATTCAAGCTCTCTCTTCTCTCTGCCCTTCCTACCTCTACTTGTTTGTTTCCAATCTTATCAGAGTGACAGAATTGTTAGGGTTGGAAGTGCCCTCTGGAGATCATTTAGTCCAACTTCCCTGCCTAGGCAGAGTCACTTGGAGCAGGTTACACAGGCGTGCATCCGGGTGGGTTTTGAATATCTCCAGAGCAGGAGACGCCACAACCTTCCTGGGCAACCTTTGAGCCTGTTTCCCCCCCAATATTTTCCTGAAAAAAACAAAAACAAAAACAACCAACCAACCTAAACAAACCAACAACAAAACCCTCTGATCTCTGTAGATCATTTGGCCCATGCTGCTTGTCACTAAACAATAGTCCCAGAAGGGGAATGCTCAAGTCAGGCATATGCATACAGGGACAACTTGCCTTGGAAACAAAAATCACAGGAAATAATCCTCCCTGCAGATCTCCTCTCTGCCAAAGCTGCACTCTCTAACCAATGGGCTGGGAAAAAGGTACATAGCACTCACTCTTTCTACAATCCTGTGGTGGCACATCCATTACAGATTTCACAAAATTATAGAACAGCCCGTGTTGGAACGGATTTCAAAACATTGCCTGGTCCAAACATTCATGGAAAAAAAGCCTAGATGAAATTATCTAGCAGCCTGTCCAACCGAATCCTGAAAACCTCTACTGATGGGGACTCTACCACAACCTATGAAAGATTGTTCCAGTGAATGATTTTCCCTAATGTAAACAATTTCTTTCTATGTCAAGACAAAAGGTCACCCAGTGCAATATATACTTCTTTCCCCTTGCCTTTTCCATGTGACTACACGGGAAGAGAGTCACAATTCTCTTTCGGGAATGTGTCTCTGCAGCACCAGTAGCTAATGCAAGTGGTATTCATGAATTCGGAGCCTACAAGCACTGGTGGCACCAAGATATTTTGAAATACCAGAAAGGGCGTGGTCCAGTGGTTGCACCATCAAGAAGAGGGTATGATGGAACATGAATTTGGGGGAGGGAATTGAAGTTAGGAGAATGGTGAAACACATGCAAGGAGTTGAGGACACCACACAAGTCACCCAGTGCCATCTGCTGCTGTCTGGAGATGACGTAAGCTCTGCAAAGGGCACAACATTTGGGGTTCAACCTCATATGGAAGAAACAGCAGGACTGAGCTCAGTGCTGCTTCATCTGCTTCTGGAGGAAAGGTGCAGAAATCCCACTGCTGGTAACAGCAGCCCCATCTCTGTATCCAGCGTGCCCACTCAGGTGGCAGCAGATCCTTGGCAAGGCCATAGCATGACTGGTGTAATAAAGGTAGAGAAATTCAGCAGAAATTAAATACAGTCACTTTCATTTGCGCCAGCATTGCTGTCATCTTCTTCATGTCCAACCTCATCATTGTGGTCTTTTTCCACATTCGCTTAATCAGTTCCTTTTCCCCTATTTCCACCCTCATTGCCTACATTTCCTTCATTTTCAACATCGCCTTTTTAATTTGAGCCAGTATTGCTGCCGCCTTCTTCATTTCTCTCCTCATTTTTGTTCCTAAACTTACTGTGCAGCTTCTCCAGCATAGGATTGACTACATGGGAAGAAAGTACGTCAGGTTTGGCTTTTTTCACTTTCACCCCTACTGAATCAAGTCTGAACTGTTTTGGAAGAACCTCTAGCAATGCCAGCTTGCACCAGTTATTCAAGAGGAAGTGGTGATGGCTCCTTTCACAGCTAGGGCTGCAGAGAGCTTTGATTTTGGCTGTCTTTATGAATGTGGATTCCTGTTCTGAAACAGTTTGCTCCTGTGCCCTGAAGTCAAGGGGACTTCTTCTGAAAAAGAATCTGGTCCTCAGATTGAAAAGAGAAAGGGTGAACAAAACCATAATCCCAAAGCAGAAGCCAAATTTTAAAGTAGAATTTTTCACCTTCCTATTAGCTTCCCCTTTTAAAAATTGAGGAGCCTCACTGGGGCATTGCTTTACTTGACACACCATTGTTTGCACTGCAACTATTTCAGAGTATGCAGTGCATTTTAAAAGGAAGCTTTCGAAAAATTAGGGCAATTTGCAATGTGACAGACCCTAAAAGACAACAGTTGTGCACAGAGAGGGTACTAGAGAGTTCCGCTTTGACACTTGAGCTATAGAAGCTCTTTAGGAATGTAAAGTAATGTGCTGTTTTCCTTAGTCTTTGAACCGCCTTGCAAGATGACTTCATTAAACTAAGAAGTGTACATGCTACTTCATATTTAAATAGATGCTGCCCTATTGCTTTGTCATTAGCACTGGTACTTCTCATTCTTCAGATAAGTGTTGGTGAGTGATGGGTATATGAAATGGTACAAACCTTACTTCTTTTCTTGTTTGGTTTCATTAATACCAATAAACCAACTTGACAGTCAAATAAAATACTCATCACCTTTGCTTTGCCCCTGGCTGTCTGGATTCTATAAATGAAATGGCTGTAACTATCCTAACAGCCTTGAAGCCTCATGTCAGCATTTATAATATCAAGGTGATACTGGGATAATGTTTTGGCAAGAGGAATAGCTTTTTCTCTGTGTTCTATTAACTGTCTGCTACTAAAAAACATGGAAAATAATTATCACTTCTGCGTCAGCCTGTGATGGAGCACCTATATATCACATGTGATGGCGAAGAATGCAAACTATGTAAAAAGTTACACGAATAAGCACATCGTTCTCCTCACCTCCACTCTCTTCATCCTACCATTGCTCAAAGATTCACTACAACGTTCATGAAAATGAAAATATCCAGAGTATGTAGGCCAGCAACTGTATGTACACAGAGATGGGTTCTCTTTAGAACACCTGTATAGTAAGGTCCTCAGGGATTAGCCTAATTGCATCATTGAATCTGTCTCAATGAACTTTTAGATTCATATTTATATCAGGATTCATTATTTCCTCCAACTGAGCCAAAGAATTACCGACTACCCCATGGAGGGTAACAGCATCAGTAGCCTGATTGCACCGTCTTTGCATTTCTCTGTGATACTAGTGAAGAAATAATCAACAAATTATTCCAAAGGCATTTATTTCTTTCTTGTACATGAATTAAAAATAAAATTTTACAAAAATATGGAACCACATACTGAAATATATAATCTTAATTCATACATCAAGCATTTTTTAATGTAACTAGAAAAATAGAAATTTCACTTTGGACCCATATAATATTCCTGCAGTATTCCTAAAAACAATGTTAAAATAAGTATTTTTTTCTTAAAAAGGGAAAGTGCACACAGGTTCACCAGACTAACAAAAATACTTCAGTGCAAATTCCTAAAATAGGCATTCAGATTACATTTCCTTTCATACATGATTTCTAAACAGGTGTTTCATATTCTGAAACAGAGATGAACAGAATCAGTTGAAAAGAAAGTTGAATAAGCTATTGCCTCTGTCTTGCAATTTAGTTTTCAGCGAGGTCATAATAAACTCTTCTCAGAACTCCTCTTCACTCAAAGTTAGGCATTAGTTGCTAGAGTTGATGTAAAATATTTTTTATATTTTACCTAGAACACTTCAAATACATTCAAGCTTTACCAGGCATTTTGGTCATTTGCTGCAGGTGTCTGTGAACTGGGGTCAGAGTTGGAATTTACAGAAGTAATCATTCATTCTGTTCAAAATCCTGTCAATTATTAACTTTAAAAAGTTCACTAGCAAAGAGTCATATATTAATAGTAGTTTGATACACAGTTATTTAAGTTAAGAACATCAGACTGCAAATGACACAAATTTCTTCAGGATCTCATTAGCATCCACTTTCCACATGTTTTATGTAGATTCAGGCTGACATTTTGGTTGAAGCTCACTCCACAGAAAGTGTCACTTAGTGATAAAAGGGTAATAAGGTTGTTTTTTTTAAACATGAAGAATTACATAGGTTTTGATTTAGTTCTTAACACAAAACGTACATGTTATTTTATGCATGTTTGTAAGGCTTCAACCCCTTAGAATAAAAAAAGTAAAATAAAAAATACAGCTTCTCTATCTGCCCTTCTGAACACACAAGCCATCCGAAGCTTTAGCACTTAAGAGTCACTGTCCACACAACCTGAGCTAGGTGACACCTTCTGTAAAACAGGTCAGCGTTGGACAAAACTGTGTAAATCAAACTCAGTGCAATAATTTTTAAAAATGTAACTGTCCTAAAAAGAGTCAATATTGGTTTATTTTTTCATTTTGGTTGATTTTATGACTGAACATTGGACTTCTCATCCGAAAAGGCCACTTTTCTGAATTTGGATAGATTTTGAAAAAGAAAGAAGAAAATTGCATAGAACATGCTATACAAACATATTTTTCTACGCAGCTTCTAAAATTTGTAATTATGGTCACTAAAAGCATTAATTTCATTACAAAAATGAGTGCAAAAAAATTTCATGGAAAATCAAGCATTTAAGACTTGCTCAAGGATGCAGTTGGTCTGACCTTGCAAAATACTTGGGCAGGTGCTTAATTTTAAGCATATGAGTCATTGTGCCAAGAGAGATTTTATGGTGAACGCTAATGCACAAATATTAGACTGGGTCTTCCACTTCAAGATAAGCATGGACCTAAGTGCTTTGCTGGATATGGATCAGGATGCTCAGCACCTAACAAGGCTTCAGGCACCGATCCAGCAAAGCACTTACTCACACGACCAACACGGCTGACTTTAGGATCGCTGCTCATGTGCTTAACATTAGGTGTGCTCGTAAGTGCTTTCCTGGAAGGGCCCGATAGACCAATCGTGTGTAAGCTATAAAATTTGAAGCGGTGTATGTTTAACACACCGCATATTTAACAATGCTAATCTGCTGAGATTTGCTTTTTCTTGGAACAGGGCATGTCCGATGTCAAGCATTTGTTTTTCAGAAAGTGCGTAAAAAAAGCCTTCAAAAGCAGCTTTGTGATTATGGCAAGTTACAATAATATAAGTGAGTCTCCTTATGCTCCTTTCATTTCTTCTTTGCACGTCTTTTCTCAGGCATCTACAAAGGAAAGAGAAAACCCTAGTCAAAAACTTTATTTAAATAACCATCCATGCATTTAATTTTGCTTCAATAAATATCACGTCAGATGCAATTGAACACCTGAAAACAAGCACACTGAATCCTTCCAGATTTCAGATGTGAATGCAAATTCTGCCAACTATGCCACCTCTTCCACTGAAAATATTCAAATCACCAATCGCTTCTACAAATAGAACTACGTTTATTACTTAAGACTGAAAATCATGTGCTAGTTTGACCCTTACAAATCCCTGTCAGTGCTTGTATTTCTATGTTTTCCATGCCCACTGATGTCAGCCCATTTGTTATGCAAAGTATAAAAAAGTGAAAATGTAAGAGCTATTTAATCCCAGATAAACAACTATTAATGCATCACAGCTCATCAGATATTTACACGAACATGTAGAGATGTCACGTTAACCCAGAAAAAGAAATAAAGACCACATTTCTATAATAGTGCTGGCATATTGCTCCATACTATGCTAATCAAGGAAGAAATAGCAAAGCAGCACTTCATAATGACCTACTGCTACTGCTGGCCAGGCACGGTAACTATATTTAAATCCTTATTGTGGTAGGAAATATTGTTTTATGCACTTGGCATCATATGTTCTTCATAACTTCTTACAGCTACAAGTTGAGGAAGTTTCAAAGTTACTAAATGTATTTCACACTTTCCTAAAGGGAAAGGAGTTTTGGTTTTCATGCGAAAGCTCTAATGGTTTTTGGAAATGGCTTATTTTTTTTGTCATGCACAAATTCCTGCTCAACCAAAAGCACAGTCACTAATAAAATTACTATTGTGGTAAGTTACAGCATAGCTAACAGCTGAAGTCGAGATGTGGCACTAAAGCAAAATGCATCCTTGCATAGAGGAAGAACTCTAGACTTAGTCCTTGAGCACAGCAGCAGATGTGATAGGGATGTTGTACAGAACAAGAAAAAAAAATAAACAACCTGGTACCCCAGATCAGAAACCAGCACAAAGGCGTCTCATCTCCATCAGATTTGTTCTCTGTCCCAAATTATGACCAGAGAAACTGGGACTTCTTCATAGAAGGTTCTTGAACAGTTCAGTCAATGAAAAGGTGCATTTACAAAATTTATTTCACAAAACTTTTGAACTGTTAAAACCCAAACCCCTAAAACTAGCATATTTAAATATCCAGAAGAGCTTCTACCATGTATCTATTCTGCCCCATACTTCCTGTATCCAACATAATTCTCTCCCATTCTTGGTTTTTCAACAAGCACCCATCCCATGCTTGTCTGCTTTCTCAGCATCTTCTAGTGCTCAGAGCTGGCTTTTCATTAATACACAACTCGTTTTTTTTACCAAAACACTCCCTAACTTGTTGCTTACTGCACAGAACTTCTCCATTAACACGACAGAATGTGCCTGTTATTTTTCCTTTTTTTTCCCCATAGCATTATCCTGCATTTTTGACAGGTGTTTTTCAAAATAGCCATCACTTCTGCATCCCTTCTACTCACATAAATTTGGGAGGTTTAATGTTTTCCAAAATACAACCCTTCCAGTTCATAACCACAATTGCTCATTCTGGACTCATCAAACACTTTTTATTATCAGAGATAATAATTCTGTAGATTTCCAAGTATTTTCCTCTATCTGGAATTCCAACCATGCTGACCTTCTGTGCATTTACAAACCACATCTGACACTGTAAAAAACCACCAGTTTGAAAGGCATACAAAACCCAACAACAACTACAAAACCGCACAAAACACACAGCAAAGCTTCTCTTTCATTTCTGGTTGGAAGGAAGTGCCACAGAGCTTTTTAACCAAACAGACACCATTGTAATCCAAGGGTTGTAAATGACAGCAAGTTTGAAGCGGAAAAATGGCATAGTTACTCAAAAAGGGGCAATTCCCAATTTCTCTGAAATTTGCATTACCAAAGGATACAAGTAGATTCTCTACTCAGCTGAAGTAGCAAAGAATGATGTGTTTTAAGACTGTCTTTCAAAAACACACATTGTAGTTAAGCCACAGCAGTGGCTCAGTACAACAACTGGTGGATGACATTGAGTATTGTGCAGAAGTGGCTAGATCTGTACAAATGATCCCAGTGACTCCATCTCTTTTTCAGTTCTGTGATTAGAGGGAAGCTGCAACATCAGCTATCCCTCCAAATACACAGGAATACTCTGTAACGACAAAAGAACACAGAAAAGAGTGGGTAGTGCACTTTAAGTATATCCTACCTCGTGCAAAACTTTGTAAAACTAAACCTTATCTAAGACACTTAAGCTTTTGGCATTCAATGCCAAACAGGCTTCTTTAAAAAAAGCCCCACCCATTCTTGCCTTTAAATCAATTTTTGCCTGATTATTTTTGTAAGGACCTCTTGACCTTGGAACTAAACATAAAAATACCCCTATATTACTATGTGCTAAGAGATTTATCACGTAAAGCCAAAAAGATGCCAGAACTCTTAAAGGATTAAAATATATACACAGGAAAATAACAAAACCACTTAAAAATGTGCTGAAACCCAACCTAACTCTTGAAGCATACAGCAAATATAGCAAGCACAAGTTTGTTACACAAAGCACTTTATTGCATTACATGTACATTGACATTCATTGCCATTTGTTTCCAGCATATTGAAAACAATCCAAATCCCAATACAGAGAGTATCTTTGCCTCAATAAAATGCCACCAATGACAATGCTTACATCAGAACTTATATTTGTGTAAAAATAAAAATGCAATGAACCCATCCTACTCTGGTGTAATACTGGGTAAAAAGCTTCAGAAAGTTTTACAAAAATAATGCTCCTTAAGAATTTTTTTAAAAATCATCAAAGGTGGGCAAGTTTTCAGCCTAGAATGAAGTGTAATGGAGAAAACTCTGTGGTAGGCTTGACTGGGCTTAATTTAGAAGGAGTAGCAGCCCAGTATGGTACCCTGCTAAGCCTTTATTCTCAGCTCACAGCACAATGTTAATGCAGCTGAGCCATCTTCCCAGTCCAGGCTGGAAATTCTGATATCATGGTACTGCCTTGTCCCACTAAGGCCCAACAGCTCTGTGCTCTGCCAGCTCACACACCTCTCCATCACACTCCACCATGTACCCAGACATGCCCTGCATACACTATACTAACAAAAACCTCCAGAAGACATCTTCAGCTTAACATAAAAATAACCGCTGTATAAAATTATTTCAAGAACAAGTCTTTATTTTGATGTTTTAGGTTTGGAGCTGAAGAAAGCAGAAATGGATTTCATTCCACTCTTATCAACTTTGGCAAGAGCCTTCTGTGCTGCAGACATCTTGGTGTTTGCCTGTGAGTGAAATGATAAACAGAAACAGTTAAACAGCATCTCCATGGGGGGAAAACAGATGCTACAAACTCCTAAATACAGAAGTCAAGCAATAAGTTGAATTGCTTTTTTAGTATACAGCCGTAAAGATAATGTTATGCAGGCTTTGAATTGTAGGAGAAAAACATTAAAAAACAAATTTGAGAATATTCAAACTGAAGAATAATTGTCATGAATTACTTAACCTCAAACAAAGACAGAAAACAAACTACAAGGACAAGGAGGTGAAACATCTCTCCTTTCTGCAGAATGAGGTATCCCAAATCAAACGTTTACTTTGGGATAATCCCTGAGTGTACATTAAGAGGAATAATGCATGCAATAGAACAGATGCATTCTGTACTCTCCGACTCAATCTCATGATTATGCTGTCAGCAGACTGAATTACAGACCTGCATTACGGATGATGAATAATTCACACTGATTTACTATCAAAGACTCTATGCACAGTTAAATAAAGGGAAAAGAGATGGAAGAACTAGGATGAAGAAGGTAACTAACATTTGCAAAGCACTTTTGAGGCCACTGGGACAACTTCCCAGACTTCTACACCTAAAACACATTTTATGAACCACATTTTATAGAGCTGACCTCTTTTCTTTCTTGTATTTTAAAGTGCTATGTTTTAAACCTCTCCATGCTTTCCCTATTAAGAAAACTCTGCATTGACCTTTCTTTATGATACTCCTCAGCCTGCAGGACTTCACAATAACAGTACTTGGCATCAGCTAGATGGTTATGGATATGAGGGAGATAGGCAACAACTGTATGATTGTCTGTGTTACTCTACAAATGAAACTACTGCCAAAGTATTTTAAAAGGAGTAGTATACTGTACAGAGTCCAAGGGGCTATCTTTTCTTTCCCAGATTCTCTCATCAATGTGCTTCATTATTTCAGAAGTAAATCATATTTAATGTTAAAATGAATTATATCTCCTCAGTTTATTTCTATCTTTATGCTAAGTTCAAAAGCTATAGTAAATAATGTGGGGAGGGGGAAAACACACATATTTTAAATTATTTATCACCTTCACTTAGGGGGCAATCCTCTTACTTCCAAACTAAAATGTGCAATGAGTACAAAAAAAAAAAAAAATATATATCTGGGGTTCTGGGGGGAGGAAAGAATGTATCTGTCACCAGCTGCTTCTCTTTGCAAAGGGATAACGAGTAGTCAGCATTAGACTGGAGGTCACAAGACCAGCACAGCGGGCCTTTTCAGTTCCCCACGGATTGGAGGAAGATTCATTTTCTTTCAATGTTCAGAGAAATAAGCCAGTACAAACCTCACAGCCTTGGCAGACACAGAGAGGATCTATTTCTTTTCACATCTCTGTTGCTCTCCTAGGAATAGTACAGTGGCAGGCAAAGCTGGACTCAGATTTGGATTGGCCTCCAAACATGCGTTGGAGCTGGCAATCAGTAAGTTCTGTGTTGATTTAACTTCATTAAGTTGAAATAAGTAAGTGCACAAGCAATATTTCTAGGTAAAAATAAAGCCTGTCCTAGCATCCCTTGGAATTTAAGCAAATGCTGCCATCTTTGTTTCTTTTTTGAGCAACTGAATTTACCAGTTGCTATCATTAAGCCATAGGATTTCTCAACTAAAGATCTCAAAGAGCTTTGCAAACATTAGCTGAACACCTTAATATGTGTGTCTGAGTCTGCAAGGCTCACTGGAATATTCACTGGTGAAATACAGCCCAGCAGTAATAGTACAAAACAGTTCAGAATAGAAAATAAAAACTGTCAAAGCCACATTAAACCTGAAGGAAAAGTTCAAAGATATGTAATTAGAGATGTCAGACAATTTTGTATTTGTTTTATATTTGTGATGTGTTTTGAAGGAGAAAGTTAAGCACTCTGTGCTACTATTTGGTATTAATCTACACTTCAGCAAAACATGTATGAATGCAAGGCTTGCTTACCTTTTTGGTTTTCAGATTGTCGCTGTTAAATTTAGTATAGTCTTCTTCTGGTTCCACAGGGACATCTGACAATTTCCTTTTCTGAAATGTTAGAGTGAGGAAGTCGCTCTGTCAACCACTTTTATGATGTACACACATGGAAGTTCAAAGCTTTGGCTTTAAAATGTAACCATAGCACCAAAACAGGACTGGCAATCAAGTGAAGAATCTGCAGCAAGAGTGGAAGATTTCTGTCTGCATCGTCTTCTCTACATGTGAATATAAACCATCTTTACAGCATTCAGAAGAGAGCATTCAGTGTCAGAGGAAGCATTTTCTTCCTAGCCTTCTGAAGAATGACTGTTAGAAATCAGCCATGATTGTGACTTTGGTATCAGTCTATTTAGAGAACTTTCTGGAGCAGCTGTTGGAAGTTAGTGCCTGACAGTCAAGGAACTGTGGTGCTCATGATCTCATGGACCTGTGCAGCAACTCCAGTGTTGTAGCTATCTGCCAACACAAGTGGATCAACATCTAGTCCGTTGTCTGTTTGTTCACAGCCTTTAGAATTAATTAGTTTCTACAGGCTGGCAACAGGGAAACACTGCCACAGCTCCACTGACTGCTTCATCACTTGAATCCAACAGTGTATTAAGAAGTTTGACTCTGCATGTGCTGTGTGCCTTCTAACTTCAGAAATAACGCACGTGAACGGTTCTCGGCACTTCACATGATCAGGCCGTAAAAATGAATATTTCTTTCCATAAACTGTGAGCATATGTTTAGTTTAAAGGTGAAAACTTTCTGGTATGTTTCCAAAAGGGAAAAAAAAAAAAGTAGTATTTTACAACACTGTATTTTTATTATTATTATATATCTGATATTACTACCCTGTCCTTAATATCCTGTGAAATCTAGACCATGGCCTTCCCAGCTTTTGTGCCAAAGAAAGTGATTTTGCAAGCAACTTGGATGGTACCATACATTTTAAGATCCTGTTTTACTCATTGTGTTTATGGTGCTTGTGATTATC
>VXBB01000543.1:347904-426086 GCA_013399915.1 Illadopsis cleaveri | reverse complement strand
TTTGGCACAGAAGCTAGGTCTGCAGCCTAGATTTCTCAGCTCTTAGAACCAGATCCAACTGCAGCCTTTTCTTTTGATTTCAATGGAATCTGGATCAGCCTCTTTAGGAGGCTGTTTACTGTGCTGTGATTACATTTTCAAATGACAATCTAATGAAGAATTACTTTTCTCCTCTTTTTGGAATCTGATAAACAAGTTTTTAAAACTTGCAACAAAAATGTTTGCATTTCAGCAAAACATTTGCTGTTTAGTTGTAGCAAAGCCTGCATATTCTTTGTAAATGTCTCTCATCATCTGCCAATGGCCAGACTCCCTGTGCTGACAAACTGGACAGTGCGATGATTACAACATAAGATCAATGGCTTACAATTAATACAAAGAACATGCAATTTTGATTTAATCATCAAATCACAAAGTCCAGTCTGTACACAGCTTGTTCTTGTTCAAGAAAGAGAATGTGTTGTTGCTTTTCAGCAGATCTGAAGTTTCTACATCTCTCCTTCCTTCAGAGTTTAACATAATGTCCAAACATGCAATTATTTTTCCAAAACAGGAAATGCATGTTAGAATCTTCTTATTTTGCAATAATCATATATTATGTCTGTTAATACACCTTGCCCTCATGAAGAGAAATGTCAACACAAGTGATTAAAAATGGTCTGAAGGAGACTAGAAGTTTCATATATAAGCCTACCTTGCTCCACTGAGATCGTGAAATAAAGGAGTGTTTTAATCTCTGAAGTTGCAAAGACTTAAACACAGAAACATCATACACACCCTGGTCAGTGCTGTGGAAATTAATCAGATCCTCAGCAAGATCTCACTGCCCAACAACTGAACAGTTCTAAGCCTCATTTCCTCTGCAACCAAACTGCTGAAATAAAACTGTTTTTAAAAATAGATTCCTAGAACTATCCCAACGGTATAAAAGCTATTCGTATACAATATGGAATGTACATCACATGCAGTTTAATACAGTTGTTTTAACATGCTTATATAGCTAATGACTATCAGTTGGCTCCTGATGTGTGCCTAATATTTCTTACAACGCATAAAGATAATTCTTAACTTGAATCAAAGGGCCAAGTAACTGTGCAGCCAGAACAACTGTCCAGCCACATGGAAATAACATATCTATGGATATCCATTGGAGAAAAAATGCTATTAGTAACAGTAGGGCTCAATTACTCCTCTATGTGCTAGCTGACATGCTGCTAAACAGAACAGTCACTGAATCAGCCAGAAATGAGGTTATTTTAGACTTTGTTTCGGTAAGTAGCAGGGACATTGCAGGAAAGGCCAGTGTGGTATATAATCTTGTTCCAGTAGACACAGGCTGCCCAGTTTAAATTAAATGGAAAGGACAACCAAAAGTGGGGTTATTGGTTCTAGGGGGACAAACTTTGCAAACCATATGCCTTAATTGTCTAAGGCAAAGCAAAGGGACTTGATGTGTGAGAAAGACACTTGGAAGGTAAAAGAAAAAGAATGAAGAAGTGATTTTGGATCTTTTAATTCAAACAAGGTGAAAATCTTGGAGGAAAGAGCTTCTCAGACTAAACACAATAAATCTGGCTCCTTGCTCACATGGATGCACACGTATTCCACCACCTCCCATCCATCCCCCAAAAAATCCAACTGACACTAGATGCAAGCAGAATTCTGCAATGGATTGGAAAGAAAAGACTAGGGGAAAAGAAATATTAAAAAAAAAGATTGGTTTAGGGGTCAGGTAATACTGGGACTAAGAACTGCCAAAAAGTCAAGCTGAGCTAGACCTTGGAAAGGAAATGAAAACAAACAGTACAAGGTTGTTTAGCCACAGAGGCAAAAAAGGGAATTAAAAAAAGAGAAACTGAAGGGATTGGATAGATATTAAAGGCAACCTATGTGTGGACCCAAAATGGAAGAACTCCTTTGCCTCAGTAAATCATTTTCAATACAGATGAGGAGGATAAGCATAGGGACAGAAGAGAGAATAGAAATCGCTCTATTCAAGACAGAAGTAAAACGCAATATGCTGATCCAGCTGGAAGACCGCATCAGAAATTACAAGATGAGAGGCAGAACCTGGCATATGTTCCATCAGGCAGGGACCACATCAGTGCAGCTAAGGACCAATTTCTAATGTAAGAAGGAAGAAAATGCCATAGTAGGACTCAGGAGAAGAGAGAGGAGAAAAAGTGAAAGAAGGAAGAATAGCTAAAGAGTAAATGAAACACAGAATCACAGAGTGGTTTGGGTTTGAAGGGACCTTAAAGATCATCTAGTTCCAACCCTCCTGCCATGGGCAGGAATTCCTTCCACTAAACCAGGTGACTAAGAGCCCCATCCAATCTGGCCTTGAACACTTCCAGGGACAGGAGCTCACAACATCTCTGGGCAACCTGTTTCAGTGCCTCACCACCTTCACATCTAATTTAAACCTACCCTCTCTCTCAGGTTAAGGCCATTGCCTCTTGTCCTGTCACTACATGCCCTTGTAAAAAGTTTCTTCCTAGATTCTCCTGTAGCTGCCATTAGGAACTGGAAGGAGCTCTAAGGTCTCCCCAGAGCATTCTCTTCTCCAGGCTGAACAACCCAAACTCTCTCAGCCTGTCTCAGCCTAAAGACTAAACAAGGTAATGTCTACTAACCCGTCTTTATTTTCTCAAATATAACACATTTTCTGGTGACAGAATGTGAGGGATTGCCAGAGGACTTGTCATGGTGCCACTGAAGCAGTTGTAATGACAGAAAACAAATACTGCAAAAGAAGTTTAAGGTAGGTGAGAAACCAGGAAAAGGGGAAACAAAGGCAAATGATGCAAAAAGGGATGTCATTGGATCAGATAGAGATTAATAGTTAATTACTAATTAAAAATAATAGAATGCTAACATTTGCTGAATGTACACCACTGAGTAGCATTATGAACACCTAAAAAGCTTTTAACACTGTGAAAAAAGTCAGGGAACCTTCAAGACTGGAAACATTAAAATGACATTAAATGTACAGAAGAAGTAAAAGGTTGTGAACATAGAAACTAACTGCGTGAGTTTCTTGTAAATCTGAGAACTGATCAAGTAAAAACCGCAGTGGAAAAAAACCCCACAACTGTGTGTCTTAACTATTCACAGTACGACAGAGAACTATCTGAGCACACATCAACGGAGGCAAATGGGATTCTAGCCTGCAATGGGACAAAGTATTTCTAGTTAAGACAAGAAGGGACGAAAGCCATCATATTGTATGAGTAAAGGTTTTGTCAGAAATAATTACACATTTTTCTGGTCACCTGTTTTGAAACAAATGAATTCATCTCGGAATAGGTGTAAAGAAATGTTTCCACAATGAGGGAATGGAGAACCCATCTTACACAACCTAGCTGGCTTCTCAAAATGAAAACACAAAGCATATATATTTTCCCTTTACACATTGAGAGAACTAATGTTAGGGAGGGAAAGGAGCCATTTCAATTTCAAAAACAATGACAAAGTTAGCACAAAAGGGCAGGGGAATATATTGGCCATGAATAAATTCAAGGTGGAATTTACAAAAAGGTTTCTGAGCATCAGAGGAATGAGGTTATAGAACACTCTTCCAAGAGAAGTAATGGAAATAAAAACTCCTAATGAGACTTACAGTGAAGAATGGTCAGTGTGTGAGAGATTATCCAACATGGTTGTCTGGGAATCCATGACCCAGGAGGTCCCTTTCAGGGTCCTCATAAATTGTATATGAAAGAAAACCTATGAGGTCATATTGTCCCATCAACCTCAATAAAATCAAATAAGCAAAACACACATGAAAAAGACTGTTGACCAAAACCATAAAATATGCCTCTCTTTTACCTTCCCCTTTTTAAAACAGGAAAACCAACCAAAATATTCCTTATTAAAAATTAGTTACCTGGTAAATTTCTTGCGTTATTTTAGACTGGCTTTTCACAAGGCCACCTTACTTAATGTATTGTACCTAGTGCTTGGTCTGGTCCAGTTTCAATAATAACAACTCAGAAAAATTAACTTACAATGCAACATATCTATCAATATCTTAATGTTCTCCTACCTTCAGTGGTGGCTCTGGTGCTGGGCTTCTAAGTTCTGGGAGCCTGAAGAACAAAAGATTTTAAATTAAAAATTAAGACAGATGAATTGCACAACCTAAAGTTTCGAAATCCTTCTTAATGAAAGCTGCTTTGGTTATCAGCTGCTCACACATGGCAAGCACTTGCAAAAAAAAAGCAGTTCATGGACTGTATTTCTGACTTATGAAACTGTTCAGCTATGGGGCTTCAGGCTGCAAATTGCACGCTTTTCCAAAGGCCACCATAAGTGAAGCCTTTGAACAGAACTGAACTGATGAGTAGGTGCAGAGTCCCAGTGATGATCCAAGCCAAGTCTGCTGCTGGCAGGGAACACCAAGATGAGGATGTTGGCTCACCTTCCAGATTTAAATACAAACTAACACAGGTGAGATAAGTAAGTGAGACCCAAGCAGCACTGAATGAGTAGGGAAAATGAAGGAGGACTGGGGAGAAGATTCAATTCCTGGCTCTGCTGTTTGTGCTTGACAATTCTGGACAAACTGCTTTATTGAATTTTCTTCCCACTTGCTTTAAAATAGGATACATTACTCAGGGTTTCACCACGCAATGGTGGTAACAGACATATCCGACTTTAATATTACATCTCCCCCAGATCACAGTCCTTAACACCACAGGAAAGCAAAAAAAACCTCCATAATCTACATTTGAAAAATCAATTAAAGTGTGGCAAATATAATCTCATTGTGTCATTCACTGAAACCTTGATGAAAAAATCTAAGTGTTCAGTAGAAATGACCAAATGGACATTAATCCATGCCATGTAAAGCTATAGGCTAGCTGGAACAATACTTACCCCAAGTATTTTAACAACTCCTTACTCAGATCTTCAGGAATATACTCCGATATTAACCCATGGGCATACCTTATATAGTCTTCAGGAAGAGGTCAGGGAGTGGGAAGGAGGAGAAAAAGAATATTCATGTTACATAGTCACTGTTGCCTTAGCCATGTTGTATGTACTACCATGAGGCACAAGGTTGAATCAATAGTAACAGACTCCTAATGGATACACTGTGATGCTTCTCTGTGTCAAGTAGTTTATGTTATAAGACACTTGTAGGTTTATTTTAAAAGTAAAGACTGATTACACCCATTTTGTCAGCACATGTTATTAATATCTGCTGCATGTACTTTACAAAAGCTGTTCACTTTCTGAGAGTACTAGATATCATGTATTTTTCCGGAGAAATTAAATTTTAAAAACCTGCAAAAGTAAAAAGCTGACTCAACAGAACATGCAATCATTAATTTTAAAGCATCTGGATCTTACAATTATTTGGCAAGGGCTTCAGTACTAAAGAACATTTTCTGGCTTCAACTGAAAACAATTAGATGAGACAATGAGTCTATTTCAAAGTCTTGTACTTAATTTTCAGTACTTTATAGAAAATGCCAAGGCCTATCTAAACATCACTGGCAAGACAGGATAATTATCTCTGGAAATATGAACTACTAGAAGCTGTTTTCAGTACAGGGCACTCCTGCTATAAATGTTTTTCTGAGAGACTGGGGGAAAAAAAAGTGACCTTTTTATAACATGAAGTCCTAAACCAGATCTTTTCCGGTCACGTTCTACACAAGCACTTACTGATTGTGGGCTGGACTTTTTAAACTTGCTGTTGTTGAGGCTGCTAGGGAGTAACTGCACCCATGCACGGGAAGCATTTGCCAGACAGATATTATTGAAATTCATGTCTGAATTCCAACTCCAACAGGCCAGTTTATCTGCTCATATGCCTATGCACTCAGAGAGTTCAGAAGCACATGGTATACCAACATTAAGGTGGCAAAGAACTATTTCTTTAGTGCCAGAGATAAATTTCTCTTTTTTTTCTTTCCCATTTCCTTTTTTTTTAACCTGAAAAGCCCAATGGAAACTGACATTGAAGGAGAAAGCATTAACAAACTGACAACAGCATACATATTTCAACTACACTGATAATAAATTCTTACTATCACCTATCTGCACTTCTCCTTCCTTCACTGCCTAGATTCATCAAAGATTTTAAACTCTCTAAGCCCACTTTAGGGTCAGGAGAGAACAAGAAATAATTCCAACCCAAGACAATTTCACCTCAGCACTTAATTTATTGCTTAAGAAAAATATTCCTGTCAGTTCACTCTTGGCATTATGACACTGAATGGTGAGTCCAAGTCAACTGCTATAATTTCAATCTAAATAAAAAATCCATTCCTTTTGCATTTCTGACTCAAAGCAATCTTCACTGACTTCCTTTATCAATTTAAAAATACCACCATTTGCCTCCTAGGGAGTCTGTGTTCTCACCCCAGCCTAGCTTTGTTATTAACCTTTTGTCAAACATCAGGAATACTTGCAAACTTCCCCTCTTTGTCTTCTGAATGAAATATTCAAGTCTCATATGATAAACCTACCCTACCTCTCTATTTGCTCTCATTATATCCTCCCCTATTTTTGTCCTACAACATCTGGAGACGTTAACTACATATACCCACCTATTTTTAAGGCACTGAAATTTCATAATATCCTTATGAAAGCAATTCTCTAAAGAAATAAATTGCACTGTCACAGCAATGAAAGGATCAGACAAGAAAATGAGTCTTATTAGAAATAAGTATTGAGTAATGTGTCCATTTGACTTCCTGTCATTCACCTTGCCACATACAGTGGGACCACCTCCAAAACTCACCTACTTTAAACCCCAGTATTCCCAATTTTCAATGCTGCTCTCTCAAATATGAAAAGGTTTAAAATGACTATTATAAACATATCACTATAAATAAAGAGCAAGATGGAAAAAAAACCACTGCAGATGAAATATTTAATTATAAATTTCAGAGAAAAAATATTTAAGCATAGTCAAGATGGTTGTTGCCAGGACACTTTCCCCCTTCTTTAAAAAAGCAGGGGTTGGGAAAAAGATGAAAAGCTACTGTGAAGTTACAGTTACATGTTTTGCAACTTTGTCTCTTTTTAAAACAATATATTACAGTCTCTGTTCTATAAAACTGTCCATTTGCCGCTTAAATCTTATTTATGTTGTTTCCTTGATATCATTACTTGGTAGCTCATTTTCCACTTTGTCAGCAAGCTGCTTTGTTTCTCCTTAGTTTTCAACAGCATGAAGACTTCTGAATGCCTTTGTAATAAGAAACAATTTGCTTTGGTTCATCTTGCTCTAAACTGTTCTTAATTTTCATTAACATTGGAAGATTTTATTCCATTTTCAGGTTTCTCTACAGAATTTTGCATCAGTAACATTCAGGACATTGCCCTCCCCAGCAAAACGGTGAATAGGAGCAAATAGGGTCCCACCAGACTTTTTGGTAACAGGATCGTTTCAATTTAATACACATACTACTAAAATTTTGCGCTTAATAATTACACATTTGTGTATTTATAGTGTTTTGAGGCTGGTAAAACACCAGTGCACCCACAAAAATCATCGAACTCATACATTTGTTGCATAAAGTAATGTAACCATGACTTCCTAAGATCCCTTCACCATTTTGAAGAATTCTATGAATGCTAATGTGCTAATATTCCATGCATGCTAATAAAAAAAAAAATAATGAAAAGAAGCACATTCTAATACAGACACACTTACTGGGTGAGAACTCATCTATATTATAAATATATGTCCTATTCTTTAACACAGTCTCAGTCCAGCAAAGCACTTCAGCATATATTTCACTGACAAAAATGTTTCCTCCTTGAACGGTGGAGAAGTTAAAAGAACCCCAGATGAGACCTATTGTTAATTACAATGTCATCTGATGAAGATACCAAAGAACCTGGAAAAGCCAAGGCACACAGTCATAGCTTATACAGAATTTTCTGTACAGAGAATAAATTCACTGCAAAGGCCAATTTCAATATATTTTAGTTTCTAATCATGTGTTTTATCTCTACTTATGTGACTTCACAAAAATAGAATTCATTACCATGTTTAGTTTTCTTACCTTCCTGAGCATCTGTGATCTGTTTACTGTTGATAAATGTACTTGCAAGCACTCTTTCACCTACCAATATATTGTTGCTTTTAAGTGCTTTCACTGTTTGATTAACCTACAGAAAACCAAAGAATGAAATGTCTGTATCAGTATTGTTATGCATATGTTAATACAGTGACAAAGCTCTTGTAGTTTTGTTTCAAGCATATAAAACACTCAAGTTATGGACTGTGGTGAAATTTAATATACATTTGTAATGACTAGCAGATGAGCTCAAAAAACCCAAAGAAACTAGCTTGTCTTTGAACATGTTTCCGTGGCAACACAGCACCACTTCTGCAGCACCCAAAGATGAGCTGAGCTACTCAGACCCAACAGCTATGATTATACAGGTGAGAAATACACCTGCTCAGGGAACATTCCTGAGCTCAGCAGGATGGCAAAGACAGTCCTTGGCGGAAATCAAAGATTAAGGCACTGATTTACAGGGCACTGCTGTGCTGAATCCAACAAGAGAGAGAACTGTCAGACAAAGGTATTTTCAACAACACAAACAGGTACCTGTTCACATGTAAATATTCAGGTAATCACTGCAAAATAGGTATTCACTCCCAGGCCTCATCACTCCAGAAAATGAACCAGACTTTGTGCTTGTATTGATTATTTTAGATGACAAGGCCTCCTCATCATGTGACACATACCATCTTTTTCTATAGAGTGGCACCATATTAAGGGCACACATGCATGAGTAAAATGAAATTCACCTTCTTTACACCAAAACAAAGACCCCATCAAGCTTAGCTTTAACACTAGTTTATTTCTGGTATACAGTACAGACCTCTTGAACGGCATGATTAGATCAGGATAATAGCAACCAAACCAGGACCATTCTGAGTGAACTCTGCCAAAACTTCACGAAACACATTTGTAGCACAAAACCAAGGCAGCTCTGTCCATCTTCAAAGCATGGCAGAATTTAGAAGCTGTAACAATCAAAACTCTTCTCTAGCCCAACTAGGAAAAGGACAAAGCAAAAGCAAGCTCCTCACCTTATGCAGAGCCTACAGCTTCTTCTTCCTACCCACATCTCATAGGCCTCTTTCATGGCCAGTCCCATCAAAAAGAGAAATGCAACAAGCTTGTTAATATCCCTAAAACGTGATCACATTCCCAAGCGGAGCAACTTTACTTTGATGTTTGTCCTTCTTGTACAGGACACATACCTTGAAGTGAGGCACAGCACATGGCTCCAATGCAAACATGGACAAGCTAATAAGCATTTTCATTTCAAACATAATGAAATTTTTAAAGCAAAGGAGAAACACAATACCTTTTTCTTTAACCACTTCAGTGTCTTCTCTTGGCTGTATTTGTGGAATTTCTGACTGCCAATCTCTGAGAAAAAAACAAGCAAGGGGAAAAAAGTCATGTCTGGTTTGGATTGCATTTTTAATACCTTTAAAATCTTTTAACTTGTAGATACAATATAAAAGTTAATTTGCGTCTTGCACATGTTTGATATCAGGGCAATATGTCCAAAAATATTGCAAGCAAAAAAAAAAAAATAAACAGACTGAGCTGCTATGAACAAGACTGAACAATTTGATAGTTCTTTAATTAGGACCTAATCCAGCAAAGCACAGATTTTATTTATTTATGTGTAATCTTGGGTTCCCTTAATTCACTAATACTCTTCTCAAGCCCTTGTAGTTTCTCTTCACCTTCACTGGCCTATGTCACCAGACTGGTGATTTTAACTACATAGTTCACAACACAAAATGTTGGTTCTGTGATTTTTTTTTCTTTTTTTTTTTTTTAACTACAGATTATCTTAAATCTTCATGTACTGAATTCCAGCACCTAGTAAGGGGCCTGGACAAAGAGTTGGTTACTGAATCTAAACCATCCACCTCTTCAATAAACCCTTTCCCTATCTGTTCTCCTCTCTCATGTCAGAGTGACTAAAGCAGAATTTTTACTTCTATCCTCCTTTTACATAATTCAATATAATGTTAAAAAAAAATACAGAATCCAAAATAGCAAAACACACTTCATGTGGGAGGCATTATGATTCACTCAGAAGTTAAGGAGCAACACAAATTAACTTGATGATGTAAGAATTTCAGAGTGTGCTTCCCCTGTGATAACGAGGGCAGCATGAACATTTGCCATTCACATGTGATCAGTTATCTGGAGATACATGAGTTCAAAACATCCAAGCAAAAGAGAAAATTACGAAGGCTCAGGGAAATTTCAGTATAAAAATTCAGTATTAACTCACAGAAAGCTACATTTGGAAAACAGAATCAGATGCCTAATAGGATTTCACAGGAGATTTTGGAGCCTGCTGCTTCAGTCTTTTTCTTTAACAGGTATTTCAATAAGTTTTAATCTCCTATATACCATTCCCATAAATACCTACATCTGTTTCATGTCATTTACTGATACAGTGTCATATTCCAACACTCATTTCATGGATTTTCCTTCTCCCCTGGCAAACAACAACATATTATTTATGATTCCTTCAGCATTTCCTTCTTTGGGGTTTATCTTGGCTCTTCCAAATTGCACATAAACAGTGAACTATTATGTGCTCTTTCTGTTATTATGTGCTCTTTCTGTATGCATGGCAAGGGGTATGGAGAGGTCGAGGAAAGCTGTTTGCAAGATAAAAGTTTTAATCTGTCTCAATAGTTGTACAACACCAAAATACAAAAATTCTTCAGAGCAAAAATGAAAAATACACACTAATATACACTTTGCTTTATGATGAGCTGCAGGTAAAACGATTAGCTGTGACATTGTTGGCTACAGGCTTTAGAACTTTGAAGCTTCTAAATGGCTCTGAAAGAAGACAAGCAGAAAATGGAGAAACTCTTACTTAAAGTACTCTGGATACTTTAACCTGCTTCTCAAAGGGCTAACGTGGTTTGGGTTCAAGTACAGTGAGTGCAATTCATGGATTCCTCTCTTATCTAAGAAAGTTCGAGGAAGGGACATCTTCTGGGCACCATCCCCCAACCCATGCTGAAAAGTAATTCTAGTCTGGATTCTCAGGCAGACTCCCCCACAACAGCATGATTCAGAGTGACTCAAGGAAAGGAAATGTAGAACTGTGAAGCCATTTTCATTAAAACATGTGAAAAATAATTACACTGAACCCTTCAGAGATCACTTTGTTTGAAAATATTTTGTGTGCTTGACAGTTTTGACTATTAAACTCTAGAAACTGACAATATTTAAGACCTCTGAAGAATTAAAGTGAGTTATGAAAGTCACAAACTGCTGACAAAAGGATTCAATATTGGAACGTGGATTTAACATGTGATGCACATTTGATATTGGTGAGAGTTAGTGACTACATTTGATAATATGAGTATATATTGGAAAGCCTTTTGTTCCCTAATGTGTCTGGTGCCTATAAAACTGGTCTGAGACATCTGGAAAGATTGGGTTTGAGAAATACAGATGGAATATAAGTGGTTCTACAATTAAATAATATGTTCAGTGATCGGGTAATCACTATGTAGACTTGGAAGTTTCCCTGATGTATTGTTGAGCAAACTGCCTAAAGCACATTTTAAAATCCATTTTCTCAGTGTTTTCCATAACTCTGAAACTTATATGGCCCCTTTTTTCCTACCTTCTGGGAATACAGGCTTGGCAATATTATTTAGTTATTCTAATCAGGTAAGTTTTCTTGGCTCCTCATGTTAATCACATCAGACAAGATCACAGTGCAGCTTTTGCCTTGCAAAATGAAACAAACAGTAACACTCTAGAAGTGGAATTCATAACCCCTTCTTAAACCTTCTCTACTGTACATTCAATCCAATGTCGGAATTTATTAGCAAACAACCTGCCTCACCCAGACTTAGTGAGCTGTAACACACCCTTTCTACAACTACTAAAGCAGGTAATTCAGAATTCAATTCAGCTAAATGAATTTTCAGTGCCCTTCAAGAATGAGGCCAGGGAAGGTGGATTTTCTGCTAATTCAGTAAGTGTAAACAGTGAGTGCTCTAGGGTAAGAATTTGTTAGACAGATGTTAAATGTCTTAAGACTAAATGAAGAGTGAAATAATTGTGTTGTTAAGTTCTGTCAAGCAGAACAGAGCTGCAGAAGCCTTAACACAACTGTTATTTCTTGCCCTAATGCTCTACTCCTTAAATGAGAAAGGCTACAAAGTGGACAACAGGTCTTAAGAGCCAGAAAAGAATGAGTACCTGAAGTCATAATGCTGTAATTTTTTACAAGCAATAAAAGACATGAGAATATGAAACACATAGCAGTGGATTAAACAAAAAGGTGATGTGCGCATGACAGGCAAGCAAGTGCCAATGGGTTTGTTGCATAATAGTACTCTTGGTGTTCCAAAAAAAGAATGAAATCCTAAGAACAAGCCCCACTGTAACCCAATCCAAACCTGAACAAGAAAAGAAGTAGCATGTACATGCAGGTACATGCCTTGGAAAATCCAAGAACATCACATAAAGCTGATGTGTGTGTGTGTGTACAGCTGTTATGACAAAAGCATTGTTCACCTCACATTTCAAAACAAACCCAGGAAATGAACATACCTTTAACAGCCAATATAATTTGTTGGCAAAACGGCACAAACTTATAGGTGTACATAATACATTACTTAAAATGGGAAAAAAAGCAAGCGGTGAAGCATCTTCTCCACTGTCTAACAGAATACAGTTTATGGGAGGATGCTCTGATGGATAACAACTGCAAATACAGTATCAGAACGGATACAGAAGTTAGACCAAGACACCAGATCTTGTCTACAGCAAATACTTTTTTTTCAAGTTTTGTTTTGGGAACATAAATACTGCCCAAAGGCTGTACTGTTGTGTGGAGGAATTGCCCCTTCAAAAAAATAATCCAGACCTTGTCCTAAATTCCTATGTAGACTTAGGTCTGACAGCCAAAAGGATATGGTACCATTTTGTACCTTCTCAGATGGGTGACCAACCTGACCTCCATTATGACAATGTGATCCACTTAGTGGATAAGGGAAAGGCTGTGGATGCTGTATATCTAGACTTCTGGAAAGCATTTGACACAGTCTCCACAGCACTGTCCTACAGAAAGAAGCTGGCAGCTCATGGCTTGGACAGGTACACTCTACACTAGGTAAAAACCAGCCTGGATGGCCAGGCCCAGAGAATTGTGTTACATCCAGAAGGCAGCTAGCCACTAGTGATCCCAGGGATAATTCTTTATCTAGTATCTTTATCAATGATCTGTATGGGGGGATTGAGTGCACCCTCAGCCAGTTCACAGATTACAGCAAGTTGGGCAGGAGTGTTGATCTGCTTCAGTGTAGGAAGGCTCTGCAGAGGGATCTGGGCAGGTTGGATTGATGAGCCAAGGCCCAATGGCATGAGGTTCAACATGAACAAATGCCAGGTCCTACACTTGGGTCAACAAACAACAAACCTCTGCAGCACCACAGGCTGCGGGCAGAGTGGCTGAAAAGCTGCTCAGCAGAAAGGGATCTGGGGGTGCTGGTTAACAGCGGCTGAACATGATCCAAAGTGTGCCCAGATGCCAAAAAGGCCAATGGCATCCTGGCCTGTACCAGGTACAGCGTGGCCAGCAGGACCAGGGCAGGGATTGTCCCCGTCAGCACTGATGAGGCCACACCTCAAATCCTGTGTTCAGTTCTGGGCCCCTCACTACAAGAAGGACTCTGAGGTGCTGGAGTGTGTCCAGAGAAGGGCAGTAGAGCTGGTGAAGGGTCTTTAACACAAGTCTGATGAGCAGCAGCTGAAGGTGCTGGCTGTGTTTACTCTCAATGAGGCTCAGGAGGGACCTTATTGCTCTCTACACCTAACAGAAATACAAAGGAGTAGCACCGAAGTGGGGGTTGGTCTCTTCTGCCATATCTTAAGTAAAAGGACAAAAGGAAACGGCCTTAAGTAGCACCAGGAGATCTTCACATTAGATATTAGAAAAATCTGTTCACTGAAAGGGTGGTCAGGCTTTGGAATAAAGTGCCCAGGTCAGTGGTGGAATCACAGTCTCTGGAAGTGTTCAAGAGGAGTCTGGACAGGGCACTTGGAAATATGGTTTAGGAGTGATTATGGCAGTGCTAGGTTGACACTTAGCCTAAACCATCTTGAAGGTTTCTTCAAACCTTGATGATTGTGTCATTCTGTACACATTAGTTTAATAGCTCTTCTCTCACCCATGTTAGACAAGTTGTAGGGCACAGTAACGGCCTGAAAGCTTAAAAAGACTTTTTAATGGAAATACTTGTCACTTCATGAAAAGGCAAAAGGGGTTTTCCATTTCACATGCACCTGTCCTAAAGAAGCCTTCTCGAAAGTCACAACTCACCCAAAGGAAAAGATGGTTTGGTCTAAATTATACAAAATGTAACTAAATGTTTCTGTAGGTTCTTCTGGAAATGCAGGAGGAATAGAAATATTCCTCCACAATTACGTGTTTATGGAAGCACAGAATATGACAACATTCCCAGTCCCAGACAGAATGTGACAACAGCCTTCCTACCTAGATTTTTTGTTCCCTTGTGAAAGTAAGCATTTTCAACGGAAACATGTCCTGCCCTGAAGTTCAAATACAAGCTTAAGTAGAATGCTATTTAAAGGACTGACAAAAAACCTGAGGTCTTGCACATTTTGCATATCTAAAACCCTGCAAAAATAATGTCATGCTCCTGTCCCTTCCCTGGAAAGCATATATTGTCCTTAAATAAAATGAAAGCCCCCACACCGATGGGAATTCTGAGCAAAGGTTGAGGAAACCGTGTACAGAATTGATAGCTTGCTAACTTTTTCCATTTGAGTTTTCTCTCTCATATACTTATGCATCCCAATTTTTGTATTTTAAAACAATTAAGTCTTTAGCTTTAACCCGCAAGACTAAATAATGCAAAGCCAGAAAACTTGTTTTCTCCTGTCTTAGCAGCATATTTATTCTTCTCCAGCTTTTTTCTACTCATTGTTCCAATGCTTTGTGACAAAGGACGAAAAAAAGTAAAATGGACCACTTCCACATCAGGCTGTCCCACACTAAATAAAGAGAGATGTAAAATTCTGATCCAAGTCAAAGAGAGTTAACAACAAATACAATAATGTCAAGAAGCCAGCTCTGATTAGTTTACCATTTGTATGACACCTAGCAACAAGACTGCATGAGTTTTTCAGAGTCGCATCAGATAATCTGAGATCCACACATTTCTATTCACAAGACTGCAATGACAAGCTCTAAGCCTAAGCTTCTGTTTTTGAAGTACAGCTGTGTCCAGCACTTTGGTTGTTTGGTAAAGCAAAAAACAATATTTAAATCTATCTTGTAATGAGGTGACACTAACAAAATGAGGCTTTTTATTTTTTTGCCCTTCCTCCCCCCCGCCCCTTTTTTTCACCTTTTTCTTCTGTTACGTGCTGTATATACTGTTTAACATCTGCACACTTCAGCAGCAATGGGCAGCTAGGGTATTCTGAGTCTAGCACAACTTGATCAAGTGGCTGGAACTTTCCTTGCTGCTGAAAATACATCAAAGGGATTACAAAAGCATTACTAAAATGTTAAGACACATATAATACACACTACACTATGTATATAAATATATATGCATGCAATGGCCATAGTTTTAAAATAAAGGCCTTAAAGAAGATCTTATTTTGAATGGTAACACATGACACATTCAGAAACTGATTACAAAGCAAGCTATAAATATTTATTTCAGACCAGTAAATACCTGCAAAATGCTGAACTCTTCAAACACTGCACTTAAAAAGCCAAATTTAAAACAACACAGGGAGAAACTAATGTGAAGTACAGCAGGATTTTTTGGAAGATGACTTAAGACACAGCAGTCAGTGTGTGCCAACAGTGTTTTAAACCAAAACCTGTTGGATTAAACCCAGTGTCATAACTTCCACTCAAATTTTGCTTTTCCTTCCACAAAGATAAATCTCAAAGGAGCAGGGCAGCTTCTGGAACACAATATTAACCTTTCACCTCGGCAAAGTCAATTCCAGTTTGGCCAGAGTAGGGATATAAAGTGATTTTGGCACAACTTAAATAGCCCCACACATGACAGAACCATCAAACAAATTTTGCCATTGCCAAACAATGCATAATCATTCAGCATGGTATGGCACAACTGGCAACCTTCCCTTTGGAAAGATCCTTTAGTGCATCAGTACAAAGACTCTGAGCTTCTCATGCTTAGAGAGTGCGTGGTCTCTGGAGCCAAGGCTGAACTCATTATACTGGTCAGCATGAAAAAACCCACTTGGGGCACACTGCTTTCATTATCAATTAATTCTCTTGCTAGACACTCACAGGCTTAACAAAAGTAACCATCAATTGTTAAATCACAAGGAAAACAAGAAAAAAAACCCAAACAAGAACCAAGAAAGTATTTAGGGGGTTTTTTCTCCTTAAAAGGGAAAACGCACAATAACTGTGGCAAAAATAAGTCAGGAGATACAAATAAAACTGCAATAAGCTCTTTGTTATAGGTAACTTACCTGCTTGTGTCCCAAAGCAAGACAGCTACATTTACATCATGCATGGGCACAGAGCTTAAGCCAAGAAAGCTGCTGTATAGGAGATGGCTCTGCTCAGAGGCACACCAAGCAATCCTGCACCACACTATCAAAATCAAAGGACAGTGCAAAAGATGATTCTATGATATCCTTCAGTGATATCCAGTAGTTCAAGCTGGAAGTGACTGTGCTGCATTCAGGCTAACCTTGCCACAAGACTGTAGAATACACTAACTTAGGCAAGGCACTGCAGGAATGCGTTTGCTCTTTTTTAGGACCCAGAACTGCATTTATCTGGCATCATGCCTGGCCCAGAAAACCAGAAAACAATGCACCAAGAAAGTGAAGGGCAGCACAGGACTCTTCCCATGCACAGAAACAGCAGCAGTAGCTGTCCTTTACTCAGGCTACCTCAACACCCCTCCATGTAAAGAGAGGAGATTTACTACTTCCCTAGTTTAAGTTTGGCATAAAGCTTTCAAAGGGATGATGAATTCACAGTGCAGTGCCTGGGGAACAAGCTGAACTACTTGTGGAATGACCTCTTCTCATGGACCATCCTGACCACAGAAATACAGAATACATCTGCACACCCTATACCTTAAATAATTAAAAAATCATTACAGAACAGAAAGTTACTATTGCAAAGGTGTAGGAAGACTTTATTTCTTCACCATAAGAAAATTGTTCTCCTGCATTCTCCACTTGCAATCTAAACCAGAAAATAGCAAGTAACCTTGTAGAAATTCTTTTAGGAAAAAAACTCTTAGGATGCATAAAGTGAAACCATTGTCTACACAAAACAAAAAAAAAGGCAAGCAAAAAACCAACAAAAACCCCCAACAACCCTCAACATTTCCATTTCTTGTGCCCCTTTTTTCACAGGCTGCTTATAAAAAAAATCAATAAATTTGCCTATGACTTTTGCTATATTTCAGAAATTTAAGTGAGGTTTTGCTACACCCACAATAAATCAACAAAGCCACTTTTTAATTACCCAACTTTTGGATACTTGATCATCCCATTGCTGTTTTATGATATGGCATCTCTACAAAAGTTGTTGTTTCCTTTCAAGTTCAAACTGCCACAGAAATGTTTCTCCTTCTTCCTCCCTAGCATCCAAATTTTTCTTTCTTTTTCCCTTCTTTCCCAAAATTACCATTTTACTGATGCCTCAGAAAGGGCACTAGTTTGTTTTGATCTGATGACATGTCAGCATTTTAAATTCAATAGTTCTGGGACAGGCTCTCACAAAAAGACAAAAGAGATTCTCTTCTCTTAAAAAAGAAGGTGATTAGTGCTTGTTGAGATTGAAAGCTGACTCTTGTAACATGATTTACCGACCAAAAACCTTGATGCAAACAAATATACTTCCCGGTATTAAGATAATTCTGCTTTAAATGCAAACAAATTTCCACTATTATGGAAGCCATTCTTTGTAAAATTAACATAACTTCTGCAGAACTGAAGTCGGAAATAATGTATTCTCTTGAGAATTCCAGAGAAAAAAATACAGCAGGCTTACCTCTTTGTCTGCCTTTATGAGGTAGTAAAGGATCAGAAATAAGGGGTCCATTGGTGTAACAAACAGCAGGCGCCCATCTAGGTGACAGACATGCAAAAGTAAACTTACACAATATATTGACTTTTTGGGGCTTTAGGACATTTTTTAGGAGTGTGAACGATTTTATTTTTCTGAGTAAGTATCCCAATATTTTAATAAAACAAAGGGGAAAATTGTATTTGTAGTTTTATATTAAAAATGCAGAGGTAACTCAATTCTCTGCCCTGCAAAACCAAAGCACAAGCTCCACTTCAGGACTTCTGCTTCATGTACTCTTAAGTTTTGCCTTTTTTCTGGACTGTATTAAAACCACCAAAATTGAAGCTGCCCTCTGTTGGCAGATTTGGGGGCAACAGAAATTGGTTTGGGATACCAGAGATATTCAGCAATACTCCACCTCTAACACTGGGCAAGGCAACACTGCTGGCAGAAGCCATAGGCAGGACAAGAAAGAATTTCAAGGGCTAGTTAAGTGAGAGCTGCCTTCATCTGCAAAGGGAGAATCTGATGCAGTCTCCTAATGGAACAAAATTAACTTGGGTCAGAAAACATGGCTCAGTGTGTTGCATTCAAGGTTACACACAAAGCAAAAACTTAAGTCTCCCATTGAAACAGACACCTCTGCCCATCTGGAGTTCATTGCAGGACAATGGCTTAGTCAGGCTTTTTGTGTAACTGCACATAACTGGAAACAATGTAACATCAAGGAAATTCACTAATGAGACCAAATAATTGATGACAATTTGACAGTAATTAGCAAACCAAAAGCAAATAAATGTAATTTTTTTGTTTTAAATCACATGATCAAGATAATTAAAGAAAAGGAAATCCTATTATGATGGCCCTAAAACTAACAAAAGATCATGTGGGAAGAATGTGGTTTGGGCAAAGCTGATATCCAACCTACCCTGTGTATTACCAACATGATGCTCCATGTGAGGCAAAGCAAGCATCAGGACTATGTAAAAACACAAAAGCTTTGAAATTGAAATCGGAAGGAAAAAAACCCACCAGCCACTTTCTCAAAGCTTCCATTTTAAATGCTTTCCACCAAACCTCCAGAAAGAGTTATTTTGGTTTGTTCTAAAGATTCAGACTCAGTAGAGATGCATAAAGACCTCTGCCCCTCTCTGCAGATAACCAGATAATTTGTTTTAACTGCAAACACACAACATTTTTTTTGTGTTGTTCTTCTCCTGACCGTTTCAGAGATACAGCAGCCCTAATATTCAGGAACAATTCTTCCACTGTATTTTTTAAAGAAAACTGAGGGCATGATTTCTTAAGGCAACTGTTTCCCAAGGGCCAAAATAAAGGTTAGAAAGGGAGAGAGAGAATACAACGTGGACCTAACTGGGAGCAGGGAGCAGACCCAGGCTGTTGGCTCACCCCCAAGACAGAGCAAAGAAAAGCTCAGAGACATACTGCTTGCATTGCTTTATGTGCTTGCAGAGGATGTTTAAAAGTTAGCACACACTTTGGGATATTACCATTAAAGAAGGCATATGTCTGGAAGGGTTGCTTTTATTTATTGCTATAAACGGACTTTTCTCTAATGAAAAGGAATAAAATAAATATACCTTAATCTCCTGAATTAATACTTATGGGCATGCTGGTCTGTGGACATGCTGGCAGAGAAACACTGCTACAATAACATCCTTACTGAAAAGGGATGGTGAAAGCTGTCACAAACAAGTTACACAAGTTTCCCCCTCATTATCAGAAAGGTGAGCAGGATCAGAAAATGTCCAGGGCAGTACAGACCAGCTCCCTTCAGAGAGAACACTGAAATAGCAGCTTCAGACAGCAGGCCTCTCCTGAGAGCCCAGCACTCAGGCTGGGGACTGCAGAGGTAATTTAAAGATTGCAAGACCATACATTCCAGTGCTTGGAGCTATAACAAACCACTTTGCTCAGTTAGCTAAGGCCCTCCAGCCCTTTCTTTTCCTTCCCATAGGATAATACATATTAACATACACAGAGGACTTGCTGGTGTGATTGACAAGGAAAGCTAACTGTTTTATGGCACTTCAGTTTAAACACAATTGAATTACTTACTCCTCCTTCCCCCTTCAAAAAATGACAAATGAACATCTGTCTAATTGAGGCGGCCAAAGGCAACCTTTTAAAGAGAAACGACAAAGCCCCCAGCCCTGGTTAAATCCATATGGCAAATGAGTGTATCAGAAGGTGGGGATATGATGCAGCATGTCTCAAACAACTAGGAAAAACACCTGTACGTTTACTAGAAGAGAGAAGGAAGGTCTGTGTACAAACGTTGGTTAAAGATGGGGGAAAGACATATTATCCAACTCACCTTGCTGAACAGCCTGACCTATAAACCAGGAACGACGTTCCTCGTGAAAAGCTTTTACTTCGAACAGCTGCTGTGCACCACTACTGAATAAGTAAAGGGTTGCTTCCCCTGTTGAAAAGAAATCTGGTTTGTGTTTGTAAGCTTTCAGAAAAATCAAAAGAATACCCAATATGTTTGAAGAATGTGCCTTATATACATACAGAAACACAAACATACACACAATCTGCATAAACTCACTACAAAGAGAGCTCAGACAAAAAACACTATTATATACAGATGTTCATTTACCAGCTCTGTAAACGAAACTGAATTTGAATCAATAAATAAGATGTGTGAATAGTTCATCTTACAACACAAAGCCTTTGATCCAAACCCAAATCAAAATCACTCAAGAAATCAGCTTTTTTCTGCAATGAAGGGGGAAGGTGGAAAACAAGAGAATTCCCTCTCCTTCCATCACGTTTGTCTCGGGGATATCGGACTCTGGATTAGGGGAACAAAAGTCTCAAATCTTCCATGGACAATTTGAAATACTCTTTTTTTTGCGCACCAAAATGGATTGTGATGACTCTGTATAGGTAGACATATGAAATAAACAAGGAAGGTAGAAGATGTTGGTTTGAAGCGTCCATCAGAACTTTAACAGTTGGGAAAGGAAAGCTTCATTTTAGGTCATCCCTTAACACAGCTTTACCATTTCATATCAGTTTTAGTTTACAGTGAAAGGGTGACAAACACATTGCAAACAGGACTGGCATTTTCCATATCTGAAATGGGAAGTTGCCACAACTACAGAAGGGGCCACTGAAATGTGGTCAGCTGAGTCTTTTGGTTGGACTGCTTCTCTCTTGGTTATCAATCCACCTTCAAGAAACAAGAGCAACTACAGCAGGGCTGTCCTGCTCAGAGTACATAAATTGCAAAGCTGGAGTTACTTGCAGATCATGGGCTGGCGCAGAGAAGCCTCAGTGTAAGCCCTGAAAGCTGACATCAGCACTGCTCTTCTCAGTCTGCAGACAGCCCCAGGTGTGGAAGGAGGTCAGCGAAAATGGGCAAACACGTGAATTCCTAAAAATTACTGATAATGCATTTTTTTCTCCTTTATCCAAAAGGCTGACCAGATGTTTAACCTCACATAAGGATATAATTTCAATACTATGATAATTTTTCTTTTGGGTAGGGCGGGGAGAGGAACAACGAGTAGTCATAAGGGGGAGCAGAGGTTTAAACCATGTGCACCCTCAACAAGGGTCTACACTACAGTTTGATTAGCACCATATCAAACTACTCACAGAAGTGCTGACTGAACAATTTAAGACTCCTACCAGTGAGTGTGCTAGCCAAACCCAGTGGTAAGCTATGAAATCTTGGGAAAAGGACCCTTCTTATTACTTAAGTATAGCTCCTTAATTGATGTCATTATGCTAAAAGGACAGTCAGCACAGGTTCCCCACAGTATTGTTAGACAGGAACTCCAGGGGGTGGAGAGAGAACCTGGTCAGCTGTGCTCACAAACTTCACTGATGCTTCTTGTGGAACTTCCAAATTGCAGTCTGATCCTACTTTACAAACTTTGTAAGGGATAGAAATTTTTCCCTTTTTACCTGTCTATATAAAGGACAAAGCATGCTTTCATTTAATGAAGCGATTAGCATGAATTCTATAGTGTGCTGAGTTCTTCAGTGCCTACTTACACAGTATCTGGCATCAATAATCCATTTGTTAGACCCAAAGGTAAGGAAAATACATTAATAGTGTGTTCTGAGTTCTTCCACTTTCAGGCTTTGTATTTATAACAGGCTTCATAACTGAAAGTCTATGCAGGCCTATAAATAAGGTCCTGTAAATTCTAAAGGAACACACCCAGGCAATCGTTGCACTTTAGGTTTTCCCCAGAAAACTTTCCCATGATCTCTGATTCTGCAAGGTAAACAGATCTCTTTTTACATAGAGAAAAACAAATTAACATCTATGCTTTTAAAAACATAACAAACTACAAAGCCAGTATGCTACAGCAGGAAATAATAACACAAGTGGAAAATATATGTGGCTTTATATTCCCACTGTAAATCTGAGCAATCAAGAAACAGGTAACATGATGAGTAAGTGATTTTACATTCCGTATTATTATTTTTGACAATTTTCCTCTTTCAAGAACAAGTATGATTCCTATATTGTGACACTAAAATGTATCTGAAGACTCAGTTACACGCACGTATGTAAGTACATATAAATACAAGCAGTCAATTTCAGACCAAAACCATAAAACTTTAATCTATGGGAAAGAAATGTGCTTAGGCAAAGAAAAAAAAAAAACAAACCAGCATGAAAAATGTTTTTCAAACAGAATGTTAACCCTAATAAAGGCTTACTGCAAGTTTCTGTTGCAGTATCACATACTCCAATTATTAATTAATCACACAATAATTACAATCCTTGACAAAAAGAACAATCTGACTAGAAGAAAGTAACCGTGGGATGGTGGTATCATTGTATTGCCTGCATTTGCTGGTCTTTCCAATGTATTTTGAATTCAAAGTGCCTCATCCTTTGTTAAGGAGAAAAGAGACACCATGACCTGGGCCAGGAAAAGAAAATTATATTTAAAAATGAAAAGACCCAAAAAGCTTGGTAAGTACAACTGAATCACTTCTTCTAACTCTATTTATTTTATAGCATAAGATAAATGCTAAGAAGCCTAAATTTGGATTAAAAAAAACTTGGACTCAACACCCAACACTGTAAGCTCCCCAAAACTAATGCACTTAAAACCAGAACTTAAATTACACCCCTTTTTTCGTGCTGCCAATATCCCTGAAGAATAAACAGTTCAAGCAATTAAAATTATAAAAGAAATCCTAAATGTTTGCACAGCATTAACCATCTGGCATAACCAGCAGTATCTTTGGCACTTAAGACTTGTACCTATCATCATTATTTCAGCTTTGTGAAATATGAATCTTTTGGTGGTGGAGAAAATCAACCAGGATTTTTAGAGGCTCCTGTCACAGTTCCAGAACTTGCCTGTGCTTGGGTTGCGCAGTTTTGTAAACAAGGGTTCGCTCTCAGGTGTCTTGGGAGGGTCAATGGCAGCCTCTGTAGGGGGAGAGGAAAAAGTTATGAACTTGTAAATTGTGAAGTATTTCACATCTGCTTCTCCAAGACATTCAGAATTAATTGGATTGACACTTTTTGAAAACACACACACACATCTGCCTAAAAATTATATGCCTCAGCCCAAATTCATCCTACCTGATCAAGGCACTTTAATTATGATTCCAGACTTCCTGGCACTCTCTATCTGTCACAGGAAAGATATGCACCTGGGGATGATTTAGATTTTGAAAACCACTTCCCCCTAGAGAGCCTTCAGGCAAGAGAACTCCTAAATTTGACATCCCAGTTAAGTAAGATGAACTGATATGCTGCCCTGATTAGTCACAAAGACAATGAGAATGCTTTGGTTTGCTAGACCAAGCACAACAAGGACATTAAAAAATTGCAAAAGGTAAAACACACATGGGAAGCAACTATCCTTTAAAGCTTTCACAAAGTCAGATAATGCAGGAATTAGCCTATTCTAGTTGTTACTTCTGCGAAAAACATGCACACTTATTTATCTGTTATGTATGAACTTGAAAAATAAAGACTGCATTTAATTCCCCCCTCCCAAGAAAAAGAAACTGAGAGAATGCAGCACCTCTGGCTGAAGCCCCTTACAGTTATTCTCTTTCCTGTATCTTCGAACAAACAGAAGACAAAAAGCAGAGCCACAAAAGTGTAATTTTTTTTCTGTGAAACTGCAAAAAGAAGGAAACAGCTACCACAAGGACGCTGACTCAAGTACAAAAAACCACATCTATAAGTATCCCCAGTTAATTATATTCTAGCCAAGTTCTCTTTGTAGGGAAAGTCTAACTTATATTTATGAAAACAACTTCCCACATCTCAGTAAAGAGCACCATGACAGCATCATCTTTCTTAGCCTGCACACTGCCAGTTCTGCCCCAATTCCTTTCATACAGGCATTCATCAGAGCAAGGAAAATTACTACAACATTTCACATATATAATGAGTATCCAAACCCCAGAGAATGGACTGACATAGATCAGGCTGATGTTTGTGTTATGGTGCTGCTGAGGAAAGCAGAGAGGAGCAGTAGAGGCAGACTGCATGATTATTCAAAGAAACAGAAGTCCCACATTGTCCTTCCCCTTCCAGTAACATCCAGTAGGTTTGGGAAGAGGGAGCTGGCACAGTTCTTTGGCAAACAGAGAAGTAGGAACAACTGAAAGTAGCTGTCCTCCACCCTGGCTGAAAACGCAACACATCTTTAAAGGACAAGTGGACTCAACACACTTGGTTGTTCACTAACACTTCATGAGAAAAAAAACAAATGAACAAACAAAAAAACAAAACAAAAACAAAACCAAAAACCTCTCAACCTTCATATCCATGCCTTGTTATTCAGTTGTGTCACCAACAGAAGTTGCCCAGATAACGACATATGCAGGACACAAAAAACAACTGTGTTTAGTGATAAAAGTGTGAGAAGGTAATAATTCTCAGAGTTGTTCAGAGAATTTAAAGTAATTTTCTTCCCTTCAATATTTAACTGAGTCTTCAGGTGGCTTGAAAAAGTGCTTCAAAAAGTTTCAATATAAGTTGAGGGTTTTAAATGGAAAAAGTCCATATTTGCTAACCAGACTTGCTTCATATGCTGATACATAAACGCATGGTTGTCAAGCTACATTTGCCCTGGCAAAGGCAACTTTCCAGGTTCTAGAGCTGTGTATATTTCAATTCTTGACCACAGTTTAACATTAGTGTATTTTTTGTTACTTTTTAAAACACTGAAGTGATTAATGATAGTGAAAGAAACACACTGCATGTGTTTACTTTGATGTGTTTCACATGAACATGTTAAAATATACACAGTAAATGTGAGTTTCAAAATTTAAAACAAAAAGCAAAACCAAAAAACCCCAAAGGAACTTTCAGCGCTCACTTCTGCTTTCTTCATGCATAGATTGATGAACCCTGGGAATGAGTCCAGCTGAGCCGAAGTTGCATCTTGTCAGCAATTAAGTCAACAATCCTTCCTCATTTTTTGCTGTTTTTAATGACATTTGCATGTTTACTGGGTTGAGATGTTCTCTTCCTAACCTGCTAGTAACCCACTGAATTTATCCATCTCTGCCAAGCCTGGGAGACACCTATAGCTAGGCAGCACTAAGTGTAACAAACCCAAGTGACACAGTGTCCCTCCTCTTCCTCATCAATCCTCTACCTTCCCAACCCAGATAACCACTCGCCTTCACTCAGGCTCAGCACTCTCTACTCTGCCCCTCTGGCCCTGCCAGGAGCTCTTCCCCATGAGAAGAGCAGCACAGCTCTGCCCACGGAGGGCTTTGGTGCTGTACAGGCTCTAAGGGGCTCACCCCTGCACAGAGGGCAGCAGGGATCAAACCCTAACAAGCAGTCAGAGTTTCAGGCTTCTGTCCCAATATCTCACAGCGATGTGATCAGAGTGTACATCACACTCTCCACACAGCAGCCACAGAAAATAGTTTGCCTGAAGGGACATGTACAAGGAGAAGGGAAGGACTGGGCAAAGGCAAAAGTGGTTTCTTTGAGTTTCTTTAACATTCCGTTTCCTCAAAATGTAGGCAATATTCCACTCCATTTCCAGGGGCATCTGAAGTATATTTTTGTTATAGATTGGCTTTACTATATGTCAAGTTGGCAGACAAAAAAAAGAGGCAATTGGGAGAATGCCTGCTTGGAAAACTGGATACAGGATTAATATGGCCTTAAGGGCAAAGAAGGCCCTATTTATCTGAATTTAAATACCTCATGACTAGGAAAATGCTGAGCAAGGGATTTTTGATGTTAGGTGTCCAAACCTAACTTATTTGTGTTCTGGACTTTAGCCAGGAAAGGTAACTGGATTTCTTTAATGCCATTACATTTATCAGTCCTTGTATTTCAGCAAGGATCTCTTATAGCTAAGTAAACACAGACTTCTTAGAAAGCAGTACTGTAGCCATTTTCCAGCAAAACTGAGAGTTAAACTAGGCTGGGATTATTTTTTTTTTTCAATTTTAAGGTTCACCTTCAGATAAGAAATCACCTTACAGAAAATAAACAGAAAAAAAGTAACATTACAGGAAGAGCTGTTTTGTTAAATTCTAAAGGAAAACATCAGATGATTTCTACCATGCTTATTATAACAGTTACCATAGCTCAGCCCAGAGAAACTTGTTCATCTATAAGAATACTTGGAGGGAGAAAGGTAAGACCTTTCTGAACAGTACACTCTCTACCAACAGTGACCCACAGACAGGTCAGCTTACTAACACGTGTCATTACAGCACGATTTTCTCCTAGGACAACACACACAACGATATAAAAAACTGATAGAAGGGTACAGAGGGGTTCAACTAATCCTGTGTCAAGGAGGCGTCTCAGCCAGCAAGTCACTCTTTAAACTGCCTTATTATGTTTCATGGAGGTCAGACATACAACCAGGCAAATTCCATAAAATACACAAACACAATGATGTGAAAATGAACCAGCTTTCAAAGGATTTCTGGCAATAATTTCTTCCACAATGGATAGATATGATGCATTAATGAATCTGGTCACTGAAACAAAAAAGCGTTACCTGGTACAGCAACATAAATAAACTGAAAAACAGTTAAAACTCCCACTAAGAGCTATGAAACTGTTATGGATGACGCAAAGTCTATTCACCTTCTTTTTTAAAAAATGCTTACAGAATACTATTTATAACAGACTAATATCAAGTTATATGGAATTCCCATGCGAAAAGCTGCCAGCCAAGCAAGCAAAAAGGCTGTAAATATCTGTCAAATGCGTAAGAGGAAAAAACTCTCTGAAAGCACAAATTTCCCAACCATCACCACCCTGCAAAGAAAAAAGACTATTTAAGTCTGGAAATATAAAGTTAAGATTTCATTTAAAAAAAGATATTAAACTATACGTCACCTACATAAGTCTTTTCCATTCCCTTCTTAACTTCTAACTGTGCATGAAAGGTGTGTCAGATGGAGACATTATGATGGAGCCCATTAAACAGACATTTTATGGAAGACTTTAAACTATGTAGCCTAAGGGTACAGATAGGTTAGATCTAACAAACATTTTATTTGTGTTCCTTTTAGAATCTCAACCCTCACGAAAATGGCTTTAATTCCATGTCCATCTCTTTCGTTGTGCAGCATGCCCTGAAAAAAGCCCAGTGATAAATAACTAATAAATCCAGTACTTTGTACCACCTAAATTTTTGATAATTTTTCTAAGTTACAAGGTCATTAACTGCAAGCAAATAATAAATGTATTCAGGTATGCACAGACTGAGCATACAGTTTCATAAATGGCTTCAAATGATCAAAGATCACAGGCCACAGAAAAGTGCAGTCCTGGGGTCCCCAACTCTGCTCCCTTCTTGTTTTGCATCTCTGCCGCTTTTTTCCAGCAAAACTAGCAATCACATGGTCTCACAGCAAGTCAGCTCAGTTCACTCATCCAGCTAAGAAGTAACCAGCCACAAGGAAGAAGTAAAAAACTTTGAATCCTATCAGTAATCTCACCGCAACAAGAGACAGAACCCATGGCAGGAGCAGATGGTATGGAATATATCCTACTCCACATGTGACACAGGTGTCTTTGACCAGTTCACATGAATTAGAAAACCAGATCATACATGAATTTACAGAGTTGAGAAAGCAGGAGATGAGCCATATGTCTACACTGGTGCTTCCTTGGTTCACAATACTCTGGGGAGCATTGAACAGAACACAGCTCGACTCACCTCTGCAAACAGCCAATGTTTTGCAGGTGTTTACATAGAGGGCATGGGTTTGTACATGCCCACACTTGATTTTCGGAAATAATCTTAATTGTTATTCAGTTATGCAAACTTGATGTTACATCACCACCTTACTTCTTTGACTGTACATAGTACTCACTTCAGTAAGGGGACTTTTGCCATGCCTATTGTAAAAGACAGAATAATTATCAGCTTGGTAATCATGGCATTTATTATTTGGTGCTCTAAGGAAACAATGTTCAATGTGACATAATTTAGAACATTCTACAATAAAACACAGTATCTAAAAATGGCATTGTTTTCTATCTCGACCACAACTTTGTAAAGAAATGCTGCTTGACAGTTTGAATGGTTTTTGTTCCAGGACACAGCTAGGTAATACAGCTAAATTTTAAGATTTAAGACTGAGAGCATCTTTTGGCTACCCCTTACGGTGGCACAATTCACTTCTTAGCCACAAAAAACCCCATGTTCATGGACTCACTAGCAGCAATGGACAGTACTAATTCATCCATTACTGAAGTCTAGATGCTTGGCAGAACATGCAGAGTTTCAGCTGAATAAAGGGGAGGTCAGTCTTGAGAAGTTCAAGAACTGGTTATCACTTGAAAGGATAAAAACTACAGACTTCCCTTCTCAATATTTATAGGGTCAGCACTGGTGCAGATGTATTACTGGCTGAATCAGCCCTATTCCCATATGCCGAGAGGCCTAAGTTGGCATAAGTTGGTCTATTCCAAGCCAGATGGCAGAAAGCAGAAGTGGGAGATGGTGTTACACATTAAAACATCTCTTTTCAGTTATTTTATTTGCTATGCTTCCTTCTGGCTCCTTAGCTTGCCAGTTATATCTGCTTTATTCACAGCAGAGCTCAGTATGCCTTTTAGGAGATGACATGTAAGAAACAGTGCAAATTACCTGCAGGCAAAAGGCTTTGTTCAGGAGATGCAAATGCCAGTTTAGGATGAAGTTTGGTAAAATATGCCCACAGAGTGCTAACTTCTAAAATAAGCATATTCACATTCATCTTATTAAAAAGGTATATAAACATGTGCACATATTTTATGTAGGCTTTCTGATGTTTTCACTCAGCTGTTAAAAAAATACATATTTGTTTACTGCAAATCTTTACCTAGATTATTCTGGAAGGTATTAATGTTCAATTATTCTGCTCAATTTTGACATTCATTACAATTTTTGATTCAAGCACCCTAATAGCCCAGTAGTGTGATCTATTTCGCAGCAGATAAACTGAACTTTTTTTAAAACACTAAATGAACGCATGTATCAAAGTGCAAGGATGGAAAAAAAATTTAAAACCTGTCTACTTCTGTTTATAAAACCAACTATTTCCACGAATTAAGTATTCTACAGCTTCTTTTGCTATGACACCTTCTCTCACTATGACTCAAAATTTTCAAGTCAAATACTTCCTCGGTTACTGCATGGAGACAAAAGTTCCTTAGTCTCAATTGAAAGGATGGAGGATTAATTTAATGTGTGCTGATGCCCCATGGTTTGCCATCACAGTCCATTTATTTCTGCCTCCATTTGACTTTTGGCATATATAAGATTTGTTCAAACAATTTGCCAAGTCTAATGTGAAACCGTTCCTTTTATTTTTGAATAAGTAATTCCTAAAAATAATAGGATTGTTAAACTTCCCTCCCCCACTGCAACACTTCCAGTTCTATTCATATGGCAGTTCCCATAAAACAATAAAAGAGCTAATCAATTTACTGTTTAAGAAAACAGCAGATTGAAAAAATATGCTCAGCTAAACTTGTCTAGCTCAGAAAATTAAAGGTTGAGAATAATTTTCAGCATGCAGCTAACCCCTACTTATTTTCCTAATACACACAAAGACAGAACATATTAAATACATCAGTCTTAACTTTGGGTGTAGAGTGGAATACCATACTTAGAAAACTGCCTTCAATTCCTGACCTCTTTGCTAAAACCAGTGAAGGATATAAATAGTTCCAGTTCTGACATAACACCTATCCCTGAGGAATACTGAAAAAGAGACTGTCCTTCACACCAATCCTGTTAAGCAGCCAGTGTGATTTTCAGAAGACCAGTTTGAAGCCATTACATAAGAATGTTTATTTGCTATACAGAGCCCAGAGCACATCTATGTCAGATAAAGTGACTCAAGCACAGTATCTGAGAGTTTTTCAAAGCCCTGCCTTTAGATAGTCCTAAAATTAAAAATCTTTCGATTTAGACAGCCCTAAAATACTGCTGGGTCTCCGCAGTGTTTCTCAGTCCAGAAAATAACTTCTAGCTCTTATGATTTTCAGAGAAGACATAAAAAATGGTAGTTCCACGGGCCCAGGTCAAAAGGTAGGCAAAAATTTCCTACATTCACATTAAAAAGTAAGGGGATTTTTTTTTTTAAAGTACATGGATACTCAGTAAATACAGACAGAATCTGCTCCATTAAAGCACACCATTAGTAACTTTGTAGCCGTGAGAGAGCCAAGGTTTAATCCCCAGGAGCTACTACTTTTCTCTTGTACCTGTTCAGTAGCTAGACCAACAACAGAACACCAGTATAGGAATTTCTACATTCTCAGGGGTAAAGAGTTTGGATACATGGGTAATGTAACAGCCTTGATTACCCAACTACCACTAGAAATGCAGGAAAGCACTAGCTGGAAACTCAGCCATCCACCAATGAAGCCCGGGTGGTCCTTCAGGACTCGTTAGCGCTTTGGCGTCTCCGTACAATGATTCCTCCAGAACCCCAGATTCGGGAGGTCTTCTTAACCATCGATGTCAACTACTCTGCACAAAGCAAGCTCAGATCCAGATTCCCAGCCAAGCTAATAAAATCCCCTGGAACATGGAGCACACCACAGAAACACCCAAGTGGGTCTACACAGAGCCAGCTTGGTCCATCAGGACTTATTAGTTCAGACACTGTCTGAAAGCAGCTGCACTGCAAAGCTGGTTCTGGAAACAGCAGAGATGTGTTAACATGGCACAGCACTTGAACTAATAAACTGCTAGTTCTGAGTTGAGCCTGCCCCGGGCTAAATCTGGTGCCTGTATATCCACTGCACAGTTAATCTGCAACTGCAGAAATGGCCCAAAGAGTTGACTCTGTTTCAAGCCCAGCATGCACAGCTCTACCGCCATCAACATGACCAAGTTTTCTGTCCTTTCACCTTTCTCCACAACAACCAATCCCTCCATCTACCCTCTTCCTGTTTGTTCATTGTTTTCCCTCCTGGCTACTCACACCCCTTTCTCAATCTCTCACTACCTAAGGCTGCACAATGTACACCAGCAGCTTCCAGCCTTTCTGGAGTGATTAACCATGGTTATCACTCTTCTCACCCTGCCTGAACAGCACTTCCTAACTCCTTTCCCACTACTTCTGGCCTCCCTCTTTATCCTGCCCTTGGTGGCTCAATCCCTAACCAAGGAACCATTACACTTATAGAAACAAAAATATGATTGCATTTGCTTGTCAAATTGTCCTGTCTTTATGGGAAAAAAGCAGAAGCAGCAACACAAGACCTCTCATCAGGCCAAGAGCAGGCTACCATCTCTAAAGGTAAAATTTGCTATCTCACCCGAAAGTTGCTTAGCAGTCAGCTCAGATACAACTGTCTGAGGCTCTCCTTTTCCCTTCCTACTTGGACTTCCCTTTTTGCAATTCTCCCAATGCCAAACAGCCCAAATGCCTTGGTGTGGCAGAAGGGCTGGTGAGGGCAAAGACTGCCTCAGCCAACTGTGCTTCTCCTCCCTGCCTTCACCCACCTCTACAAACCATGCAAAGTAACTGCTGAGCATATGGTTTGTGGCTCTGATGTGCAGGCATGAGAGGAACACTAATTACAAAACTTTTACAGTACTGGAAATATGACAGAATTAATCATTTGCTACAGAAAGTGACAGTCTGTCCCTCTAAAACCAGTTCACACCATTGGTAAAAAATCCAGTCTGACTGCATTCCTCTAGCCAGAATCATGACTTCAACAAAGAACATGCGCAGTTCTACCTGACAGAAGAGATTTCTTGTTTCTGAACTGTTTCCAGAACATGGAAACCAATATAAAAACTACGAAATCAGAAATAAAACTAAAATTTGTCTCCTCAGTCATCACACATGCTCTGAATGGCAGAGCAGCAATTTATTGTCCATGCAATATAACAGCATACAAATGTGTACTTAAACAAGGAAATTAGTAGTAATTTCATAACCTTCAATACTAAATCAGACAAGCCTTTTTTAGTAGACTCGGGAACAAATGGCATTGAACTCACATCCAGAAACAGATCCTGTACTTATGTGCCCCAGTTGGTTTTATGTATGTATGTATCATAATGCCATACAGGTATTAGGAAGATAAAGACTGTCATACGAACAGAATTTTACTGTCAAAGGACATTTTTGTTCTAAAACCAACTGCAACCATCCTCATTCCCAAAAGTAATCAGGTCTTCCTACTACACATTCTGCTGAACAGCCAATGAAAAATTCCTGTGATTCATTCAACAGAGCAGTTATGAAATGCAAAATTCTGAAAAGTGGTAACATGTTAACTTAAAAAAGCTCTTCTGAAAATAATGCTAAAACAAAACTAAAATTATGAAATGTTTTGTTTGGCTAGCAAGTCTCATGAGCTGTGGAGTTCTGAATTTATCAGCCACAGACTTTTTTTAAACATCACTATGTGCTTTGAAGTTCAACTAAGGCTTAATAAACTTTCTTACAGGTCTGGAGTACTATATAAATTTTGTCAGGGCTGTGCTGGCATAACTGGTAATACAAACTGTCTGGCTTCATGAAAGTTACAAGCTCTGGCTCCAATCCTGCAAACACTTACTGAAGAATTTAACTTACTGCACAGAACTGACTACTCATGCATAAGCTAAGCATATTTGTAAATATTTGCACAGTATGGACATCTGTTGGCATAGCCAGTCATCTAATACAAGATTCAGCTTTAAATCTTGGTCTGCCTAGAGTCAATATTAAAAAAAGGAATTCCTCACTTTATAAATTCCTTTCTTAGGCATCAAGGATGTCAGATACCAAAGGGTGGAACTGAAAAGTTAAAACTAGAAGAAGAAAGGAATCAGTGAAATCATAACAATTGGTTCTGTTTCTTTTGTAACTAGAGAAGCCTGGTTTCTTATGGGTGCATGTCTCAAGATTGAGCTCCTGCCTTATTTTCAACCTTTGCTAACAAAGCTCTTGCTATATCTTCCCTTCAGTGGTGCCATTTACAGCATTTCTCACATCATCACAGGCAAAGCTCAGAAAATGACTCCAAAGAACTCCTCATTTTTATCAGGTTTGGTTATTAACACTTTTCAGCTATGGGTGAGCTAATAGCCACAGTACAAAGCTGGCCCACAGATAATCACGGAAGTCACATTTCCTTAAAAACCAAACCAGAAAATGACAGTTACGTCTCCTTCCTCTTAATGCCTTGGCATTTGAACACATCCTGTTTCACTCATCCTCTTTAACAGCAAAACATCTTGTGATCTGTTTGTTTAAACCTGATCGTAGGCAGAAATACATGTCAAGGCGCAAAGCCATCCTGCCATTGATTCAGGGCTGCACGGGAGAGTAAGCCTCCACATCACAGTGGATATTGCACTTGCAGAGCTGCCATGTGGAGGTCTGCTGCTTCAGAATAAAGAGCTGAGGAGATCTCACTCTGGCTTAGGACTGAAGTCTGTTTGACAGCTGTGGCTTAGGGCCCTAAACCGTTTCCTTGAAAAAATGCAGGAAGGGATTGCAGGGACGGAGGCAAGGCGAGCCGCCACCTCCGGGGAGGGGATAGCGAGATCCCATCGGGGCATCGGCGGCAAGAGCCCTTGGCAAAACCCTAATGACACACACAAAATAAACGCAGTGATGCAGCGAGGGAAACGGGGCCCATGGAGAGGGGAGGGCGGGTACCGTGCAGGGTCCCGTGTAGGGGCCGTGTCTCAACCCGGCCTTAGGACNGTGGTGGGCGGGAGCGCCGGCGGCGAAGCCTTTCCTGAGCCCCGGGCCGCGGGACTCGGGCGGGCGGGATGGCCCACCTGCAAGGGGAAGGGAGCGCCCGAGGTTCCTAAACGCTCGAGGTCCAAAGGTGCGACAGAAGTCACAGGGTCCGCAAACAACCGGAAAGTTCTTTTAGTGAATTGCACACTTGGCGTGGAAATTGTTTTGTTAGTCTCTGACCTACTGTGTGAGCACACGGCAGTGGGTTTTGGATATAGGGGTAGGGTGAAAGGGGAGAAAGGAAGAGATGAGTTAAAGAGAGGAAGAGAGAATGAGAGAGAGGAAAAAGGAGGAAAAGAGATCACTACTCCTGATTCCAGCATTGATCCAGCTCATGGTCCTAGGGGCAGCTGCCCAGGGTTGGGACGGGTACCTTTTTATGGGTAGGTTTTCTCCACCCGGAAGACAGATTTGTCGCTTTCCATGCAAATTAGTTACCAAGTGCATTCCGATATTTCAGATCGTTCTGGAAATGGGTTGGAGGGCTTGGGGAGGGCTTGGGTGTTCTTGATCCCCCTCTACAGTCCGTGCCCACTTCCTGACTTCATCATTCCCGTGCTTAAACTGTACTGTGTTACGCTCATCTCCAGGAACTAGAGCAAGGGTGTTTGTCCGAGAAAAGCACTGTCCTACCTCTGCATGGCCCCCTTCTCCAGCCACATCTTGTTCTATGTCATGACATGTCAGTACTGTAGTAGTTAGTTCTAACAGTGTGACAGGACTTGGCACAAATGGCACAACACTGAAGGAAATTCCATTTAAACATAAGAAAATGTGTCTTCAGTGGAGCAGGTTGCCCTGAATGACCATGGCATCTCTGCCAGTGGAGGTATTAAAAACCAGGCTGGGTGTTGCTCTGAGCAGCCACTGTAGCTGACCCAGCCCAGAGAAGGGGGCTGGGCTCGACCCCCTCCAGAGGTGCCTGCCAGTCTTGGCCATTCAATGGAACCTCAGTCCTACAAGGCTGGTCGAGGGCACAGCTGCAGTTCTCTCATAGCTGCCATCCTACCCAATGTACAACATGATCTTGGTAAATAGGTTGTCTGCCTCCAGATCGCACTGAGGAGCCATAGCCACAACACAAAATGCATATTTTCATGCAGATGTATATGTATGTACGTAAACTTGGCTTTACCCACACAAGACTGGATTGATGGCCACCTTCCCAGAGATTTAAGAATAAATATTATGTTATCAAAAGTATTAAAGTATACATATCAATTGTAAATCTCAGAGATATGAAGCAAATATTGAAAACATACTAACATCTATTCCCCAAAACAGAGCAGAACCAACCAAGGCCAGCATATGCAAAACAGCTGAGCTGATGTAAGGCTGAAAAAAATAATTTCCTGAAGTTTGAGCACATACCTTCATTACTGAGATTACATTAATCTAAATTTGTTTTATTTTAATTTTTTCTGACTTTTTTTCCACTGATTGAAGTATGGCAAGATTTAAGTGCCAAAGACCTCACTGCACGATGTGTTTTGAAGTCCCCAGAGAAATCACTTGCTCTCAGAGTGATTGCAATTTGCCATGCTGTATGCTTGGATTGCAATGCTCACTGATGGGTCTTGTAAAACACTCCTCGCTTTGTGTTAGCAAAGAGAGAAAGAAGCTCACCAGTTCCACTGTAATTTGTACAATACCACTGGAAGAGCAGAACAGAGCTGATTGCTGTGTTTGAAACCTTCCTGGAAGGAAAGCCTTCCATGTGGAAAAAAGGGTTGTCCATGAGATTTGGCTTCCAGTCCTGAAAATAACAAGTCTTATCATGTTGTACACCACTGAGCTTAAGGAAGCTCTGGAAAAGCCAGGAATCCAAGTCTGCAAGCCTCCAGATGCAGCGTGTGTCAGGATCAAGTCTAGAAGCATAAGCTGCTGTTGTTCCAGAGGTCCTATTTCCTCCCTGACTAGCGTGATGGAAATGTTGTAGCAAACATCGCTGTATGTTTACAAAACTGACTTACTAAGCTCACATTTTTCAAAGCACCGATCCATCCTTATCTAGGCACCTGGTAAGCAAGCTAATTTTCAGAGGTGCTGAGTACTCCTACCATCAACTGAGCAGAATGGACATTTCAGCTGTTCATTTCTTTTGATTTACGAGCATCTCCCACAGTCTCTAGATGTATATTGGCCCTGGGATCTATAATGTCCTTTTCCAGGAACTTTCAGATAGAAATGTTTTTCTCAGATACTTTGAAATGCCCCAAACAGAAGTTCTCAAATAGGCCTGGACAAGGCTCTAGAATGACATCAGTTTTGGAATACAAATAATGCAGTAATTTATACATATTAAATATTTAAAACTTTCTGTTGTTACTCATGCACACTTGATATATACTGTTCCCCTTTATAAACAAAGGATATACGAGATCATTATAAGCAAAAGATAAACTAATTAGGGATTTCTGTCAAGAGCTGATGATACTAAAATCTTACTTGCTTAAGAATTAAATACTTTACCTTCAGGCTTGCCAACACTTTTAAACCATAGTGGTGTCTCCCTGAAAGGAAATGCTGACGTTTAAAAAACTAGATTGATCTGAACTGCTGCGGCGATATCATTTTAAATACTCAAATCTTAATTTCATGCACATGAGTAGTCTCTTTTGGGTCCATATGACTCATTAAGTCCAGAAAGTTAAATGCATCCAATATGGGACTAACCCTAACCCAATCTGAGGACGATTGTTTTCCACATTTCAGAGCCATTTGATTTGCATTCAGACTTCACCTGCGTGCTGTCTATTCATTCATTTCTGCTAGGCCTGCTTCTTATAATTCAAATATTTGTGCAAATGCAAGCATCCTTTTTTTGCCAAAAAAAATTTACTTAGTTTTGGTGCCAAAGAAATGCTACCTCTTGTCCACCTTCAGCTGCAGAATGGACTCCTTCCTCCTCCCCTACACTAGTTTTAAGTGAAGGCAGCTTTAAACTTTGCTGAGAGCAAGAAAAAAAAAAAAAAAGACTGTATAGAAAGAAGTGTGATTCATTGTTAAGTAAATATTCTTGTTTAAAAGACAAAAATATTTCCACATAATTATGTTTCATTTTACACTGTTTCAACAAATATGGGCCAAGTTTATCTACTTTATGCTTCAGTGGTTCAAGCATTTACATGCATGGCTTTAAGTCCATTGCTCTGCACATTTAAGGATCACCTGTATGTAGGGATAAAGGGGTTACATTTAATCCCAGTAAAAGGCCTAATGATACATGTAACTTTAGCTGATATACCATGATAATTATGATTCATTTTAAGTTATCTAATTTAAAATACTGTTCTAAGTTAATCACAGGCCAAATTATTGCTTTGTTTCGTTTTCTTAAAAACAAAGTATGTGTGGCATTGAAACAGATTGAGAATATGGAGACTAGACACAGGGATGGCATTGACCTGAAAGAACACAGACTGGCATTGCAAACCTCATTTGAATTTCTAACTGAAATTTCAACTCAATCTGTGAAGATGAAAAATAATTATTTTAAGTAGTTGTTCATGACAGCATTAGTCTAAGTACTTTTTGAAAATAGTCCATTTTAAGGAAAATAACAGTATTCATTTAAAAGCACTCAAACAATGGTGAAAAATATTCTAGCCAACTCTGAGCAGAAATCACTTTGTCCTTTGCACTAAACAAGGTTGCATCACCTTGTGCACCAATAGGTAACATTTATAGGTTTTGGCCTTAGTAGAAATAACCTACTGAGTTCCAATGTTTGCCAGTATGTCAGGTCATATAGCAGTACGAGAGAGAAAAGGAAGAAAGCAGAATTCGATGGGAAAATGTAAGCACACCCACAGAAACCATGGGATTCATGTTTCCTAATTTTATACTGTAAATGTGTAGTTTCAATCTGATTATATAGTGTCTTTTTGGAGTAAATGGAGAGAAACAGAGTAGCATCCATTCCATCGGCCTACTTCATCAGTTTGTGTCAGAGTTAGCCAACCTATCTAGAGGTAGATATCCAAATTGAAGATAGCTCTGATGAAAGGTAAGAACTTTTCTCCACTACTAATTTTTTTTTTTTTTTTTTTTTTTTTTTTTTTCTCTGGGAGGGCCCNATTTTTTTTTTTTTTTTTTTTTTTTGTCTGCACTAGGAGAGGCCCCAGTTTAAATACAGTTGTGGTCATTGTTATCATCTCCCTTTCCCCCTGTTTCTGGTGCATCCATTGCAGCCTAAGAATGGATGAGGACCTTGTTGTGGGGTTGGAACAAGCAGATATTTATTGATACAAGCTTGCTAGATATAAGAAATGTTCTTGTTCCTCTGTTTAATCAACGAGAAAATTCACTTATTGGAGGTGTGTTGCTATAGCAAGCAGGCCTTGGTCTGTTTATAGAAGCTGCTCAGAATGATGTATACTGTTTAGAGAAAAAAGTTGAATGAGTGTACAGATTGTGAGCTGGCTTGAAATGAACAGTAGCAACACTTGTTTAATGTGCTTGATACATTTATCCACAGCAGTAAGTTACTGCAAAATATCCTCATTATGACTTAGACACTGGGAAACAAACCCAAAACATACATACACAAAAAATCCCCAAACCCAAAACAACACCCCCTCCCCCCTCAAAACCAACCAACCAACCAACAACAAAACAAAAGCAAAACAACAAAACAAAACAAAAACCCCAAAAAACAACCAACCAAAAACCAAAAAAACCCTACAAAGCCCCTGAAATATTTTTTTAAAAAACACCCAACATATGAGACTTTTCTAATATTTTCAGATTAACAGTTGTTGCATCAAAAGCATTATAGCAGCCATATTAACCCTGCCTTCCTTTACTGTGTATTTCAACAGATTTCTCAGCCCCATTAGGACACTCTCAGAAAGCAAATGTTCACTTGAAAAGCAGAGCATGAGAGCTCTGAAACAAACTGTCCGTGTTGGTAAGAAAGAAGGTAACACTTGAGATTGAATGTTACAGTGAACCTTGTAAGTGCTGTGTGTTGGCATTATTATTGTTATTTTTGCTGGTATTGTCGGCATTGTTGTTGTTGTTATTATTAGCCTTGTTTTTATTAAAGTACTTTGACAGTCTTGATGCTGCAATTTTCCTTCCAGCGTATCAATGCTTAGAAATGTAATATCTGTAAGATAAAAAGTTAACAATACCTTTGTACCGCAGGTTATATATATGGATAATACACTGTACATGTACCTGTGTATACTGACACAACCATTTACATATATATATATTCCATGTAAAATATGTATATGCATATGTTTGTGTGTTTTTCTATTGAGGCTTCATTCCTTTGATACTGAGGAACAGAAGTCTAAGTTTTTCAGACATTTGTGAGAATACTATTTATCCTAGAGTATCCTAGTGCATCCTGAAGTACTGTTAATCCTAGGATACTATCCATATAATTCAGAAAATGCCACTTGTTCTTCTCCTCAAACATCTTTAAACATCTATAATTTCTGTTGATCTGTGGTCCTATTTCTTCTCACTGAGGAATTCTCTCTGAACAACCACAGTGTGATTAATGGTTTTATTTCAGCCATTTTTCCCTCCCTTGCTGTAGCAATTCTATTATTAAAGCAATACATTCATAGTTCTTTTTTCCAGCAACAACTAAGATAGCATTACAGATGTCCCTTATGGTTAATTAAGAAATTTAAAATAGTTAACTTCTGATTTCAGAGGTACAAGTCTAAACCAACACATTTATATTCTTGCAGAAAACCCACCAGGTGGAATCTCAAAGAAGAGAGTTGTTTATAATGCTGTCTTCAGAGAGATAATTTCTTCTGTAGCAAAAACTGTGTGCCAATCTGGGAAGCACAAATGATGGTCAATTTGTGCACCAATGGTGGTCATTTGTACACTTCAAACCCAGACTTAGTCTTGCAGCAGACCCACTGAATTTCTGTCATTTGGGCTGCTATAAAATGTTTCTGTCCTCTGCCATCAATAGAGTGGTACAGGGAACCAACAGCAACGGTAAAATAATTATGGAAACTCTGAGTAGTGTTTATAGCCCAGTCTCCTAAGGAAGTAGGGCTTAGAGGAGAATATTATTTATTTTTATTAATGTCTGAGTCCTCCCTCAGTAAGTGGTCACTCACTTCAGACACATTTGATGCAGGTTCATATTTTATGAGAGTGCACACCCAGGCTGCGGAAAGAAACATCTTTCAGGTGACATTCAGCTCCCCCTAAAACAGATACCCATCTCTGGACAGCCCATCAGCTTTCTAAAATCCATGGCATTTCTTGACTGTAGGCTCAATATGTTTGCAAAGTGGGATATCTGGTCCCAGTAGCGCACTGTCTCCCATAGGTCTTTTGTTATAACCTCTAGTTGCATGTACATGTGACAGGTACCTTAGGGTATCTCAGATAACATTAGTGACCTTTCTAGGGAAGAAGAGGATTGTGAGATAAAGAAACACAAATTCTAAATGCCTTAGTTGTGAGTATTTTGATGATCAAATGCCATAAGGCAGTGAAATACCAATATCATAGCCAACATTTCTCTCTCTTAATAAGTCCTTCCTGTTGTCATGCTTTCAGCTGGGATAGAGTTAATTTTCCTCTGAGTAGCTGGTACAGTGATGTGTTTTGAAGTTGGTATGAGAATATATCTCAATGTTTACAACACACTGATGTTTTAGTTGTTGCTAAGTAGTGCTTACTCTGAATCCAGGGCTTTTCAGTTTCCTGTGCTCTGCCAGCCAGCAGGTGCACAAGAACCTGGGAGAAAACGTGGTCAGGACAGCTGACCCAAACTGACCAAAGGGGTTTTCCATACCCCTTTGCTTGGGGGACATCATGGCCAGTATTTAAACTGTGGGAAGTTGGCCAGAAGAGGCAGATCACTGCTTGGGGACCAGCTGGACATCAGTCAGTGTGTGGTGAGCAAATGCATTGACCATTGCTTGGGTTTTGGGGTGGTTTATTTCTCTCCCTCTCCCTTTTCATTATGAATATTATTATTATTATAATTAATGTGTTATTAATATATTTTATTTTGTTTGAATTGTTAACCTGTTCCTACCTCAGGCCATGAGGTTTAAGATTTTTTGATTCTCCTCCTGACCAGGCAGGGTGGGAGCGAGTGAGCAGCTGCAATGGTGCTCAGCTGCCAACTGGGGTTAAACCACAACACATGTAGGTGTGAATATTCCTGAAGGCTTCCCAGCTTTGAATAATAGCATTTGTAAAATGGCTAACATGTGCATGGATTATGTGACGTCTAACAAGAACTTGAGCTTATGCCACAGTTCAAAGGAAAATTCAATCACCTACAGAACTCCAATTAATTAGAAAATGAGCTTCACTGGTGAATTTAGAACATTGTTTTGCTGTTGTTGTTCTAAAACCCATATAAGTTAGAAGAGGTTATCTGCCTATGCCCATCTGTGGTCATGCATAGAAATCCCTCCATGGGGCCAGAAGTTTGGGCTGCATAGTGGTTGTGTGAGAACTGAACTTTGCCTACAAGTGAAAGCAGGGTGAGCCGTAAGCGGAAGACACAGGTGTGACTGGGGTTAGAAAGAACAGGCAGGTCTAGAGCAGTTTGAGACACCTGAGTTTTAAGTCGAAGAAGCCTCATTTAATGCAGAATACAAACACTGCCCTCACAGATGAAGAAACATATTTAAGACAAGTTATTGATTCTTCCACTGTTGGAGTGGCCAATCCCCACAAAACACAGATGTCTTCTCCTGCTTCTTGCATAATTCCTGGTTGTGACTTCTTTACTGTGTGTAACTGTGAGTGACATCAGGAGAAGTAAAATAAACAGGGTTAGAGCATGGCCTCAAACACTGTCCAGAAACCATCTGTACTGTCTCACTGGTAGCAACTCCAGGCTTAGTCCTGTGCCAGGTAGTAGCCTTCCCAGACACTGCACCAGCACAATGCCAGGGACAACAAGACTTTGCCCAGTAAGTAGTGTGAGCAGTGTGAGTTGGGTTTGCATGGCAAGGTTTTGGTAGCAGGAGGGGCTACAGGGGTTGCTTTTGTGAGAATCTGCCAGAAGCTTTCCCCATGTCTGAGAGATCCAATGCCAGCTGGCTCCAGGACAGACCCTCTGCTGGCCAAGGCTGAGCCCAGCAGTGACAGTGGTGGTGCCTCTGGGATAGCAGAGTTAAGAAGGAGGAAAAAACCTGCACCATTGCAGACAGAAAGAGGAGTGAGACAATGTGAGAGCAACAGTTCTGCAGACACCAGGATCAGTGGGGAAGGAGGGGCAGGAGGTGCTCTGGGCACCAGAGCTGGGATTCCTCTGCAGCCCCTGGTGCAGCCCATGGGGAGGCAGCTGTGCTCCTGCAGCCCGTGGAGCTGCACAGTGTCCACAGCGGAGCAGAGATCCATCTGTAGCCTGTGAATGACCCCCCTGCCCCAGAGCAGATGGATGCCCCAAAGGAGGCTGTCACCCTGCAAGAAGCTTGTGCCACAACAGGCTCCTGGCAAGACTTGTGCCTCTGTGGGGACTCACACTGGAGCAGCCTGTTTCTGAAGGACTGCAGTCCATGAAAAGGACCCACATATAGGCAATTTGTGAAGAAAGAACTGCAGCCTGTGGGAAGGATTCATGTTGGAGAAGTTTGTGAAGGACTGTTTCCTGTGGGAGGGACACTATGCTGGAGCAGGGAAAGAGTGAGTTATCCTGCTGAGGATGTGTGATGACAATGTGTGATGAACTAACTGAAGCCCCCATTCACCATCTCCCTGCTCCACTGGCAGAGCAGAGGCAGAGAAACTGTGAGTGAAGTTGAGCCCTGCGTGGAAGAAGGGAGGGTGAGGGGAGTGTGTTTTAAGATTCAGGTTTATTTCTCATTACCCTGCTCTGTTTTGATTTGCAATAAATTAATTTCCCCAAGTTGAATCTGTTTTGCCCATGACAATAATTGTTGAGTGATTTTTCCCTGCCCCTATCTCTATCCACAAGCCTTTCCTTGTATTTTCTTTCCCCTGCCCAGCTGACGAGGGGAATGACAAAGTGGTTTTGATGGACATCTGGCACTCAGCCAGGGTCAACCCACTACAGAGGGCCACCCTGGTTTGGGGGAAGAGCACAGTGTCAGCATCATGCTTCTTCCCTTGGGTCCATGAAAGGCACTCTGGATTGATTTATTTACTAGTTTAGACACAGCTATGCTTCACTATGGCTCATAACATGCCCAGTAAGAATTTTTGCCAAATAGGACCACTGCTAGCAGCCACAACAGGTCAGTAGCCAAACAAATCTTGCAAGGCTTACCTGTTGCTAGGACTTGTGGGTGAAGATTTCATAGGCATGGCCAGTTCATGCACTGTGAGCTTGACATTTCTGGAAGTGTAAGACTTACTGCCCATGAAGAAAACTTACTGTAGATCTGCATCTGTATGAAATAGACTGTGTGACCACTGCAGATGAGTGCAGGTACTGGTGCATGCATGGTGTCCATTTACCCAGAACTACCAGCCCAGGCAAAGTGATTGCCATGGCTCCAAGTGGACAGCCAGGCATACAGGAATCCTTGGCCATGGTTTTTTCTGACAGTAGAAATTTTCATGAAGAAAAAAGGGTCTTTTGTGTGGAAATGTGAAGATATACCTAAGAATTTAGAATTTTCAGTTGTTTCTGAGTTAATGGTTTCAGCTCCTATACCATATAAAACTTTTCACTTCACAACAGTTTTTAGTTTATCTTTTTTAAAAGTCTCCTGAATTCATGTGCAAAACAAATCTTACTGGTAATTAGGTATTTGGTGAATTTTTAGCTTGCTGCATGTGTCAATGATACTGAAATTAGCTATACTCTCGGGTTACTTTTAATTCAGACTGAAAATCAGTATTCTCAGTTGAATTATGTATTGGCTTATGAAGTGTTGTGTCTTCACTAATGCAAGTAAGTCTTATTTTGTGAGCGCTCCAAAAAGATTATATTGTTAATATACGTAAAATTTGATTTCAGCCAAGTACGTTCTCAAGGGAAATTCTAGGAGGCAAAGGGTCCTTGTTACTTGGAACATCATTAACAGTATTTTGTGACCTTCAAGGCAAATAATTAGAAGAATAACTTGTTAAGGGTTATGTACCATCCATAGCTTTATTGAAACAAAGGACCTGTGTGAGATGCTGTTTCAAAGATTCTATACAGATCAAGAATTGTTGTCTTTGACATAACCCTTATCAAGAACATCATACCAGAAATAAAGAATTGGCAATAAAACATCCCCTGTACTGGATTTGGGAAGTAACCAAACTGATTACAAAGAAAGATTGTAAATTGATTTAAAATGTGAAAGGGTTGTATTAAATTTAAAGACTGCTGTACTTGTTCCATATCTTTAGAAGTGACTGGCTGAAGACTGACTTGCCCATAGTCTGAAACAGACCTTTTATCATCTGTCTGCTGGATGGAACAATACAGGCATGTTTCATTTATTTAGAATATGGCCAGGGGCCAAAGAAAGATTAAAAATGTAAGCAAGAGTCAGTGCAATGGTTGTTCCTGTAAGAGTTAGGCATTTGGACTGCAAGATCAGCAAATCCGCCCACAAAAGATATATTCCTACAACAGAGGATTTTCATTTGATGTCCTGGAAATGCAATTGGTATGGTAAGGACAGGCTTACCCATTACTCCAACAGTTGAATTTGGAATGCATTTGGCATTTATGAGAGTAAACAAAAGCAACTGACACACTTGAATAAGTTGTTTTGTGTGCAGCAGAACAAATGAATGCAAACAAATTCTAAAAGGAACAAATTGTTCCTTATGGAATTCTGTCTTTGGTCTTCAGCTTCCCTCATCATAACCCCAGCTCCACTGCCCAGGTCCTCTGCACTTTTTGAGCCAGCTGAGACTCAAAACATGCTGCAGCTTACTCAGAGCTGGGGTGTGCTGTTGGCCCCCAGGCCCTGCCATAGCTGAGCTCACTATGTCTCTGTCTCAGGGAGGGCGAGTAGTCTGTCCTCCAGAAAAACTTCATTGTTTTATAGATGCCTGAGAGGCATTCAAGCCTGCCTGACTGTGGGACCTAACTTGAGCTTAAATTCAAGAAAGCCACAGAGCCAGCCTTATTTCAGTGTTTCTGCCCTACCAAAGCAACAATAGGTCACTGCTGCCTTTCTGAGACTAGACATCTAATTTTTGCAGACAAGGTCTGCCTTCAGAGAGATCCAAACATATTCATCTGTCTCCACTGACTGTAGAGGGAAACTTTGCTCTAGGAGAGCTTATTCTTCAGTTCTTTGAAATGTTTGGTCAAGTTAAAAACCTAAGGTAAGACTCCAATTTGAGCCTTGTTCTTTCTAATTTGATTGAAACTGGTCATGGAGGTCAGGAGAGAAAGACAGATTGCCCCATTGTGGGAATTATGGGAAACTATGCTAAAAGTAATAGCAATTAGGAGGCATGTGTATTTAATATAGTGGTTTATGTGCTTTAATATTGCTCTAGATAATGTAGGAAAATACTGCAAAAATAGAATAAATTTTCATTTGGTTTCATTAAACTTCTTTGGAATAGTTGAATACAAGTCCAAATCTTGTGTCTATCTGGAACAATTTAATTCAAAAATGTAGATGAGTTCAGTCCAAAATTTCATTTCAGGTAAGGGAACTGATTCTGCTACATACATTGTTAGAGAGTTGAACAGAAGTTGAAAATTTCTTAAACACAAACTTCTGTAGAAAAGCCATGCATCACCAGTTGAACTCAGCTTTTCTGATATACCTATGTCTTCTGAAAGTACCCAAATGGTTGGCTGATGTGATTCCTTAATCTTTCTTCAAAATATGTTTTTAACTTTCCCTTGACAATCAGGTGGATCAGAGATCTACTGTTTTATGACTTAATTCTCTTTGACTGTTTTGGAACATGTGCAGCTCATTACACAAAAAGAGCAGGAGAAATGCTGGTTCTAAGGAATAGTAACAGAATTTGAAATGAGTCCGTTTGAATAAAAGAAGAAACCAGCGGAGCCTGTAGTCAAAAAATCTGACTGATTTCAAGCTGAAATCTTTTGCACATTTGGATAACAAAGAACACACTATAAAATGAAGGTTTGTGCCTTCTTGTCCTCTTAGGGTGAAGCTGGAGTGAGGAGATACTCTGATGGCAGTTTCACTGTGCTAGCTCAGCCACAAGTGTGACTGGGAAGTGGATGAGGTCTCAGAGAAAACCTGTTTTGAGCTCAGTTGCACAAAAGAAGAATTGATCTGTTTAGGAGTAAGAATACCTAGTTTTCTTCAGTGAATGTCTGAAGACTTTACTATAAGACCTTGACATTCATAGTATGGAATGCCTGTCTATTTGCCCAGCCATGTTGNTGTTGTTGTTGTTGTTGTTGTTGTTGTTTGTTTTTTGTTCTTTTTTTTTTTTGTTTTTTTTTTAAAATGAAGTGCCAGTTTGGCCAAGGTATGCATTCATGAAAAGTGCTAATAAATCTCTGATCATCTGGGCTGGCTTTGTTTCATAGATACCACTCACAGCCATGCTGTGTCCTCTTCTGTGAGCAGTGACATCGGCACAAGGAAGAGCAGTCCTTGCCACCAACAACCAACCTGCCTTCAGAGGGCAAACGGGTGAGTTCCTTCACTTGCAGCCAGGCTTTGCTTCTTTTCTTCTGCACCATGCAAATACTCTCTAAGCCTTCTATGGTCTGGCTCTAGACCCATCTGCAGTCACATTTTTCTTCACAGAGTTGAAATAAAATTTTACAAGTCCGTTTTGCTTAAGCAGCAGAATGTTTGGGGAACCATCCTGGACTCAGGGAGAGGTATTTCCACTGAGGTATTAAAAGTACTGAAGTGCTAAAACTATTATCTGAACATTTCTGAAAAAGAAGAAAGCCTAAGAAATATGGAAAAACCCACTGGGTTTATTTGTACAATATATAATTTGTGAATTACATAGAACATATCTAGGACACTATCAGTCCTTGGGGAGACTATCTTAGTTCTGCCTTGCAGGATTTCCACATTTAATGCACTTAGGAGTAGAGAGGTAAACCAAAGCTAACACCTTTTTTTTGTTGTTGTTGAACTTAGACTTCTATGCTCAACTCTTAAGTGATTTAATGTGCAAATTCTGAGGGACAAAAAGCAGAAAAAGGAAAGAGCAATTGTAAATAAACCCACAAGAAATAAGGAGGATTTTGTCAAAGGAGGATAAAAAGATAGAAAAGTGAAATATGTCTAGTGAGAGAGAAAGGAGTAATTGCAGGGAACACCAGAAATTTCCTACCCATGGGACCACAGCAGCAGCTCAAACAGAAGCTGCTGTGCCCAGCAGAGACCCAGATTTGTCAGACACCCTAGGGCTGTCTTGACAGAAACTAGACACAACTTACAAATGCCAAGCAAAAAAAAAAAAAAAAAAGGGGGGGGGGGGGGAGGGGTGGTTAGAGATGAAGAAAGCTTTTTACCTTAAATAAAAGCTTTTTCCTTTAAAAAAACCAAACTTTCAAAGGACTTCCCCCCTTCTCCTCTACTGCATGAGAAATAGAAAACTTTAGCAGTCAATGGCTGTTGGGCTCTGTTGTCAAGGACTTGGTTATAATGCAGCTTGGACAGCCACAGTGTATGAGGCCAACGGGGGATACAAATAGAATGACCTTCTTTTGTAGCATTTTGGTTTTCAGTTTTTATTAAAAAAAAGCTCTTTAGCTAAGGTCTCTACCTAGGCTTTTTTTGTAACCGAGATATAAAACAGTTTGGCTCCATCTAAACTGGCCAGCCAAACTTACAAGGTCAGGCCATAAACAAATTTAACAACTGTTGTTAATTAAATAGTTATTGTAGTATAGATGGGGTCAAACAAAGGGTATGTGTGGGAGGGGAGGGAAAGAGAGGGCCTAAGTGGCAAAAGTTGGGGGAATCTTGGCTCCTGACTTAGAAGGCGTGAACAAGCACGAACTCTGTGGAAAAAACCTCTGGGACATAACAATAACAGTTAGCATTTCAAATTTTGGTGCAAATATTAAAAAATTAATAGAAGAAATCCCCAACTCATGTTCTTTCATTTACACTTTCCTATTATGTGAAACCATCTTGGTAAGACTTGGCTTTCCTCCAGCAGAAATCCCATATCTGCCTCTATCAGTGGTATCACTTCAGTGACATATTAATGCCTCCCCATGCCAGGATATTGTCCAAGTTCCAGCTGTTTGAAAGAGTTGTTACAGAACGGGAATTCCAGTTGGAGATTTATAGAAGAGCAACAGGAAAAAAAAGGAGGATTACATTTAATTTTAATACTCAGAAATGTGCTTTACTTGTCATGAAAGTGGACCCCTGCCTGTGTGTCTGCAGCCTGCCTTGCAAACTGATTTTGTGTGTGCCTAGCTAAAACCAGTGCCTGTGATACGATCTGATTTTGACTCTACAGAGGAAGGTAGGAGGAGCAAAATTTATGTTTCAGGTCTGTAAAGCATTTTAAAGTTAATCGGGTCCTTTGGGTCTGGTATAATTTGTGTAAGATTGCTGTTGATGATTAGAATAGCTATTTAAGATTTTTGTTAATAGTCTGTTACATGGACCCAGTGGAAAGATTCCAATAGCAGTCTGTTAGTTTTTCCCTGTCACATTCAGGTTACAGACCCTTCACAGATGTTGTAAATAGACATCAATACTTAAAGGGAATATTACACAAATTAAAATCATAAGTGTGCTCGAACTGCCAACATAGACATTTTGTTAAAAACATCTGTCACATAAAAGCAAACATTGAAGGCCATTATATTTATAACAATTGTTTTCATTTTTAATATGTACTACATATTCTTCTTTTCTTCTGTTATTATTGATTTGAATATTTTTCTTAGACTTTAATACTTATTTTTTCCAACATTACTTATGTTCTTGACCATATAAATAATAATGTGGACTTTTAATGAAAAGAAATAAATCTCAGTGGTTGGAAATCTGGTGGATACTTGCACAATGAATGAGTCAACTGAGACTCCAACACCATGTTCTCCAAAAAAAAAAAAAAATAGTTATCAAATGTTACAAACACGAGTATTAAGCTGGATGTCTGTTCAATTACATCCAGTTATTCCATTCTGTTCTGAAATTAATTTCTTAGGTGAAAAGGATAAATGACATATAAATGTCCTATTCTGGGCCTTTTTGTTGCATTACTGCTGATGCAGCTGTTCTAACTGTACGAGTACTCACCATAACACCGTGCAAGAGAGCCCCCCAAAGCTGGACCGCCCTGAGGTGCTTGCTAACAAACACACCTACTGTACTGATATTATCCACCCTTCCTTCCTCCTTTCCCCTGCTGCCGGCAGTTTCTGGGTAAATCTGTGAAATCTCTAAGCGCAAGCTGCTCTAGGCTTGTCTCAACAGTGCTGTTTCTACTACAAAATAAAAGAGGGTTAGAAGCAATCAGTGCCCCCATTTACCCTGCTCACAGCTCCTCTCTCTCTTATGTTTGCTTTGGGGAGAACTGTTTGAAGCTAAGGCAGAAACAGAGCTAACAGTAAAGAAGTGGGGACAACTGGACCTTGTGCTCCAGCTCAGTTTTATCTCCTTCCATTTGTAGCAGCACAACTTCATACTTCCTAACAGCTCAAACTTGTGAAAAGATCATATAAATACAATGAATTGTCACAATCAGGAAGAATCTGCTGCTCCCGGAACAAGAGTCTTGGTCTGGATAAAATCGATATTTGCTATTTTCTTGATTACCTGTATTCTGAAAACCACTTAAGTATGAAGTTAAAGCTGATCATATATTTAGCTTTTCCTTAAGTTGGTGAGGTTTTTCTCCATGTAAGGCCTCCATATAATTAGATAATTAGTTGAAAAATAGTTTTAGTATCTTGAGGCACTGTTATTTGCAGATGGAACAGAGGGTGTGCTGGACCCTTTACAAATGTAGAGACACAGCCCATGAGCAGGGGAATTGTTGAACCAAATCAGACTCCAAAAAAAAGTAATGAAAAATGTAAATACTGACTTCAGGTTCCACTCAATAATGGAACAGATCTCCTGAAGAGATTATGAAGGTGTTCTGTTGTGTAGGAATGAGTAAGCCAGGCCCTTAGCATCTTAGAAATGCAGTTGGAAGAGATGCCTGGAGATTTCCTGGTCATGAAGTGTAATCTCCTCCCAAAGCAGCATTGCCACCAGTCCCAGAACAGCCCTTAGTCTGAAAGAATGGTGGGATTTTTTTTTTTTTTTTCCATTGCTGTGCATCATAGGGTATCATTACCCTTTGAAGGTGTCATGTGCAGCTTCTCCAGAATTATCCTGCATGTCAGGATCAGGACCAGGACACTCAATAAAGGCACAATATGTTAAAAAGTGCAATTATTATGGTCAAAATAAAGCCAAAACCAGAAGTTATTGGGCTTCACTGAGTTGTTGAAGCACAGTCAAGAGTCAGATAGTAAAGAGTATCTTTGTAACACCCTGCTGCTGCAGGGTTCTGGTTTGCCATAAATCCTATCCTAATTCTCTGTCACATGTGCCAGCCTGTATAGATGCCTCATTATGGAGCCAGGGAATCTCAACTAGACACTTCTTTTTAGGAACTCCATTGTCAGTAGTAAATAGATTTCAGCTGACTGCAATGGGAGCTTACTCAACATGGTCCCAGATAAATATCTGCATATAGACACCTTTAGGATCCAGATCCTACCTGGAGTGGCAAAGTAGGAGATTTCTGGAAGAAGAGTTTTGAACATTGTTTTGAAGAACAATATGTTTATCAACTGTCTTTATTGTGGAGGTACATATTCCATGTCCCTATTGTTTTAAATGAAATATTGAGGAGGCCAAGCTGTATAAGTGTAAGCACTAAACCAGCCTCACTTCTCACACATATTCTACAGGGTTTCTGTGCTTTCTAACACTTGAATGAACTGTAATTTTAAAAATTCGAGTATTTAGTAATAAGCATTTAATTGTATCTCTTCAATTGTATTATGTTGTTATTTTTCATTTAACAGAAGATCCCTGAGAGAAACAATAAGAAAAGATAGTGAACATGCATTAAAAAGATGAGCTATTACAGTTTTGCCCTAAAAAAAAAGACATAATGTATTTTTAGGGGTTTTCAGTGGGAAAACAATGGAAATTGGAAACACACTAGGTCACACAATGGGTCACAAATAAAATGTTGCTCTTAGAATAACTGCTTTTATGAACTGCAAACCAGAACCACCAGACTTTTGGGCAGTGTGTAGATAAGAACCATCAGCATCACGGCACTAAACTGACAGATTCCTGTAAAGCACATAGCTCCTATGTATGTGACCTGCATGGGATCCTGCATGGGAAAAATATACAATTCCTGAAATATGTCAGTTCCTCTGTTTTCTGCTCCTTTTAATTTTTCTGTGTGTCTTACTTCAAGATGCCTAATTTGCTGTGTTAGGCATTAATTTCAGCAATGATTTCTCAGCAAGTGTGTGTGCCTTGTCCCTTCATTTCCACTATTTTTCTCTGTGGACACAGTTACTGCTGTTTGCAACATGAGTTCTGGTAGCATTGTCTATCTCTGATCTTTATAAGCTTAAAAGTGCATGAAGTTAGGCATTTATCTACATGTCTTTCTAATTTGTTACCAAATTATACCATCCTCTCAAACTTTCCAGTACTTATGCCAGCGGAGATCCCAGAGAGGATCCCAGGTTTAGGGTGCATGTAGTTCCAAAATATTTATTTAGATCTAAAGGAAAGAAGTTTTCTTTGCTGGTTTTTGTTTGATTGGTTGGTTGGGTTTTTTGTTTGTTTCTTTTTTTCTTTTCTTTCTGGGCAAATGAATTGGAAGGTTTGGAAGGAAACAAAATGTAATAATCAAACTGCTAGGCTATTTTTTTCAGAAAGAATGAAACAATAGAGTCTATGTTGAGAGGTAGCTGAGGGCCACTGTAACCTGTGTAGGGGTCTGGGGGAGATTTCTCCTCTAAGTGATTTAATAATATTGCAGCTTTGCCTTGCAGCTAGACTCTGCTGGGATGGAGGTAAGCTACCACGGGGAAAAGACAGCATGCAAATATTAGCTGCAGATCCACTGACATCATCTCTCAGTAACTCCATGTGCCCTTTTGTCTTGCAGAAAAATGGTCCTTTGAAATATCTTGCCTGTCAGCCAGAAACAGGTTGAAAAGTAACAGTCCCCTGGTACCAGAGGGGAAAGGCTGTGCTGGCCAGCATACTGGCAAAACACAGCTGCTAACTCTGTGCTCTGACAGGTTGGGAAAATATAATCTCTGGGGCTTGTTTTAGGTCCTTCCAGACCTCAGTAGGAATAGTCATTGCCTTTTCTGGTGCTGGCTGAGATCATCTATGCACAGATTTTCCCGGTACCCCATTCAGATCCTACTTCGGGCACTCCCTGGCAAATATGATTTTGTAAACACTTTGTAGCACTCTGCCTTTGTGCCCGACTGTTGTGTCTATGGCTGGTCTCTCCCTTCAAGCATACAGCTGCACAGGAACCTGTATTTATCTTCATATTCATTGCGCTTTCAACTGTGTTCAGCTCTTACAAGTGTCTTCTATTTGTTATTTTTCTGTTGAAGCCTTTGTTTGCCTAATTCTTTGATCTCACACATCCAAACATAAATATTCTCTCAAACACTGTGCTCAGATGGCCAGAGGAAGGAACAGTCTTTGCAAATATGCATTGTGTCAGTATCTCAAAAATCAGGCAAAGTCACATCCATAAAGCCAAGCATTATCCTCTGTTTATATGACAGTAAGGAGTGGGGAAGCTTCTTATCACTGCACAGAGCAGCCCTGCACAGGAAGGGGGAGGTTCCAGAGAGGGTCAGTCCTGTGCTGGTACGGTATTGTGGTGATATGGTGGGGGTGAACAGATCATGGGAGGGCAAGAAAGTCATGAAACCCTTCTCTGCTCCAGTCTTTTCCCCAGCAGAAGGCTGAGGTCCCTTACAGTCCCCACAGTGTGGCTTTGGGGTGGGAGTGATTAAGGGCAGTCAGGTGTGGCTGGGGAGTGCTGTGTCTTCCAGGTAATCTTCATGGTTGCTACAAGGGAGGCTCTAAGAGCCAGCTAGTTCTTGGTCTCCCCAACAGGACAGCTGCCACGTGGAGTGGGAAGATAGGGATTTGGCCACTGTGATTTACTTTCAGGCAGTAAACTTGAGTGAGAGACAGAGTTGTGTTTTGCTTCAAAATACCTGGATACTCTGGGAGTACTGTAAATGGTATGACTGAGCTGTCATTTCAGAGGGGAGAATCAGAGAATGGGCTATTTTGTCTTCATGACTTCTGCTGTTGCATATTTGTGCTTTCCAGTAGAGGTCTCCTACAAAGATGATCCCCCAGTTTCTTTGCAATAAACAGAATGAATGCGACTAAAAACCCACCCCCAAAAAATGTTACCTGCTTACTTCTGATATGATAATAAAAAAAATGCATGTTTAAAATTAAATGTATATGTTTTTTCATGCCCAGAAGCATAAACTGAGATCTGTTTTGTTAAGCATCTTTTTAAAATGGATCAAATTCTAGACCCAGTTCCTCCTCTGGCATGAATTCCCACAGATGCCATGCAAGCACATCTGCTTCAATAAATTGTGGATCTGCTCCTGGCAATTTAAACTGTAAGTTTTAATTTTTGAACAATTAGACTATCTGCGTTCTCTGGAGAGATCCTAAGTCGCTGGGGTTTGCATATTTTCAACACCTAGAAACTCTGTATCCATTCACTGGCCAAAGAGGAGGGGGTTCAAGGACTGGTCAGAAAGCAGTGTTTGTAATAAGTCAATTCTAGTAATTTCACCTTAGTTAAAAAAAAACAAAACAAAACAAAACAAACAACATTAAAATATGATTACAACTTGGTTGGCAATAACAGTGCCAGAGAGTGTTAAAGAAAAGGACTCTGGTGGCCTTCAAGACATAGTTGTGGAGGGCATTAGTAAGCATGCAAGCTTCTCTCCCAGGAGATTAAAGAATCATAGAGTCATAGGATGGTTTGGTTGGAAATGATCATCTAGTTCCAGCCCCCGCACCATAGGCAAGGACACTTTCCACTAGATCAGGTTGGTCAAAGCCCCATCAAGCCTGGCCTTGAACATTTCCAGGGATGGGGCATCTACAGTTTCTCTGAGCAACCTGTGGCATGGCCACACCACCCTCACAGGAAAGAGTTTCTTCGTAATATCTGATCTAAACCTACTCTCTTTCAACTTAAGGCCATTCTCCTTTGTCCTAGTACTACATGCCCTTGTAAAAAGTTTCTTTCCAGGTCTCCTGAGCCCCCTTTTAAGTACTGGAAGGCAGGTATAAGGTCACCCCAGAGATTTCTCCAGGCTGAACATTCCTACCTTTCTCAACCTGTGTTTGTAAGAGAGGTGCTTCAGCTCTCTGATCATCTTTATGGCTCTGCTCTCACGCACTCCAACAGGTCCACATCTTTCCTATGTGGGGGGCCACAGAACTTGGGGACCCATTCTCTCACACAGTGCCTTCCCAGCCATGGCCCAGCACACATGCCATCCTGGGCAGTACCAGTGCACCAGCCATGAGGAAACCAGTCATAGGGAGAAGACGAGCTGTGTTTTCTTTGGCAGTGTATGGATTTCCCAAGTATGGTTGCCACAGAAACAGCTGTCAGCTACCTCATGAGTTTGCCATGCAAAGTGGGTAGGAAAATCAATCTTCATTTTGTGTCAGTGTCATGAATGAACCACCCACCTTTACATATGGGATCCCTAGGGCATATGTTCGGAATCTGCACTGCCTGCCCATGGTGCCTCAACTCCCCTAGATTATAATTTAATCTCTCTTCTGCTCTTATTCACATGCTGCCATTCAGGCTTTCCCTGAGTACCTCATCAATGGAGAGTAAGTGCAGCACAGGATTTGGTCCTTTCACTTCAATTTTTACGGTTTGTTCTTATATAAACACATTTCAAGGAGTTTTAAAAAAGCTGCATAATTCAAGACAGCTTTTGGCATGATGAAAAGAAAGAGAAAAGAGAGGAGAAAAGATCCTTTCACTCTGATTTCAAAATGAAGGAGTAAAAAGTGTCCCAGACATCTGAGATGGGAAGGTCCAGAAAAGACTTTTTAGCAGCCCCCTGTCTACATAAACAGTGAGACAAATGAGCCAGTATGAAATGCTGTGAAAAGCCACAGCAGCCCTGACTGTACTTTTCAGGGTCTCAGAGGCTGAAAAAACCCCATCACTTTTTCAATATAGAGCTTGTTGGAAATCTTTTGCTGACCTTCCAGACAAGAAACAATACTCTCTGCAAAAACCTACACTGGAAAGCACGGCTTTTGTTGGGAAAAAAAAAAAAAAGAAAAGAAAGGTTTTGTTTGGAAAAATCTAATTAAATATTTCATTTGAGGTTATTTATTTAGCCAGTTAAAAGTTATTTAAAATCACTTGAAATATCAAATTGCAAGGCACTGTAAGAAAACATTAAAGAGTGCACATTGTTGCTTAAATGTAACCATACAATGGTTTCTGAGATGTGTTGCTCTACCTCTTCTGCTTTCCAGCAGCTGCCCTAGACAGGTGATGGTCTGCCACAGCTCTGTGTGTCATCTGTCAGCCCTTTGGGGATGTCTTTGGATCCTTTACAGCACCCCACTCTCCTTAAAGACTGCAGCTGACCCAGACCATTTCTTCCTTGATACCTTTTTCAGGCCCAAAACTGAAACTCATTCACCAGTGCATGTTCTGTGGAAGCCAAAGATGAAGTCACAGAAATCTGACATCCATCTGGCTGTTCTGTCTGGTTCCCCACTCACCTGCTGAGCAGACTGCTAGGTCTGGTTTGGGAGCCCCGTTTAACTGGTTCTAGCTCTGCTATGAGTATGACCTACAGAAGTCATTTATTTCCCAAGCTCTGGGTGGAAAATTCAGAGCAAAAGCAGACAGATACCTGGAGAGAGTCCCAGATCTTTGGGAGGGGTGGGGGAGAAGATTTCTGCAAGCTTTTTCTACTTGGGAAGAGATAGAGTATGTATTGTATCCAGTGCATGTCTTTTTTACAAACGTTCTTACATTGAGTAACTATAACCATCCATAATATAAACTCTAAATAACCCACCACATGGTATGAATCTATGGGTAAAATTAGAAATGGTTCAAATGAAGTCTTCCAGAACCAAAAGTTTCCTTCTTTTTCTTTTTTTTTTCCCCTCCCTTTTGTTGGCCTGTAATGGAAAATAGAAAATTATACCCCTGGACTTTTTACATCTTCCAATTAACTTTCAGTATGACCATGGGGCATTCAGGTGAGTGAAGATACAGAGGATTCATTGTAAAATGTCCAATAGCCCATTACAATTTCAAACATGCATGAATGAAGATCTACATAAGAAAATTAACCACTTCCTCCAACTATTTGAGCAAATGACAGCATCTCGCCTTGTATGAACAGGACCAAAACATACATATGTGTTTTACAATCCTGTTAACACATCTAATCGAATCTGATCCCTTTTAGGCACATTGCCTTAATAGAATCACAAAATAAAAATGAGACATTGTGTTTTGTCTAAATTTCCACTCTAAGGAACTCAGTGCTCTTTGGCCAGGGACATACCTTAGCAGTGGTAATTTAATTGAATTATGATTTTTAAATGCTTACCTGTCCAAACCATATTACATTTAATTAACAGAGCAGCAAAAATAAAATTAAATCTGGGTTAATTTTCATATTATCATAGTGGAATGTTAATTTATAATGACATTAACAAGGAAATCACCTACAGCAAACACCAGGAAGTTGTCAGTAATTGAGGTGTTTTTTTCTTGTTACAAGGGCAATCTTGTGAGGTATTTTCAGGGCCAGATATAGCTCTGATCTGGGAGGGGGCCTGCAGTGAAGTGCTCCCATGTCATGCTGCTCCTCTGGCTGGTGATAATGTTAACAGGACAGCCATATCATTTTCACCTTTCCTTGTAAACCCATTCCTGACTTCTGCCATTAGTTTGACAGTTGTGTTCTGGGTTTTTTGTTTGTTTGTTTGTTTGTTTGTTTTCCCTATTCTATTCATATTCTTCAGTTTGTCTATAGAAATTTCATATTTGATTGTCACACCTCTGATTGAAAAATATGACGTGAAAACAGATAATGCTGTATTTGTGGAACGGCTGGCATGCACATCCATGGATCTAAGCCCAATCCTGCAAACTGCAGGCTCTTACCTAAGTCGTAAAGCCACACTGAACTTAATAGCAGTTCATGACCATGTTTGCAAAATATGAACATGCTCTGCACAGGCCCGTCTTTGTAGAGAAATTAAGTTTGTATTTATAGCATTTGTAATAGTCTCCATTTTTACCTTTGGAAGAAAAACAAAAACAAAACCCAAAGTTCAATATTTTCAGCAAATCTCTAAGGAAACTCCCAACTAAATTATGCAAACCATCAAGTTTATGGCTATGGCTGTTAAACTCAGTTGCTGTCTAACTGTATTAGTGCTTTAGCTTGAGCAGTAGGAGAGGGACTGAGCCATAATATAATTGGATTAAAAATATAGTGTGCCCCATGTAGAGACCCTGGTCCTCTCCAAGACTAGATGATAGAGGGATTTGGATGGAAGCAAACAGGCTGTCATCACTTCTTCCTATACTGAAAAGCTAACTGCACATATAAGATTTTTCTTCCAGACTGACCCTATTTTTGCCTTGCCACTTCATTGTGGATTCTTCCAGCCTTTTGTAAAAGGTACAGTCTTCCTTCTTCTCTGATTGAGCAATGGTGGTGAGGCCCAGGGGTTCAGGCACTGTCTTTTCTGAAGCTTCACCAGCATGGGCTGTTGACCTCCACAGCCTGTATGTAGGTACCAGCATGGCCCCAGTTGTAGGGTCTGTGATATGTTCCTGGCAGTGACATCAACCACTACTCCAAGAAAAATTGGGCTTCATTTAAAAAGCACCCTAAGCTAAAGGGGAAGCAGGGCATCATCTGAAAGTTGGAAGAGATATAATCTCTGGTTTCTGTTAATCTGGACCCTGGAAAAAGGTCCAACTGGATTGAGTGTCTATTTAGCGGGCACCAGCAGGCTTTAGTCTACACGGCATGGGACAAGCAAACTGCATCCATGCCACCATGGCTCAGGATTTCCTGCAGGCCTCATGCAGCACATCTTGCCTTCAGGTGTCAGCATTATTTTGTGTAACATTTTCAGCTGAACCTTTCCAAAAAAGTACAGGCCAAGCCTGCAAGTGACGTTTTTAGAGCAAGACTGTGAGGTCAGGTTTTGTGCCCTGGATTATGATACAAAAGCATATGGGGGAGTTTGACAATGAAAAGTCTGCTGGGATAGCATTAAGGAGTGGTATAAATGGAGTGAAGCAAAGCTGCCACAGACTTGACTAAAACCATGATTGGGCAGTATCTTGGACAGAGCTATAAAGCCAAGGAGAAAATAAACCAGTAAATAGTGTGGGTAAATAAAGGATGCAGTAGTGGAATTCATTCCTGGTCCTCCTTTCCTTAGCACCACAGAAACACTCGGAAGTGGCATTGCATGGCTGTGTCTGCTGCCTGCAATTAATAGCAGCAAGGGCAGTCTGCCTATAAGCCACACTGGGCCAAATGTTCCACATCACTGCTCGATTTAAGCTGTGCTGCTTGTACACAGGTATGAAGAGAGTTTATACTACCCACCGAGTGTCCTGTGCTGCCCTCCCAGCTCAGAGAGGTTCTCCAGCAGCAGGAGCAGGGGTGGAGGGACACAGCAATTCACCATTTACCTCAGCTGAAACTGTGATTGCAGGTAGGGAGAGGAAGTTATCCACCAGGGTATCACATCCATCAGTTACCCACTGATCCATGTTCTGCTGGGACAGAAGTTCAGGCTTGGATCCACCTTCTTGCTTCTGGGCTGCCTGTGGCAAGTCGAGACCCCTCTGTTTCTGGCATGAGGGCTTGGCAGCAAGTGTGGCACCATTCTCATGTACTTGGCTGGGCACCCGACAAGCTGTTGGTGGGTTGATGATGAGGACAGCACTAAGGTCAGAGGGATGGGTGTAGCAGGATTCAGGAACTTGATGTGTACCTCCTGAGCTATAATAATCCCTGAATCCATTTCTGTGAGTGAAAGCAACCTGAGCGTTTGTGTGCTTACTGCCAATGGCATCACTTTTCTACTGTCTTCCATTTCTTTCATGTATGGCTTTCTGAAAGGACTGAATAAAATTAACTGTATTACTGTTTATTAAATAACTTTGGTTTATGTTAGTACATGTCTCAGGATTGCCAGCATATGTCCCATTTCTGGATATTTTTAAGCTGAGTGGACAAGGCTCTGAAAAATACACATGAGAAATCATCAGTTAGCAGAAGAGATGTCTTCCTGTGAAAAATGGTGACACTGAGTGTTATCCAAACCAACTTAAAACCCTTTTTAAAAGATCCATGGTTTTACCTCAGTGGCTTAAAGAAACCTTTCCCATTTAAACATTCTCTAATTCTGTAAATGAGCAATATTATTCATCTTAGGTCTGTCAAATAAAGAAAAAAATGTACATATGAATTTAATCCCTCAGTTGGTTTATAACCTTACAACCCAGGCAGGAGAGTCACAAATCCATGTAGACATCCGAGTGCTGACTTTTGCATTTGGATTTCTGATTTAGTTAAAAAATATATAAAAAACTTGTGTAGCCAAATAGCTCCCTATTGGCTACATATCTGTACAGGCTCAAGAGCATCATATATTTCTGCAAAGATCTGGAATAAATTGTGCTCAATGAATTGGTCCCTCGCATGCTCATTTCAAACAGGAGACTTGGATGAATTCATGTATCGTGGCAGCATCAATAGCAAAACAATACCTCTTTGGTCAAATCTAGTGGGAGCTGCCATCATAAATATGAAAGATGGGTAGATGCAGAAATAAATAATTTTGGGGAGATGGAAATGATCAATATTAGTGACTGCAAGCTACATTCAGCTTCTCAAGCATTAATTTTACATTTTGAAACCTCCACAATGATTCTGTAAAAAAGTACTTTCTGTGGTTGGGATTCATCTACCTAACTCAGCCATCTAGAAAAGAGGCACCTACTCTGAGCCACCCACCTATAAACATCCTCTATAGGGAGTTCTGTGGCAGCTTGACAAAGGAACATGTCCCCATGTGAGAGTGCCTCTTTTTCCATTGACAAAAGGAAAAATATACAGGACTCCATTTAGAGTAGTACACTTAAGTTTTATCCAGCTAAAATTAGGAATCTACTGATGGATGTGTACTCACTTGGCCCCTTGCCCAGCCCACATGCATAAGTGGCAAGTGTACAGTACTGACAGCAGATTTATTAATGGTTCTGTTTATGTAACTTCATCCACACCCCACTCTGAAGTCCTTACTCAGCCCCTTTTGTTATACAAACAATGTCTTATCCATTTTATTCACCTGACCCGACCTTGTTTCTTGAACAGTAGGATATTTGTATGCCATTCTTCTCCTGTGAACATAAACAGCTCTCTGTTTGCAATCAGTAACTCTTAACCAACAGCCAGGCTCTTGTTCAGCTGCTCAGCTGAGCATTCACCCATAGAAATGTCTCATGTGTTGCTGTGCAGATCTCAAGCATGAAAGTTTGGTTTTCTTTCATGACTGGGATTTTTTGAGAGCAGGTAGAAACTGTGCACAGATTTATGATTTCTGCTGTTCACCCAGCCTAATTTTTGGCTCTGCCTCAACCTCTTTCTCTTCCTGTTTTCCCAAGAACATTTCCCCTTTGAAAGCCAGCCTCATTAATGCAAATTCAAAACTTTTCAGAGAACTCCCTCCCATCTTTTTAGCCAGCTCACATCCTCACTAGGAGCCTTACAGGTCTGTCCTTACCAAGCCAGGCTCCTTTCCAGGCCCCTCTGGTCAGAGTCAGTTCCTCCTCCACCACCTGATATCCTGTGTTCAGCACAAGCTCAATTCTCTCAGGCCTTTTAAGCTCAGTTTCCTCCCTCTGGACTTTCTGCTGAATTTAGGTGACCCATAATGTTTCCCAGAAGGTCCAATTATAGTCACTTGCTCCTAACACGTGGAACATCCTTCAGCACATCTGCAAAGTGAACTATGGCTAGCACAGGTGAGGCTGAGCCTGTAGCTACTCCCTTCCATGCCAAATAGCTTGCATTTAGACTTACAGAAAAATGTAAACCATTCTCATGGCCCCTCTTCTAAAGACACAGGACTATATTTATTTGTGGGTTTTAATAAATAAATACCTAGTCCCTCTTATTACTGGCTAATATTAATATTTCTACTCTGAGGTTAGTTGTGGTGACAGTCTGATGAACTCTGTAAATTGGCAAAAGTATTGCTAAGGAAAGAAATTTCTGATATTCCACCACTTGTTCATGCCTCACAGCATTCCTCCCTATGCTAGCAGAACAGCCTCCATATCTGCAAAATTAACTTTTCTGGGGAGGAAATCAATCTGAAGTGTTTTTGCTGGGTAGGTTTAAACCTAGATCAGCTTCTCACTCCAGGTCTCTGCACAAATATGATGGAGGAGGTGATGCACAAGCAGGAATGTGAGGCCAGATTGGAAGAAGGTAAGGCTGTGTCTTTCTGCATCAATGCCCCTCCATACTGACTCTCAGTGTCCATTGAATTGCAGCTTCCATTGGTTTACCTGATGTTGCGCCTACGGAAAATTACATCTTATTCAGAGACACAGAAAATTTTACAAAATCATAACCTTCTATGGTGGAAACTGTGGTAATTGCATTTTCTTCAATTCCTGTCAGATTTCACACCCTAGGTTTTATGTGGAGCTCTTAATGGTTTCAGAATTTAAAAAAAAAAAAGTTTCTGTGACTTATGAACCATCAGTTAGTCATTAAAAAAAGTGTGTACAGCATATGAAACAGTTAATGCAGAATGATAAAGCTGTACTTCACTCATCCAGGACAAATAACAACCCTTTCTTTACTCCAACATCAACATGTTTACCACTGGGCTGGAGGGAAGACAACACCCCTAGGTATACTCTAAAGAATAAAGTTATTTTCACTTGCAGGAATATTCATTACTTTTACCCTCACAAATACAGTACAGATGTGGATATTAGGGGAAAGTATCTGAAAAGCCATAAAACTGCTACTCATTTTATCATGTACTTACAGTCTCTATATGATTACACTGTCTTTAGCTACAGCAGTGCATTAGTCAGCTGTGCTCAGCACTGACATATCACAGATGAACCACTCTGTGTGCTGCTCCTGTGGTGCTCTAAAGCTGATAAAACTCAGCAGCTGTTATTTTCACTGGCTTATGCAGCACATAGTGGGTGTTCTGGTCACTTTACAAATATCACCTTTACACTTCAAAATGCTTATAAGCACATTTATTTCCAACAGAGTATCTCCACTTAGGTGCAATGTGTATTTCGTTGCTGTTATATAAAAAGGTCGGTTCTGAGGGCAAAATGTCTCCCCAGAATAACACATATGAGACTGAAAATATTTTTGTGTTTGTATCCTAGAAACACACACCTAAGTCTGGTCAAGTGTTCCCCACAGGAGGAGCCACAGTGGTGGAAGAGGCTGCAGCACCCAGCTGCTGTGCCTGACCCTCAGCTGCAAAATGCTGAGCCAGCAGAGCCAGCCACATGGGCTGTCTGAACCACACCACTGCTAAGCTTTCAGAAGAAGGGACAATCCCAGCTGGCCTTCTGTGGGAACACTAGCCTGTAGCAGTTTTATTGACTTGTCCCTTTCAGTACAAGACAGATGTGCCATACGGGAGTCAGGTTAAAAACAAACATGAAGAAGTGATTCCTCAAGTAACCAGTGGGCATGACTTTGTTGCCAAAAGACATTGTGTCTCCACAGGTTTAAAGGGACAGTGGACAAGCACTTGGAAAGGGATCTACTATGGGTTACTAAACAGAAGAAACTGTCGCAAGCACAAGAAAATGCCTCTGGTTGAGGAAGGTCAGACATTGGGGAAACACTTTACAGCTTACTTGCCTCTTCTCATTCATCAACAAGCATCACAATGAGGATGCTGTTTTTCTTTTTCCCTGGGGGAGACCACAAGTGTGGTCCCCCATTGCCACAATTCAGGGAGATGAGTTGCCTGTTTTGGGGACACCTGCAAGATGAGTGCAACCAAAATGCTAGGGATGAGCCTGATTCAGGGAAAACACTGAGGGTATCCCGTGTTACTCTGGGAGTCAGAATGTGGGCTTGAGTCACTCTGGTCTAAACCATCACAGCTGTCAACATCCAGCCAAACAGTGGACAAGTAAATGGCAGAAAGTATGTCTGTGCTCAAATCCATGTTCCTGGAAGCCTCTGCTTGTTTTTTCATAAGCATTTTACGAGGTCTCTGAAATTCTCTACAGCATCTGTAATTGTTCAGAACCTGGCTTAGGCCTAAGCTCCATTAATATCCACTGGGCAGGTAATTCTCTGGATGAATACCTACAGGCTTATCTCCAAGGACAGTTGCACAGCAGTAAAGAAATCCGCAGCACCTCCATGCTGGGCAGCAGAGGGAAGGGAAGGGAAGGGAAAGAATTAGGACAACCTAATAGAGTGCAAATTAGAACTGCAGAATTCTGGGAAGACATGTAATGCATTTCCTGGAAACGTGGTCTCTCCTGAGCACAAGTGCTCCCTAAGGCCGTGTGCTCCCAGGACCATGCCACCAGCACTGTAATGTGCAGAGAGCAGCAGCAGCAACCAACAACAGTGCGGGACTGAACCTTTCCTGCTAAATACCATCACCAGCTGGGGACAAAGGCTTACTGACTCACAGGCGCTCTAGCTTTTTTTAAATTAGTATCAGGTTGGACTGGGCTCTGGAGCTAACTGCTACAAAATCTCAGCCTCCCCTCCCCCCTTGCAGTCCAGACACTCAAGGGCAGGGAGAGCATCCCAAATCCATGCCACCAAACGCCCCAGCATTGTGTCTGCAAGGCCCCATAGTCACGACACCTTCAGTGTGTGCCAACCCAAACAAGAAGCAGTGAGCAGGGTGCAGGTGGGGGAAATGGGTTCCTCCCCGTGCGCCAATGGAAAAGGAGCGGCACATGGCACCAGCCCGGCAGCCCCTCCTCGTCCAAGAGGCACAGAGCAGGGAAGGCACACTGCTGCAGGTGCAGGAAAGCCACGGAGTTTGAGTCTCCCCACAGATTTCCTATGTTCCTTCCAGTCACAATGTTTTAATTGATATTTCTTATGAGAATTCAACAGGTGCAACATAAATCCCATGGATTGTGCTGAATCCCACAAAATCTTGACTTTCATTTTGGAAGGGCAGGGGGGAAGAGGAGTTTTCTTGCTCTTTGGGTTTTCAGCCTTGAGCTACATGAGACAGAAAAAATGCTGTATTTGCTCAAAGTGCTGCCAGATTAAAATAACCAGCTATTCATCTTATTTTTTCTGAAAGGATGGTTAAGTCATTGAGAAAAAACTCATTGAATACAGAAATACTTTCAGTTATAGCACAAGTACAGAGGGGACAAACTTGGCCATTCCCTTGCTGTCCTGGAGTGGGGAGCAAACACTCCTATGTCCACTTCTGCCCCTTCAGGCATGCACAGCAATGCAGATGGGACAGCAGCAGTGCCAGGAAGAGAACCTCTGGGCTTATGGATACACACTGGGACCCTGTTAAAACCAGTTAACTGACCCATTCTGCCAAGGTTTTAGTTGTGAGGTGAGAGGTGCTCGTGGTAACAAAGGCAGATAAGGTCACAGCATATGATTTCTTCAGCACGAAGTCATGATACATCTTCTCTTGGTTTACTCTCTACTTGACCAATGGCTCAGTATCTGCAGTACTCCACATGGTACACAGATAAACAAAGAGCAGATAGGGAGGCAGATGTTGAAAATAGACACACTTCCACTTCTCATTTTTGCAATTGGCCTTGTATAGTATTTTTTTACGAAAATTCCTGATACAGGTTTGTTAGATGAAGATTTTTAGGTTTCTGTACTAAAAAAAGTACTATAAAATGTTAATCCTGCCCAAGACTTCAGACCACTTAGGAAGATCACACTTCTAGGAATTACGAAGTGATCAAGCTGATAAACAGCAAACCTGCATCTTTTTCTCCCTACTCCTGTACCCATTCTTCACTATCTAGCACATTTACAGTTTGGTCTGAGTGCCTGGCATGGGTCCTGCACTCATGCCAGGCCAGCCTGATAGTCCTCAAGAGGAAGGAACAGATATCTATCTGCTGACAGATGTTTATCAACTGATAGATAAGGTTTAAATCTTTAGGAAAACAACTATTTTCTTCTAACATCAACACTAATGCTCAGCATCACAACAACAACAGCAAAACTGCTGGCAGTAGTAATATAATGGTAACATTGTTAATAATAACAAGCTTTACTGAGAACATACTGAAGACCCTTAAATCCTATAAACTGATTTCACTTAGCACAATCAGACATATGATTTTAAAGCAGAAATAAAAAACTAGGCAGAAAGGACAATGTCTCATTTCTTTTCATTGCAGAGGGGAAGAAATGGTGCTTTTTCCTCCCCTACAAAAGCCTGAAGTTTTTCCCTAGAATGAGAAGTTGAAATATCAAAATTTTTTGTAAATGGAAATCTAAAGCAATACAAAACACAATATATGAATCAACACAAATACCTCACTTATCTCACTCCTCCTTGGTGCCTTTTGTCTATACCTTGACTTAAAAGCAATCTAAAAAATCTTTACAATATATGCTTGGGTGTTTAAAGGCATTAGTCTGACTTTCTAAGCATTTTTTCCTGATTTTTAAACAAAAAAAATATGAAAAGGGCTGTTCTCCAACAGACAGCACACGTTCATCAATGTGGAATTTTTGACAAAAAGACAACAGCTTAATACTAAGTCATTGTAGCCCTCCTTTAAAAGTCTGATGAATTCTAATAACTGACATTTTCACTGTACAGATGCTAAAATAAATCACCATGGGGATCAGCATCATTATCCTCATTTGAGACAGTGAAAGACTGAGGAACTCACCACAGGACAAGCAACAGACCATGGAGTTGAAACAAGAACTTTCCTCTGCTGATTTCAGCTCAGTGCTCTTTGGTCTTAGCTATGTAACCAAAAATTGGTCTCCGAACTGGTTGTTTATAATCTAGCCCTGATTTTGGAAGAAACAGTGACAATAAATCCCATGTCCAAAGAGCAGGAGAAAGACCAGCACTTCTCCAGTGGGAATTGTGAGAAATTCTCACACTGCTGTGTGATTGAACCAATATAGTGGGGGGGGGCGGGGGGGCAGAGGTTTGGTTTCTTAAGAGATTGGGACCTGGCATGCCCCTCTTCATTTCCCCTTAACAAAGCAGATTTATCTACGTTTATGAAAAACACAATGCTGAGAGAATGTTGCCTAAAGTTTAACTAGGGAGTGTAAGGCAAGTTTAAATCAAAGTCTTTCAAGGAAAAATAATGAGCAGAATTACAGAAGAAACAGTTGCTATATGGATAAGGCAAAATATTTGACAAGGAAAACATCTCTGAGAAGAAAGCACAAGAGTAGAGCTATTATGGCATCAGAGGCCTTTTCCCTCAGACTTCTTATTTTATACCATATTTCTAAAACACAACACCCACAACTGTTTTTCTTCATCTATCAAAGCATAAAATTGCCAGTCCTTTGACCTAACTTAAAAGAAGGAAGTAGCAACGTTAGGTTTAATTAAAAACAGCAAATATTTGTACAGCTGTCCCTGGTTTCACAGCACAGAAATAGGTTTAGCATCAAATCTTACAGTTTTAAGTCCTCTGGGAACTATATACAAAAACATATAGGATCCTTCTGGCTGACTTGCTAAAGCCAAAAATACTTTTTTTTTTAGTTATTTCAGGTGGGACTCATTCAACCTTCCCGTTTCCAACCCACTGTTTTCCTACTTGAGACTTTTTTTTTTCCATGCTCCAAACGTGGTACTCTCAGCTTGACAGGTTTGGATGCATTTGATGCATTTTGGGGTTGTGAATAATAATAATAATAGTAATAAAACTGAGAGCAGTCTGAGAAGTTCTGGCTTATCATCAGCCTTTCTAATGGAAACCCTGATGGCCAGACCCATCTGGGCATTTCCAGGTCTCCCTGCCTCTCCATGTAGGTGTCACTGGGAGACACCTGCCATGGGATGCAGGAGTATCAACCAGATCAATCCCCAAAACCAGGAGGGGTGTGGAATGAAGGACTTTGCTCCTGGCCCTTGCTCTCATTTTAAATTACAAGTTGAAACACACTGTAAAATCCTTCGGCACCGAGGTTTACAATGCAGCCTTTGGAGGGCTGACTCCACATTCACCTCAGCCCCTTGACTGGGCCAGCCATGACAAGCCCACTCCCAGCAGGGACCACAGGGGGATTTACACTGCCTTGTGCAAGAGGCTTGGCAACCCCAAGCTCTGGACTCACTTGCCTGTTTCTCCCAGGGACCCACCTGCCAGGGGGTGTTGGAGAGGCAGGTGGGGCAGGTGGCTACCCACCACAGAGCCAGAGAGAAGAGGGAAGAAGGAGAGAAAGGGCCAAACTGGGCTAAAAAAAGTTTCACTCAGATCTGGAGCAGGAAGGGAAGTGGGAATGCTGATGGCTAGTTTGGGTGCTCTGCTTGCATTTGTCAGGCACCAGGCAGGGGCTCTCCTCCTCCCCAGGGCTGCTGCAGCCCTCCAACTTCCCCACAGCCCCCACAGCCTTCCCACACCCAAACCTCCAGCACCAGCAGGTCTGGCTCAGCTTGGCACAGACGAGGAGAGGAGGGGGAGGTGGGACTCAGGGGCTGGAAGGAGAGAGAAAAGCTCTGGGGATGAGCCCTAAGGAAGGAGTGGAGAGGAAGTGGAAAGAGTGGAGACCTACCTCTCAGCCCTGGTGAACCCAGGCCAGGTGGGCTGACCCAGACAAGGCTGGAGAGATGTGAAACACTTCAAGACATGGCTCTGCACAGCAAGATGTCCCTACTAGTAGAAGCAACTTCCCATCTTCTGCATGTAGAACATGTCCTGTTGCCTCTTCTACAGTGGAATCCTCTTCACCCAAGCCTAAGTAAGAGAGAAACAAGAAGTACACTGATCTTGGGTTTCTGACAGAATGGCAGTGGACTGCACCCATAATTACATGTGCTGGGTCTTGCACGTGAACTGCAAGAGTTTCAATTACAGTAATTTTCAGTTAAGTAATTTAAGTCTTAAACCCATAAAACAGAAAGCTACTTGACAGTTAAGTGCAGTTGCATCACAGGAGTTCAGGGGGAAAAAAAGCTTTCTTGGCAGAATGAAGGCTTACTGACATGCTCAGTAGCCTGGAAAGATTATTTAGAGCCAGAAGCCAGTTCCATATGTCTAAATTTCTAGAAATGCACATAAAGTCTTAAACTGTGAAGCTATTCTCCAGTCCTCAAGGAGCCAAAAAGCAACACAAGATGCAGAGATGCAAACTGCAAGTGGAATATGACTGACCCACAGAGCTCACAGTTGTTCAAAACTAACACACTATATATCCAGCATAAGAGGCCAAACGAACATATACTTGGAAAAATCCTCAATTTTCCAATAAATGTAATTGTTATGTGTCTTAGCCCAGGAAGAAGTCTAAGGAAAAGCCTAGGTATGGGCTTGCAATTCATGTTAGTTTTCTGAGTCCAATATCTCTCCAATGTCTTGTCCCCAGTCAGTTTAATTTGGCATTATCCAAAACGTTTTTACCTTATTATATATTGGATATATCATGTAGAACAAAATGGCAGTTCTTGTATAATTTTCAGTACTGAAGGTGCGTGCCACAGAAACACCATCAATAGTAGATACCAATTGCTGGGCCAGGTGAGCTAAAACTAGAATTTTCTCTTTTGCTTGTATGCCAACTTTCCCAGTAGAGACCAGTGCAATGTGAGAAACTGGGGCATACTGAAGCAGCAAAGATGTAACCACTTTAAAGTCTCATCTGGTGGATAAATACTTGTGAATGAAGTTTTGCTGTGTCTTTTCGTTTCTCTGTATCTGGGTGATGAACTTGACATATAGCAGGATGCTGTTTTCATGTGTACTGTGTCCACCTTTGTGATTGTTCATATTTTGTTAAAAATTAAATCCAAGCTATCTCAAATCAAGAGACATCTCATTCATAAGCTCTGTCACCAAGAATCAGGAGGAACCTTTAAACATTTGGATCCAAATATTTTCAGTCTCCAGGAAGATCCACCTGAGAGTCCACTCGAAATAAATACATGCTGAGGTGGAAGGGATGATACTGGAAACTAAAAAGAGTGTGTTAAAACATCAAATTAAATAGTCAGACTTTACTCTTAAAAATGAGACAACAGTAACAGATTGGAGCTCTGCAATATTAATTTTCCAGTAACTTCTTTGTTGCTTGTAATTTAAAATAAATATGGTTAATTTGGGTTTTGCTAGCTTGTTGAAATACAGCCATTTCAATGAAGGTTTTATTTTCTTCCTCTTCTTTCCCAGAACAGCTTTAATATCTACTTGCATGAAAGCATGTGTTTAGATACCGCTGGGACTGCAGTTTACTTTGGGTTCTGATTTTCGTATTCTATTTGGAGCTAAGTTAGGTCCTATTTTCTCTGAAAACCCATTATCATGAACTGTTGAGCCCTGGGACTTTCTATACCAATCCTACTTTAGTGAGGGTACATACATTCTGCAATAGGTTTCCTCAAACGCTGTGTCACGGCTAACTAACACCTTTAATTGCAAGTAATTTCACTGCTGCAGATTTGAATTTGAGGTAAATTGGATTCCAAAGGATCCATTTATATTAAAACCTGTTTGTAAATTCCAGTGAAGGAAGCCCTTAAAAGGTAAGCTCTGGGATGATGAATTGTCCAAATGCCTTCAAAATGGCAGTCCTTGACAACACGTTCCTCCACTCATTGTTTTTGAAGGAAAGCTCCAGGTTTATGGCTCAGAGACACTCACTCATGCCAGTAGTCAGTATTTGATACTTCTCATTTATCGCTACAATTGCATCTCTTTCAGTTACTTCTTGGGAAACCTGATTTTTCTGTTATTCGTTAGCCCCAGTTAGTAGATTTATCAGCTGAACTGGTTCAAAAAAATCACTCTGTAAAATAGTCCCAAAGCAGACAGACACAGGCTTGGAGAAAATATAGAATCAAAGAATGAGAAGAACACACTGAAATAGCTCATCCTCTGTAGTTACTAGGAATAACATTCCATGCTGCACTGCGGTGCATATTAGACAGTGCTGGTCCTCAGCAGTTAAAAGACAGGTGTTAATCTCTGATGAAAAGTGACACCCTCACAAGAATTTGGAGCCAACCCTTTGCTATTGACAGCAAGTGTGTTGTTACTGGATTTGCAGCACGACTGTAGAGATGGCTTAGCCAAAGAGGAGATGGGAGATGGGGAAGGGCAAGGGGCCCCTTTCCCCCATCCTGGGACCCAGGTGACCCCTTCACCCCTCTGCCTACCCAGCTGATTACTGGTATCACACCCACAAGCGAACTCCTCGTGCCTTCTGCCTCCACAAAGGCGCCCTGTATTAATGTCTGTGCTGTCTCTCTCCTGTAATTACACACTGCCAAGGTGAACAGAACAGCCTCTTTTAAAAATAGATTCTGTATTTTAAGCAGCAATATGAGTGCTTTTGAAAAGGAAAAATACAAGGTATAAAAGCATCCCAAAATAGCAGTGTGTGGCTTGCCCTGGCTGTGCTCAGGTGCAGCAATGTGTTACTCCAGATTTTTGATAACATCCTGTCTCTTGCACTGAAGTTATCAAGGGGTTGTGAGGGCAGTTCTAAATCAGAAATGTGTAGTAGATAGGACTGGGCCAATCTCAACGGCAGCCAGAAGGGAATGGAATATAAATCACCCTAAGTTAAAATAGCCATCCCAATTGCAAAACAGTCATGGTGTTTTCTTTAAGGGGGAAAAGAAAATACTGTCCTTAAAAGGTGCCAGATTGGCAGAGAGGGATAATAAAAAAACTTCTGACAGAGCAAGTTTCTCCTGCCCCTATGCTGTGGTGCTGCTGCTCTGCCCAGTGCAGAGAAAGGTCAGGGCAGAAGGCTCAGCACCCCTAGACAAAAGGAACACATTCTCCTTGCCCTGGATCTTCCATTTGGGTGAAACAGTGCAGCTGCTGTGAAATCATCCCAGCAGCACTTAGTTTGTACTGAGAGTGAGTCACATCACCAAGACTCAAGTGATGGCAGCGGCAGCTCTGCCAGGCTCATTGCAGGCTGGCAGGCAGGCAGAGGGGCAGTGCATTGCCTCTGCTAAGTCTGCCACAGTGGTGCCAGACACGGGCTTTGTTTTCCTGCTAGAGAGAGACCCATCCCTAGAGAACAGAACAGAAACCGCAAGTTCACTGAAGGCCAAACAGCAGGACGTAATCAGGCATTGCTGGCTTTGGCCACAGGTGACTTGAAGATCTGGAGATGTCCTCAGGAGATCAGTGAGGGCTGGTGCAGCCAGGCAGCTGTGCCAGCTGCTCAGCATAGCAGAAGCCCAGGGCTTTTCACCTGGGGATTTGCCCATTTTGGGTGAAGAATATGGAAAGGGTGGCAGTTGCTAGATGACATTTCTAATGGTAGTTAATAAGATTGTTTTCTGGTTGCTGATTTCCTGCCACAAATCAGAGACTGGTTCTCAGTACCAAACTAACTCGTTCCTCCTTATGTGGGAGATCTGATGACTGATTCATAAATAATGGCTTCGGGTTGGTGGAAACGAGATAAATTACTTTCATTAAAATTCACATAAAACAGCAGCAGAGTCCCTGCTTGCCACCACAGATTGAACAAATGTGCCAACATGCACGTTTTTCATTTTGCAGCCTCATATTATGAAGTTGTTCCTGGACCCAATCGCTTTGAATGTTCATTTTTTAAAGTAATTAATATGAAGAGTGATGCTGGGAAAAACTGCCTCACCCTCCATAAAGTTATTTGCAAGCTGTAGTCATCAATACTCGTTTGTGTGGCTATTTTTTTTTTTTTAATACTGACAAATGATCAATTTGAACTTTTTCAAGTGATGAAAGGCTTCCAAGATCTTTCTGGAAGCTCAGAGGAAATACGCTTAGGTGATTCCATTTTATTAATATAATAGTGCTGCACTCTGCATGAATCTGCACCTGCTGTGTTAGAAAAAGGCTTTGCAGTTACAAACTGCAGAACTAACTACATGAGGGGCTTGGGGGTCTTCTTTTTTCCACAGGAGCAGTAACTTTACAAGAAATTATTAAAAACTCCACCATTCTCAGTGGTATATGTCTTAGGAGATATCTTCCAAATGCAAACTTTTTTAGAAAACAGATGGTGAGAAATGAATACAGACTTGAAGTGGGGCTTATCTGTCCCATGATGTTTTCTGAGGACTGAGCTGCTCAAACCATGTTTCCCTTTAGGATCATCAGAGCGAAGGAGGCGCTCCAGATCCAGTTCATCTTATAGCAGCCATCTAGGCTGAGTTAGATAAGGCGTTTCTATTGGTCCCCACTGACCCCATGCAGAGCCTCTGGGAAAAAGTTTCAGCTTAGACTTTCATGTACCCAAGGAATGCCACAGGAATCACTTTCTAAAATGGCCATTTTATTCCTCCAGAAGTTGAGCTATGTTGAGAATTTATACTTGAAAAATATAAAATAGGTCAGTGAGTGTGGTAGTGCTGAATTACCAGAAATGGACATTAGGAGCTCTGGCACCCCAGCCGTGACTCCAGATTTTGGCCCGCCGATCATGGAGCGCATCCAGCACCTGGACCAGGGCACCATAACTGCCACTCTGCCTTCAGTGGAAATATTGTCTACCAGGACACATGGAAATTAAGAAAAAATGTTGAGGGTTGGCAGCAGTCCTGGGTCTAAAATCTAAGTGTGCTGAAGAAAAAGGCAGCTGTCTGTAACAGCCAGCTGTAAGAATCTGTTTGATGGGTCAGGTTGGCATCTCTGAGTAAAACAAAAGATGGAAGAAAGCTGTTTGTATCTTCTCCAAGGAAGCCTTTATAAAAGTGGTTTCTTCATAAATGCAGAGCAAGTTGGTGGATAATATCAATTTTATGTTAAGGTACAAAAATAAAAACTGGGCCATCAGAAACATCCTGAAACTCCAGCCTACCACTGAGTGACAACTGCATGAAACAGACCCAGAGCAGGGGAAAATTTTAAGCCATAAATTAGCCTTGAAACTAGTAGGCCATGTTGTTTTTATTCTGGGGGAGGTTTTTTATTAACTCATCTGTCTAAACATATGGATTTTGACAAATGAAAGCTGCAGGGAGGATCTGCTCCTGTCCTACAACTGAAAACACTTAAAATTAAATTACTGCAAATATTCCTCTTACCCTCTCTTAAATGGCAAAGTACCACAGAAGCTATTGCTCTCTATCAGTTCAGCTCACAGGGGCCTATTTCCTGAAGCTAAAATGGAAATAATTTTTTAGTCTGAAACTTTTTCTTCAGTTAGTTACAGCCCACTTTTACTGAAAGGAGATAAATAAGTTAAGTTTTTGTTCTCTGTCATGTATCCTAACACTCCCATGTGCTGGACACCTGCAAAAGCTAGCAAAGCCAGCTTGTTTACTTAGTGCAATTTATTTGACCTTTTAATATATTTGAGTAGGGATTTTATATCTAAGGCAACTTTACAGAACAGATTTGAAAGGTGACCTTCAAAGGAAACATCAAAATCTTTCTGAAAAGGGAAACTTTGGAAATATATGTGAAAAGGGCTTCTTTTCAGCTAAGCTCCTGACTCAGGAATCCCTGGCTTTTCAGCACAGGGACGTACCAGAGCAGTGAGTTCACCTAGCCTATAGCAGACCTACAAGTGCTACCATACAAAACTGAAGGGCCCAAGAAAGGTTCAGGATGGCCGTTTCCAGAGTTTCCATAACAAATGCCTTCTATCTGCTGGCTGGGGCAGTCATTCAGAACTGGTTGTGAGGTCACCCTGCATTTTAATCCTTAACTGCAAATCCTTTTTGCCTCTATGGATCTGGGATTGTCTAGGTCAAATGGAGCTTTTTCAGGGAGGGATGGGCTCGAACAAAGGCAAAAGGGAATGTTTTCCTATAGTCATTGTATAAATGTGCACCCCCTTAGAGTACTCACAAACCTATGCTGGCCCAGGTCAGTGGCAGGGAGAAGGCTGCCCCTACTGTAGGCAAGGTCCTACAGCCAGCAGCACCACACGTCCTTAGGGAAAAACTGGCTCCACTTGGCTTTTATGTCTGAACACAGCAGACAAGGGGTTCCACAAGCTTCAACATACAACATCAGTTTGACCGCATTAAGGAATGCATTTATTCCATGCAGAGCATTTCCCCATCACAGGCAGCTACTAGAGCAGTGCTTTCCATGCTGCAGGCCATGCCACCTCTGGGGGACTGGGAAACCTTCAGAATTTGTTATGGTGTGCAATAGGCAGAGTGGTCGAGTTCACCTGCCTCACTGGTGATCCCAATCACACCACAGATGAGGCACATTGCATGGAAGTGATGCATCAGCAAGGGCTGCTGCCATGAAGTCCCCTCAGGAGCCATTGGGAGCTCTCCAGAGACTTCTGGATAAAACATTTCCCTGAGGTCCTACCCCTGCCTGATAGGGTAGAGGGAAATAAACTGCCTGAGGACAGATGCAAAAGGTCTGTCTGGCATAAATAAAAATTTTAAACAATTAATTATTGAGGCCTGGGGAAGTAGGTGCCCTTTAGTACTAAGCAGGTGCAACTGCTATCTAGGGCTTCTCACCAAGACAGGTTGCAGTGGCATTTAATGGTAACACATATTTATCTCCAACCTGAAGATCTTTCCCACTAAATCAGAAAACATTCATAACTGGGAAATTTCTGCTTAGAAAATCATGCCTAGAATGCTTGTGGAGCAGTATTTTTCCCTCACTTCTTTTTGCTTGTTCTTTTAGGATAGCATTGAGTTTAGAAACATCTGTAGTCATATGGCTTTACAAAGAGAGGGACAACAATTTGAGAAAGACTTACATGAAGCTCACCAGTGTTTGAAGACCATCATTGAGAAACTCATTTGTTCATTGGCAGTTTTTCCCACCGATTCTTATATTCCAGTCCAATCTCCTCTGAGACAAATCCTGCAAAATCCCCTGGCAATGTGAAGGAACAGACTGCTTGCTCAAGGAACGAGCAAAGCTTATGAGCTGTAACATTCCTATAAAAATAACAGATATCTTGAAAGGTGAATCCTGGTGATTTCACTGTAGCGAGAGCTCCTGCTGACTTTACATCAGTGAAGATTTCCCAGAAGAAATGGTGTTCCTGCAAAGTAGTGAATAGCCTTCTCATATCAAACCCATACCAAAACCATGTCATTAGGAGCTGGGAATGTCTCCAGAAGTTGCTCTGGAGGAGCAAGAATTCATTCTTAAATAGTAGGTTCTCAAAATGAATACAAAAATGTGGAGGCTGAAAAGACAATCATTAGAAATATCTCTGTTTTCATTACAGCTCAGGAAAATGTGTTTTCAAGTAATTCTTTATGGAGTGAACACTTGGGAGAGACTGAGAAAAAGTGCTTAAGTATGGACTCCTTAATGAGAAGATATGCAGCCTGATTATGTTGCAAATAAAGACAGTCTGCTAGGTCTTTACTGAATTTTACTATAATAAGACAACTAACCAATGAAGAGGTGTAAGTGCAGTATCTTCTGTTGAGAAAAGGAAAAAAAAAAAAAAAAGAAAGAAAAAGGAGAAGAAAAATATGTTGGTCCAGTGGGATCAATTACTTCAAAGCAATAAAACTTCTTGGTAGATGATCCAGTGGAGGTGAATGGAAAGCAAAGCAAAAGAGGCATTAACACGGTGAAGCGAAGGTATTTATAAACCGAGGTGAAACATTTGTGAAGATTGCTTTGCAGAGCTTTCTCAGCCCCGTGACTGTGCAGCAGACAGCATAAAACTCTGCTCTTCTACTGCCAAATCAGGATGGTTTATGAAGTCACTTACTTCTGTCAAACAGCTGCAGCTGTAATGCTGAGAAGAGGCATTCCCCCCCTTTTTGCAATAAGATTTAATGTCTGTGTGATTGCTGAGCAGGAATAAGGGCTTGTAAAACTTTTTTTTTTTTTTTTTTTTTAACAGGGATAAATTAAGCTCCTTTTAAATGTGATTTGGGTAGTAGGTGAGGGAATTTTGTACATTATGAGATAGAAAAGTCTCTCTTTCCATTGGCTGGAGGAGCAAATTTCCACATGCGATTTCATTTTTTTTTAATTTATTTTTTAAAATTTGTTAACATGTGATCAGAAATTTCATCAGCTGAATACTTTCCGAATGTGGTTCCATACTCTGATTGATTTGCCATATTTTATGTTCACACTTTAAATGTTACACTGGTGTCATTCTCCCAACTACTATTAAGGCTACCTCAAAAAACTTACTCATTGGTTCTTGGTGTGAATGCAAACAGCTGCCCTGGGTTAAAATTTTGTATGGGATGTCTTAGCTTAGGAATTACTTAGAAATAGGAAAAATTCCATGAAGGTCCAGCCAGCACTAGATACCTGCTTTCTTTTTTTAAACGTGGCTCCATCCCTCAAGGGAAGAGGGAAAAGAGCTCTGTTGGAAGCACAGTGGTAATGGCTGAAATCTTGTGATCTTCAGGGCAATGCTGAGAATAACAGCAGGCAGCAAATAAACAGAGGGAATGCACACAAAGGTGTTGCACATGTTCCTACACAGGTTCTAGTGAGTGTGCATCTACTGTTGCTGGCACTACCCTTCACAGGGAAGGGACAGAAAGCTGAAGAAATCCTATGAGATAAGTCCTTTGGCTATTTTTCTAATGTTATCCTCTCTGTCCGAGAGGAGAGACATGTGGGCAGCAGAGAGGCCAGGGGAGGAAACCTGTGAGGAGGCAGCTGCAGCCCTGAGATTGCCCCACTTTGCAGAGCACAAAGTGGTGCCACCACCTCCACACACTTTGGTGTGACAGTCACCTGCTGGAGCCCAGACCCCTATTGCCCCGGCTGCAAGGGGCTGTTTTGTTAGTTGCCAACATTAGAGCTTTTTACACTTGTTTCTATTAGTTCAGTCCATGTGCCCTCAGACACAAAAATACCCTATTACAGGGCCTGAGTTCCAGTTTCTTCAGCAATGCATTAGCCTCAAGTGCAAATGGTTTTATCTCCAGTCTCATTAAAAAGTCATTTAAAAGAAAATCTTTTCCAAAGAATCTCTATACCTCTCACTTGTAGCAGCTCAGTGTGCTGAAATCCTGGTCTGAACATCAATAGCATAATCCTGTCGACATCACCAGGGCCAGAATCTGAGCTATGCTGTGCAGGTTAAAGATCACTTCATCAGTGTTGCTAACAGGGTTGGCATGAGGAAGATTCTGAAAATAAACAAACAAACAAACCGACCCCTGGCTGATTTGAACTCTGTTTGTCAGGCCACATGTATGTATGTGTACAGAAAACTAATGAGAAAATTGCAGAGGAGTGAAAGTATTTGGCAGATAATTTTCTCCTCAAGCTTCCTAGAAACTACCAAGTCCAGCCAAAGTTCCACCAAATTGGACAGGTTTCCTTCTGGATGGCTCAAGATTGCAGAGATTCCTAGCTGAAGAAACACAAGGCCCAGAGACTTGGGGGAAATTTAGACCTTCTGAATATCACTCTTCATGTTATTTTACAAGAACTAGTGTTGATGCTGAAAATTTCCAGAACTCTTTCTTTCCCAAACATTCCCACTTAAAATGAATATTTTGGTTCATGGTCATTTAAAAAGAAAACATTGTTAAATTCTTTGAAATTCTGGCTAGAAATTCAAGAATCCCTGGGGAAATTCATCTTGAATCAGCTTATGCAGCACAGGTTTTCAATTCTTCTCCTTGTCCTCAAGATGATGGTGCAACGGAATGGAAGGGCAACGGGTTCTCAGGCCCTGAGTCTGCAAACACTTTGGGTATGGTTTCATGACTCAAAGTGCTCACATTACT
>VXBB01000543.1:307698-346161 GCA_013399915.1 Illadopsis cleaveri | reverse complement strand
TTACTCATTGGTTCTTGGTGTGAATGCAAACAGCTGCCCTGGGTTAAAATTTTGTATGGGATGTCTTAGCTTAGGAATTACTTAGAAATAGGAAAAATTCCATGAAGGTCCAGCCAGCACTAGATACCTGCTTTCTTTTTTTAAACGTGGCTCCATCCCTCAAGGGAAGAGGGAAAAGAGCTCTGTTGGAAGCACAGTGGTAATGGCTGAAATCTTGTGATCTTCAGGGCAATGCTGAGAATAACAGCAGGCAGCAAATAAACAGAGGGAATGCACACAAAGGTGTTGCACATGTTCCTACACAGGTTCTAGTGAGTGTGCATCTACTGTTGCTGGCACTACCCTTCACAGGGAAGGGACAGAAAGCTGAAGAAATCCTATGAGATAAGTCCTTTGGCTATTTTTCTAATGTTATCCTCTCTGTCCGAGAGGAGAGACATGTGGGCAGCAGAGAGGCCAGGGGAGGAAACCTGTGAGGAGGCAGCTGCAGCCCTGAGATTGCCCCACTTTGCAGAGCACAAAGTGGTGCCACCACCTCCACACACTTTGGTGTGACAGTCACCTGCTGGAGCCCAGACCCCTATTGCCCCGGCTGCAAGGGGCTGTTTTGTTAGTTGCCAACATTAGAGCTTTTTACACTTGTTTCTATTAGTTCAGTCCATGTGCCCTCAGACACAAAAATACCCTATTACAGGGCCTGAGTTCCAGTTTCTTCAGCAATGCATTAGCCTCAAGTGCAAATGGTTTTATCTCCAGTCTCATTAAAAAGTCATTTAAAAGAAAATTTTTTCCAAAGAATCTCTATACCTCTCACTTGTAGCAGCTCAGTGTGCTGAAATCCTGGTCTGAACATCAATAGCATAATCCTGTCGACATCACCAGGGCCAGAATCTGAGCTATGCTGTGCAGGTTAAAGATCACTTCATCAGTGTTGCTAACAGGGTTGGCATGAGGAAGATTCTGAAAATAAACAAACAAACAAACCGACCCCTGGCTGATTTGAACTCTGTTTGTCAGGCCACATGTATGTATGTGTACAGAAAACTAATGAGAAAATTGCAGAGGAGTGAAAGTATTTGGCAGATAATTTTCTCCTCAAGCTTCCTAGAAACTACCAAGTCCAGCCAAAGTTCCACCAAATTGGACAGGTTTCCTTCTGGATGGCTCAAGATTGCAGAGATTCCTAGCTGAAGAAACACAAGGCCCAGAGACTTGGGGGAAATTTAGACCTTCTGAATATCACTCTTCATGTTATTTTACAAGAACTAGTGTTGATGCTGAAAATTTCCAGAACTCTTTCTTTCCCAAACATTCCCACTTAAAATGAATATTTTGGTTCATGGTCATTTAAAAAGAAAACATTGTTAAATTCTTTGAAATTCTGGCTAGAAATTCAAGAATCCCTGGGGAAATTCATCTTGAATCAGCTTATGCAGCACAGGTTTTCAATTCTTCTCCTTGTCCTCAAGATGATGGTGCAACGGAATGGAAGGGCAACGGGTTCTCAGGCCCTGAGTCTGCAAACACTTTGGGTATGGTTTCATGACTCAAAGTGCTCACATTACTGTGGTTTAATAAGTTCCCACCCATCAGCTGAGCTGTGACAACTGCCTGTGCATATACAATTAGCTCACCCTAATTGCAAAATACGCAACTCACCCCCTTTCAGGAGATCTGTGCAGCTGCACATTTATCTCAAGTTACGCCTTGGCATGTTTGCTGCTCAAGGTCCCGTTTCATCATGCCTTAATTGAGATGAAGTGTGCTAGAAGATATGAGCATCCAACATGCCCCTGGGGTGGGGATTCACAGCTCTCCCGGCCCTGTGGCCTCGGCAGGCTGGCAGTCCCCTGCCAGGGTGAGCAGCCCTTGAGCCAGGGTGCAAGCTGCTCTCTGCAGTGCCTTGTGTTTGCTATGGAGCTGGTGAAAACTAGAGCATCAAAGAGCCTATATTCTGTCTCCCTGCCTTCAACACTTGCAAAGGGACCCAGAAGTAGCTGCTCTCTCCAAATGATGAGTCTGTCACCAGCTCAAGTGCCACACACACTGCTGCCATACCTAAAAAAGCTCTGGTTTCAATGCTAGGATATTCCACTTTGGCTTCAGGAGAACAAACACTGCTTGCACCTCTGTGATTTCTTATACCCACCCCAACATCCTACACTGAAGCATCTTTGATTCAGAGGTCTCTGTATGCACCTTTTCTGTCGTGCTTTCCAAATGACACCACCCAGTTTAGCACAACTGTTGTGCATACGATCCACAAAACCAGCTTCTTTGCCTGGGTTATGTGTTTACATCTCCTGCTACCAGGCATTTGATGAAACACCTTCCTCCTTCTTACCAGTTCTTTTGGGCTTGGATGACTCAAATCCTTACTCACGTGAGCAGCCCTTGCTCGAGCACACACACTGTTGTTTCAGCTGGATCTTCCTACAGTAGCATCTAAAGGATCAGGATGTCTCCCACCAGCATGCAAGGTTTCAAACACAAGAGATGCTTGCTACAGCAGGATACTAGTGAATAAGACACAGAACTAGCAAGGAAACCCTGAGCATGAATGTATAAACAATTCCATCTGATAAAAGTGTCCTCCTATTGTACCCCACACATGAGGCTCAGGTTAACAAATGAGGCAAAGTAGTCCAGGAAAACAGAAAACTTACATAGTAATGCAACAAAAGTGTACATATAAACCTTTTTCATGGCATGTGTGGAACTACTTGAATTTAGTTTCCAAAATCTAGGATGAAATTTGAAAACTGAAAAAAATAAATTAGAAAAATAAGAATTAGTGATTTTTCATATAGATATTTTTTCTTAAATAAATCTCATGCTAACTGCTTTGCATTTTATCCTAGGTGCTTGGAACAGTTTGAGATTTAAATCAGAAAAGAAGACTGGAACACTTTTTTCCAGAAGGTGTTGGTTTTGTTCTGACCAGTCCTACCATTTAGGTAACCTTTCTGTATCTCCGTAGCATATTTCATCTGTCCTTCACCTTTGAGCAGCACACCTGCACTCATGAATCCCTGCCCTGAGATTGCTTTAGCCTTCCTAATTCCTGACCAGCTTCAAAGAAGCACAGCTGCTTGTTTGTCAAACATCAAAGTGTAGTTCCTTCACAGCCAACTTCAAATACTCAGTGCCAGACTAAATATGCAGTATCTAACGGGCCCCTATAGCTAGAAATTGAAGGGTTTTTAACAATTTTAAGTTGAATATCGCATGGCTTAGGGGTGACTGTCACTTTGAAGCTCTCCAGACAATTCGCAGATTGCTAAGTTTGTGTTATGTGCAAATTTGCACTTGCTAAGAAAATGTCATGCAAAGCATCTAAAACCTCCCTAGGAAAACTGATTTTATAATTGCATCACACCATGGAATGTTCTGGTTTCTTCTTTAGCCGTGTTTGTGGTCATTAGAGAAGGTCAGTGTGCAACGAGCACTGTTTAGGCAGTGCCATCAAACAGGCAAAGGAAAGAAAGAGTTGTCAGAGTTTGGTTTTTTGCCAGTCCACCAATACCCTCCCTTTTTTGCACAGGCATAATGTGAAAGTTTTTAATTCCAGACCCTTTGTCTGAAGGCTCCCGCTGCAGTGTGCACACCGGACAGAGGGACACCCAGGACAGAGAGCATTCCCCGAAGAAGCATCCCTGTGACCTTTAGTGCCGCACCTGGCTGTGTGTCTCCTCTGCGGAGGAGGAGCTGTGGCACACAGAGATGGCAGCCGAGAGATGCTGCCCTCGGTAGGCACAGCCACAGGGCACCCCAGCTGCGACACTCCCTCGTCATCCCTCCCACGGGCAAGACAAGGCCTTTGTCTGAAGGCCTGAGCTCAGCCTCCAGATGGCAATGGACAACTCAGGAAAGGTTGAGACAGGATTACTCGGGCTTTAAACCAGCTTTTCACCATGCTGCCCAGCCCTGCACATGGTGGTGCCTAACCTCAATGCCTGGTGTAACCCTGTTTCCCCAGAAGAAAACCAGCAGGAACTGGTGACGGAACCCGGCCAGGGTCCTCCAGGGCGCCTCTGGCGCCGGGCTGCCTAGGCGGGCGCAGCTCCCGGGGAGCCGGATTAGGGCTCCATCGGTGTCTTTCAGTCATTCTCAGGCCGGCCCTGCTCCGGAGGGGCCCCAGAGCGCCGCGGCCCCATTCGCCCTTGGATTCCCTCGGGTCCCCAGAGCGCGGCCGGCGGGGAGCGGGGTCTGCGCGGGGCCGCCCNGAGGAGGCAGGGAAAGGAGGGAAAGGAAGGAAAATAAATAAATAAACATAAGGAAGAAACTTCTCTGTGCGTTTTCCCCTCAGCTTTTTCAGAAGGTCAAAGCAATTAAGTTAACTATCGTTATTTTTTATCGCTATTAAATTTCCACCCGCTTCCACGCTATCTGCAGGGATTGAAAGTGCAGGAACTCAAATGCCGCGGGAAGGTTGTTTTCCAATACAATGTTTGCTGCACTCCTCAAAGCGCTGGAAATCTACAGCTATGACAAGGGACTCTTTTTTTTTTCTTTTTTACTCACACAGTTATTTTGGTGATACCTCAAGTGCAACTCTGCCTTCACTAGCAGTAGCATGTACCAGTATAGCACATACTTCTCCTGAGGGGTCAAAAATTACACCAGTAAGGAGGAGCAAAACTAGACTTACCAGTAGGACTGTGACCCTTGCAGTGTGTCACGGCATCCAACAGGTCCATTGTGTGTTCAGAGCCACACTAATGGGCTCAATGCTTGCCAGCAGCATGTGACTACACAAAATGGAGTATCACTGGGCATTCCTCATTTTAATGGCAATTCTGGAAATGCTGAAAGCTTCCTGCATAAAACCAGATGAGGGAAAGATGCTTAGTGCTCTTATAATAGCCTCTAACCCAAAGGTTTTACTTGCTTGGGTTATCTTTTTTTTTTTCAGGAAATCATATTTTCCAGCTTTTCTTCTGTTCCTTTGCATTGTCCTTTGGAAGGCTGTTAATATTGCAAGGTCCAAGCCCTGAGTTTTGTTTGGCCTCTGCCATTGCACACCAGTGAAGGTGGCCACAGTGAAGTGCTGCCAGGAGACACAGTAACACCCACATGCGCATGAAGGAAAACTACAATAGTCACTTTCCAAAAGAATCTGCTAATCATTTTTGTTTTACCTTTTCAAATAACTGCTGGTGACTCAGGCTTGACATAGCTCCCATAATCTTCACACATAATTAAGCAATTTATACCCTGTATCTGTGGGTAGATGCTGCTGTCAACACTCAGGTCGGTTCTGGAAGTGGCTGAATTGCTTTCTTTGGGAAAAAAAGAACTAACAAACAACAACCACCTCTTGCTTTCTGCCACCTTTGATTAAATAGTCTTAAATAACAAGACTGTACAGTAGGGAAATTTGCTTGTGTGGGCCATTGCTTTTGAAGCTGATGTGACAGCTTGTTGCACGACTCTGTGTGCATTCTTCCATTTTACAGTGATGAATGCAAGAGATGAGTGGAGTGAGAAGTTCTTCACTTTTGTTACTCTAAATTGATAAAATACAGCTTTGTTGGCTCTGATGTTACACTGATATCAGTGTTTCACACCTCAGCTGTCTGAAAGTGGCCGTAGTGTCTGTAGGATGGGCTGAGGAGCCCCAGAGTGGACTCCATACAAATGCAGAGTCTTGCTGGTACACCTCCCACTGCAGCATCAATATCAGAGGGAGCCCCAGGGAGAAGTCTCGCTGCCCCCACAGGTTACCATTTGCCCGTGTTAATAGGACATTCTGAGTAATACATATGTTGTCTTCAGTTTTCTGAAGGTTTTTTGCATGGACAGGGTTGTCCCAAATATATGTATCATCAAGGAGACTTGCAAGGGCCCCAGGACATCTGGACTTTGAGAGGGAAATAGGAAACTTGTGCTGGGGGTGAAACAGGCTGCAGTGTCAAACCAGGCATTTAAAAGAGATCCAGACTCTGCAACGCATGGACATAAATTACACCGGGAAAAAAAAAGAAATGTTAGACTCATGGAATCCTCAGTTAGAGGTGAAAAACACTCTTTGTTCTTCTCTTCCCCACAGTGAAATAGGATGATCTCTTTCATAACTGTACTATCCAAACCACTTTTTAGACTTATGGCTTATTTTCATTATTTTAGCAAAGGTGTGTCTCATTCTGCATGTGATATTTGAAATTGGGGGACTTGGTAGCACTTTCCAGGTTAGCTAGTCCCTAATCACACAGAGTACTATCATGAAAGAACAACTGCTCAGTCTCATGCAAAAGGAGGAGAAATTGAACACAGTTAAGAAAATGCAGGTGCCACCCAGTTACTGAGAGGATTTTTCCAGTTGTTGGATGCTGCAGATGGTGGAAGGGTTCCTCCAGAAAATATTGGTTCGCTCTTCATCCTGGCACATGCTGAACTCATCTGCACAAAGCAAAAGGAGACACTAGAATTCAGTCAAGGAATTGAACAGTTTTTTGTAGAAAAGCTCATAGACGATTTTTAGGTATTTCTCCCCCATTTTTTTCCTTTTTTTTTTTTTAATGAGAAAAGCAGTTATGTTAAAAACATCATGGGGAGTAATTCTGAACTGGCAGAGAGATGGGATAGATGATTAAATAGATTCTTTCCATCTCCGTGTTTTGTGATCTGTGAACTCACCTTTGGGAAACTTTTCTCATTTCAGACTGAGTTTCACTCCCCCAGGGTTGTCTGAAGAAGGTGAGATATTTAACCTAAGCAGCATTAACACTACCGCTGTGTTTTGGCTTTAAAAGCTAGCAAGATGTCTCAGCCCGAAGAAGCCATCACAGCATGACTCTTCTCTTGTTTGCTTTCTTCCTGGAGGCCTCTCCACAATACTTTCTACTGGTGCTTCACACTGCAAGCCAGAGGTGCAGTCACCTGGATGTGCTGTGGAGCACATCCATCCTAAGGTGTCCTGCACCAAGTGCCCTGTGACTTCCTTTTGCTTCCCAGCTTGTTCCTCACAGGCTGAATGCTCACATGAGGGACAACACTGAAATATGGTGTCCAGTGCAATTTTTGACAAAAAGCTCATCTTTCTTCCCTGCAGTGGGTGGTCCCCTTACCAAGGACTGTCAAGGTGTCTGTAAGCCCTCAGAAGTCCTGCAGCTCCTGCTTCTTCCAACACCAGGTTGGTGCTTAGTGAGCAGGGCAGTAGCCTCAGCCAGTAATCCTGTTTAATGTGACTCATTGTAATGCAGGGGAACTGGGTGACAAGCATCCAAGTAATTCTTTTTATTGAGGAATATGCAGAGAAGTTCACTTGGGTTGTTGTTGGTTTTTTTTGGAGAGCGAACAGCAGATTAGGGGAGAGCCTTCAAAAATGAAAGGTGTGGAGGAGAGGACTGGAGTCACCAAAAGCAGTCCATTTGATCAAGCACCTGGGAGTAAAGAGTGAGAATAGTTTGTAAGAGTGACAGTCTGTGCACATGTGGTGATCTATTGTGAGGCTTACAAAAGGATCAGGGAGATCCCCAGCTGTAGAGCAACTGATTTTGCTCTGGCTTCATTCCCATACTAATCACTTCTGTCACAGTACCCAAGCATTGCTTCACCTAGGTTGGTTTCTTCTGGGTGGTTGATTTTACTCCAAGCAACTGCATTTATAGCCAAAAGCCTGGGATCCAGAAAAATGTTTAATTTAGTTTACAGCTTAGAGGATGTCAGGAGGCAGTAATGTGGATATCAGTTCGGGGAAAAAAATGGTAACCTGGAAACAGAGACGTAAGAGGACATTCTCCCATTTCAGCTAGAACAGTTTTCCATCACATGGTGCTAAGAGGGCAGCATCAGGCTGATATCCAGTGGTCTACAGGTTTTCTTTATATTCTTATTAAACTTTCAAATTAGAGACAGTGTAAACTTATGTAAATAACAGTATGTAATACATAACTATCTTCAATGTAAAAACAACAACTGGTGCCAAGAAACAATTTATATTTGAAAAAGAAAAATCTCAGAAAAGTCTCATTTTATTTGTATTTCTTTTCAGACTGGAACTTTGTGGCTTGGAGAATGGGTACACTGACCTTTTGCTGGTGTGCTCTTCAGCTCTTGCCACAGGCATCTGAGTGCAAGGGAGCTCAGCTGTCCTCCCCAAACCCCTACACATGCAGACTCTTGTGATCAGGAGCCTGTGCTGGTCTTGCCACAGATTTCCTGTGCGGTCTTGGATAGGAAGGTGTCTGTGTGCCTCAGTTTTTCCATGTGTAAAATAAGAACGATGTTACACTGCTTCACCAGTGCAGCTAAATTTCTGCTTTAAAGGCACTCTGTGACCTTTGGGTGAATGGTGGTAATGAGCTGTTTGCCTTATTTATAAGTATCATTTGCTGTGATATAAATATTTTTTTGTATTGTTCATACTGTGTTTATTTTGTGCAAGTGAATACAGTCCCAATGAAAGCAGGAGACCAAGTATTTTGCTTTCCCACGTAACTCAACCAGCGTTCCCAAATTCTGATCTCTAACACCTCTGCTATTGCAGTCCTGGGCCTCTCTTGAGCAGAAACTGCTGATCATGCCAAATTCTCTGGTGTTTTGTAATGTGGGCTAACATGCGCCGAGGTTTGGATGAGACCAATAGACTCGTTTTCACTTAGGGCCTGCGGCAGCACTGAAGCTGAAGAGAACAGAAGTGAAAGGTCAGCCTTTCCCTTCCCAGAGCCACACAGCTCCTGTTTGAAAACAAATAAAAATATCACATGACTCCTAATATTTATAAATATTTTTTGATAGCTTTAGTGCCTTTCTTCCAACTTTACACCAAGAGGACATTTAGATGTTATTACTTTTATATATTTGCATTGTTTCTTACTTGGAAGGTTTGCTTGAAATAAAGACAACTTGTAGACCTATTACTTCTCTCATTTTTTCTAATTTTGTGTGTGTCAGTTTATGTGTAGAGTGTTAGCCAATATTTAGTTGGCTTTCTGGAACAAAGTGGGTGAATATGACCATGCACTTTGAGAAAATAAAGTCTGAATAGATACAGATAAGCAACTTAAGGCATGTCTTTAGAGAATTATTAAAGTGAGCACGTAGCTTGGGTGAGCGGGGATCATGTACATGATAAATGACTATGTCTTGGAAGATGGAGAATAAATTGTTAAATCACAATAAATGGACAATTTACCACGTCTGTGTCCTGAAGGACATGACAGTATCTGCTTTCCACTTCCAAAGGGTGGTTTCAGCTGCTTTTCTGGATTTCCTCTGGAGTCAATCAGAGAGGCACACAAAAACACAAAAACACATCCCACTTATTTTGTGCATTCTGTTTTGGAATGATGGAAATTAAACACTTTGCTAAAGTTGGTCAGATGGATCCTACATGAAATGCATAAAATGATATTATTATCAGAACCCCTTCTTGAAGGGGCGTAGCCATTGAAGGATAGAATCCTAGAATGATTTGGGTTGGAAGGGACTTTAAGGATCATCTGGTTCCAAATTCCCTGCCTTGAACAGGGACAGCTTCCACTAGACTGGGTTGCACAGAGTTCCATCCAACCTGGTCTTGAACACTTCCAGGGATGGAGCATCCACAGCTTCTCTGGTCAACCTACCTCTAGTGTTTCACCTCCCTCACAGTAAAGAATTTCTTCCTCCTCTTTTTCTTTTTCTTTTTCTTTTTCTTTTTCTTTTTCTTTTTCTTTTTCTTTTTCTTTTTCTTTTTCTTCTTCTTCTTCTTCTTTTTCTTCTTCTTCTTTTTTCTTCTTCTTCTTCTTTTTCTTCTTCTTTTTCTTCTTCTTCTTCTTCTTCTTCTCCTTTTCCTTCTTCTTCTTCTTCATGATAATAATAATAATAATAATAATAACAATAATAATATGTGCACATATAAAACCTTGAGACAAGCTTAACAACTCAATATATACATAAAATATCTGGGAAAGTTGGTGATGCAGTCAAGCCCTCATATGCCACTGCCACTACCCCATTTGTTTTGAGAGGAGCTCTGCTGTGGACAACCTAATGATCTAAGAAGGACTGTTTCTCAACAGGTATACTACGTGAGACAGTCATGTCATGTTTCTGAAGGAGCCATCCAAGCAGCACATAAGGAATTACTTCAGGACAGAAAGACAATCCACAAGGACATTTTATCTCCGTTTTATCACTACAGAACAGTTTGTCATCTATGGGGCACTTCAGTTTTTTGTCCACTTTGATAGGTCTGTGCAAAATTCAGTGTGCTGCTCCCACTGAAACTACCTTTTCCTTATTTTTTCCCTACAAGAACTGTGACTTGTGTACCAGTTCAGTTGAGGGAATGTGACAGTTCTCAGCTACTACTAGAAATCAGTTATTAGACATGAACAGTAGTTTGGGTTAAATTTACTTGGAACAAGTTATTTACAAAAATGTTTATCATCAATACAAAAAGAAGGCTGAATAATTCTTATACACATGAACACCTTAATTATCTCAAAGCTTCTAGCATACACTTTAATTTATCTTGTCTGGTTTATATCCTCATGTTGGTTGATGCATCTAAATGTAATATTTAAATCTTTTATCCATACAGTGTCTCATATTTAATGTTATTTTTATTATATTCTTCAAAATTACCTTTTAAAATCCCCAAATTTTGGTACCACTGAAATTACCAAAAATATGCTTATGAACTTTATCTCTTTAAGAGCAAATATAAAATCAAACTGGATTCTTTTTTAGTGTCAGCCACTTTCAACTTCTAAGTGAACAAGGAAAGCTTTGAAGAAATTTTTGAAGTGTCTCTGAAATATCTCCTTACTTAAAACAAAGCCATATCACATCATCCATTACAAAAATGTTCTCCCTTGCCAAGAGACCACACGTGAAGCTTCAGGTGGAAAAAAATTAGGCTTACAAAAGAAGAAGAAAAAAATATTTGGTCTTCCAATAAAAATCAACATGGAACTGCTACTGTAGTTCCATTATAAAGACTCATAAAAACATATTCCAGTTGCTCTCTAGCAGGTCTCATTTCCATAAGCAAAACCCCTCTTTATTTCTTCCACCGTTTCTTATAGGTCTTTAAGGAGGTATGAAAAGTCTCTTGCCAACAGGGAATTTCTTGCAGAAATAAAGTGTCTTAGGAAACATTTTTTTATAGATCTGGAAACATATTAATGATTAAAGGCCTGATCCTTCAGAGCTGAGTGTTTGCAGTTTCCATTGGCTTCTGTGTGAATTACAGATGCTGGGCATCTTTTCATATCAACTATAATATCTGCATACCTCAAGTGTTAGATGATTGTACCAGGCTTGTCAGGAATCTTAGTTTGAACCACACAACAGAACACAGGTTCTTGTATTGAAACCCATGAGTTTCAAATTCAGGATTCAGGTCCTTAAAATCATGGGACAGTCTTAAAATTCATGAGCTTTTTCAGTTTTTATGTGATTCATGACTTTGAAGCCTTTTTTAAAGTCAGCTTCTTGCCTTTTTAGGTTTTCTCTGCAGAAATCCAGGTTGGAAATGCACTTTTCTTTAGAATAGAATGATTTACTTACCTGTCTCCTGCAGGTAAGGGGCTAAAGAAAGATGTCAAACATTTAGTGTGGCACTGCAGGCCTTGATGTGGCTAAGTCATTGTCCCTCCTGCAGGTCTGGTGCTGTGCTCCTGCCTGTCTGTCCCAGCACAGCCCTGTGTTTTCTCAACACTTAGCTGGGGACACAGAATCAGAGCAGGAAAAAAAAATAAAATCTGTGGGAGGCAGAGCTGCAGCTGCTGGAGGAGCTTATTTTATCTGTCAGCAACTGTACATGAACCCTCTCTACTGCAGGATAAAATCTGACAGAGAGGCATAAGTCCTGACAGAGAAAGTTTTATGTACATTAAAGTCCCCATCAACCTGTCAATGCATAAATGGGCATGTGCAATGTAAGTGATGATTAAAAGTGATCTAAAAGAAAGCATTTAAAAACCAAATGAACCAACCCACTACACCAGATCTACACCAAAGCTTCTTGATAAGTTAAACTGTTTTTAAGTCGGAGATCAACAACAAAAGGCATGACTGCCAAAAGGCATTTTAGACATTCAGCAGACTTCCTATTAAAATGTAAGATAAGAAACCATCAAAATATAAATGAAAAAGACCCCAGTCAACAGTATAAAATTTCTTGAGGAATCAAGGAAAGCATATCCCATTTGTGGGACTACTTCCAAGGCCTTCTCCCTCTCCTTCAGCTTTTGTGCTTTTGTGTTTATGGCAAAACCAGTTTAGAGTTGGAATGGCCACATTCAGCCTATGGCCCAATAGCGGCTCCTCTTGGAAAGATATTTATTATTCCTGCTGCCTTTAACTGCCTGGTTAATCTGTGTAACCAAATCTTGTAATCCATGTAATCCCATGGCCCTTTCACTTGTCCTTTATTGACCAGACAGGTATTTGTTATGCTGCTGGTTCTGTTCTTTCCTCCACACAGGCTGTCAGCTCTTCACACCACATTCAGTGTTTATACAGAGCTGGCACAACCGACCTGAAGTTTTCAAGGGCTACCAGATAAAACAAACAAATACCCTGAAGCCACCCTAGTGATTTGCTGAGGTTTATTTGCCTATTTATACGATTGAAGCTGGCAGAGAGCAAGGGAATGAGAAGAAAAATGATATTTTCCTTAAAAAAAAAGAAAGAAAGAAGGAGAGAAAAAGAATGGAGATTCAAGTGTTGTGGGGAACCAAGCTCCATCTTTTTCATAGTGTTCTCAGACCTCTGGGTAGTCACCTTCTGGGGAGGTACCAGAGAAAGACTCTAATTTTTCAAAGATGAAAATCAGCTTAATGTATTCTGTAAGGAAATGACATTTAAGTCAGTAATATTTCCTGAGAACTTTTCCATCAATATAAGGCACTCATTTAATTGTGTCACTCAAATAACATTGCAGTTGTGGGTCAAAAATGTAGTTCTTCATTTTCCTGCATTTCCATGTCACTGAGGTTAACAGATGTACCTACTCCAGTGATATGTCCATATGAATGTCTGCTCTGGACCTACACACTGTAAAAATGACTGAGGATATTTGTCAAGCTGCCCCTGGGAGCGGCCTCATATTTTTTGGATAAGCTTCAGATAAAAGTCTAAACATCTGGATACTTATAAAAATCATCCAGAGCTCCTGGATGTTGAGTCTTTTCTCTCATTCATTTGGACTGAAATTGTCAGTGGGCACAGAAGTGTTGTAATGTGAGACGTAATCAGACAGTGGACAGAAATAGGAATCAGATGTCTTTCAAATAAAACTCTCCTCTCCACCAGCAATCCTCCAGCGAATCTCCCACACCTGTGGATGAGGGTTATGCTGCTGTTTCTGCCATTCAGAACTCTCTTAATGCTGGATGTATTTTTTAAAAGACAGCTCTCACAGCTTATAAAGCAAGATTTTGGCTTTGACTAATGAAAAGCATTAGTGTACTGTGGGAGGTGCAGGGAGAGAAAGATTATAATTAAATCTCTCCACTCCTCTCCCGTCTCTAAGGGCTTGGATAAGAAACAGTTCTGCTGGGCAGCTGAATTTTAGCTAAATAAGATAGCTGGGGGAGGGAGCCTTCTTGGTGGTTTCATATATGCTTGCACATGTGGTAGGGCCAGGGAACATTTCTGATGAAAATAAAATTGTTCTGGGCTCAATCCAGCTGAAAATACCGGCAGCCTGCCGGGCCCTGCAACTTTCATAAGGTTGCAGATCCTGGCTCCTGGCAGGAAGTTTGGCCCAGCCACCATAGAAGGCCCAGCAAGCAAAACAATAGTTTTATGCTTGAAAATTGCACATCAAATTGGGAGAGGCAGGAGGACGTGTGCCAACACGCTTCCTCTATCGCAGTGATGCTGAGGTTGGAGTCCTTCTTGTACCTTCAATGCCACCTGCCCCACACCCTGTGAGCACAGCCAAGAAGTTACACAGGAGCCCAAAGCTGGAGGCTGTGGCTCCTCTGCTCACAAAAAAGGGCTGGTGGGCCTTGGTATCTTATAGGCTGCTAGTGATGCCAGTAATGGTCTGCTGCAGGATGAACATGGTTCTCCTCTCATCCTCCTGTGTGTTCCTTTTACTATCAGCCTCTCCTGAGCTTGATTTGGTCTTCAAGAGCGAATGTTTGTTGAAATGATTTATGACTTACATTAATTTATATAGAACCCTTTAAGTACATCACAAGCAGGTCTTTATAAGAAGTTTGAAACAATGTAGGTGCAACATGCCAAAAAAATACAGCTATTGAGAACAGAAGACTAAAAGACCCCAAACAACACTTTAAAACTTCTGAAGGAATTTGATATAAAACCTTTTCTTGGAGTGTGGGGGAATGTTGGATTCATGGTTTTGGATTGCTGGGACATGTTTAATGCACTCTTAGGTTGAGAATGGAGACTGAGCCTATGTTGGGCAAAAGAAAAACCAAAAAATAACCAAGCTTATAACGTTTGTCAGATATTAGAGACATGGACAACAAAAATGTTTTAAACTTAATGCAATAGAAGTAATTCCTGCAGCTGTTTGGATCAGACTCAGCTCTGCATCATCTCAGTATTTGCATCTCATCACCCTAAAATCACTGGTGGTCCAGAATTTCTCACATTGTGACAAGATGGCCTGTTCCAGGACCAGAAACAGGGGCAATATGAGCAGGGTCAGTTCACCTTTCTGACACACAATCAAATGCACCTGCAAAATTTTGCTCTAAGTTTCTTTTTAAAGGGAAAAAGACAAGTTTCTACTGAAATACAACCCTCATCCTGGAAACTCTGTACCTTTCTCAGTATTATTCTGCTCTGGAGGAATGGAAAGGCCCATGGCCACACTGGTTTCCACCCATGGAAAGGTTGGGGTTTTTTCAAAATGTTGTAGTTTTTTTTCCAAAAACATTCCTTACAAGGAATATTCACAAGCACGGAAAACATGGAATATAATGAAAAGTAATGCTGAAGTTAAAGGGGCTGTTAGTGCCCTGTATTGTCTCTTTAATCACTGATAAGCCCTTGCACTCACAGATATTTCATGTAATTTAAACCAGCAGTAATTAGTCCCCATCCAAAAGAATACTTAAAAACATACATCAACCCATCATGAGGACTGACACCCTAAGATGGTACACACAGACTTGCACACTGTACTGAAGTCTGCATTTTCCCTTTCCTGTAGGGGAACAGTTCTTTTACCTGTGACCATGGAGTTAACTTGAAAATTTGCCTGCCACTCTTTTTTTGTCTGGTCTGGCAAAACTTTCTCAAATATTTCAGCTGTGGTTGGATAGCAGGCCTGATTCTGTGCTTGGGAAGTGACCAAAAATTTTCTTCTTGATCTCAGTGGATTCAGGATTAGGTCTTATAAAGCAGTAGAAATCTAGTAAGTATGTGTGTGACCTGTGGTTTCAGAGTTTCTCAGCGCCTTGGACTACCAGAGCAGTCTCTCTTTTGAAGCATATATTTGAAGATAATGTAAATACCATTTATATATGCACATGCATACACACACTCCATGCATACATGCATATACGTATAATAATACTACTATTTTACCAGAATTGTGCAAACATGTTATCTGATCAAAATACAAGCCAATATTACTTTAATGATGGAAATCTTTGCTTTTCACTGCAGTTGTCTTTGTTGAATTAAACAAAGACAACACTTTTATCAGAAACATACCTAGACACGTAATCCAAATGACACAGAGCCCTGTTAAGCACAGAGAGATATTTTTCTTTCAGTTATACCAGTGTAACTGCTGCTCAGGATGAAAGACATCCCTCTGATCTTACACCAGGAAGATGTGAGTAAAAGACATAAAAGATCTGTCAGACTTGTACTCCTCAGTGGGATTTATATCTCTGTTAGTGGGCCTGTTTGAGTTGAAGATATGTGTACACTCATTATGGGAGCTTTTCTTCTTCCCCTAAGTGCAACGTATGGATACAGACATAACTGCATTACATATAAAAACATAATAAAATGTTTTCCTTGCAAACATGCAACAGAACACTAACACACTGTTTTAGGAGAGAGTATTTGTGCATAATCTGATTCTTACATTATAACGTTTCAAATACAGTATAAAGCTCTCTCACTTTGAAGTGATAGCCGGCATAGAAAGATGACTCATGGGATAAGCCAAGAGCCCTTTGCTCTTGCAAATACACTCTAAAAACAGGTTGGAGCTCTCAGAAGAAAAGCACTGAATGGGTTTAGACCAGGGGCTCACTGGCTTCGATAGCACTCCACAGGACCCTGGTAGCATTGCTTGGGAAAGACCAAGGTCCCAGCAGTCCATAGCTCCCTGGAAGAACCATCTTCCCTTAGGGCCACATTTCAGCTTGGCCCATAACGGAGAGGAGTTACGTACAATGTGTTCCACTTGTATAAATGGCACCTCCACACCAGATCTTTGATATGCTCTCCAGGGCAGTGATGATTAATTTTAAATAAACACGGTGGGAAGGCCACACCTCCCTGCATGTCACATTCAGCTGCTGCTTTCTGCTGAAGTGCCAGTCTTTGTGCATCACACTGAGCAGCAATGTGTTAATCCAGATAGTCCTGCAAGGGGTCTGGGAGTCATTCTGCCTTGGGCCAGGGCAACCGGCAGTATTTCAGACCACGTAAAAGCTGCCACATGATGGAGTCAGGATCATTTGCAAAAAGCTGTGAGAGGAGTGCATTGGGACAAGGGTGCAAAATGAGCAGGGAGGGATAATGTGACAAGGGAGGGGAGCAGCAAGACAGTGGGAGCACCACGTGCCTGATGTAAGTCCAGGGTAGCAGGCACACATCTGCACACAGAAATGAATTCAATAAAATTACAGTGTTTCACGAAGCCTCTTGGAATAGGCAGGGTAGTCCTTGCTGTAAGTGTGTCTAGAAATGCATGTTACAGCATTAGTGATGGACTTCCACAGAGAAGCAAAAGCGGTTGCTTCTTCCATCTTAAAAATAATTTCCTTATTGTAATGATGGTACACAATGACACTGTTCTCTCAGTATTTAGGTACTGAATTCCCCTTTTTTAGAAGGGACTTAAACTTGAGTGACCTGTGGACCCACCATCTATGTACTGAGCCCTCTTTGTTACTTGAGCTTTTTGGAGAGATTATGCTCTCATGATTTATATAAAGAGTCTGCCGTCTTAGAGGGGATTTCATATGACCCCATGATCCCATTATTTAAGTACTAAGATCCTTCTTGTTAGAGGTTACTTTAACCGCCATTTACACACTCAGCTCCCCAGAATAGGGCTTTCCCCACCAGTGTCAATAAAGTTAGCTTTTGTTCAAGTGCTCTTCCTCTGCAATTAAATCACACTTGAATGGCAACAATCCTATTTTTTATAGCATGGTCTCAGTCCAGCTGCATCCACCCATGCTAGTGGCATGTTAAGCAAAATCCAAACCCAAGAGTGGATGCTGACTGTGGGTTGTGCAGCCATGGCTGCGGCTGTGAGTCTCATCAGTCAGCCCAAGAGTGCAAGGACTGAGCATGGAATGGTGATGGCACCCTAGAAGACTGTGATGAACTCCTTAAATAACACATACTCAGGCAAACCCCCAAATCATTGCCACACAAAACCAACATGATGAAAAGAACTAACTTTGAAACTACTACTTCCTTGCCTTTTTATCTCAAGCATTTCACATTTATGAACCATGTGCTTCGTGGGCAGTTCTGCTGGTAGCATAAGATTAAAAGCTTTGTTTTAGCATGTTTAGGTAAAGAATGCTTAATAGAACTCACAGAGAATAAATACTAGGACAGTTTTAATTATAAGTGGAGACAGGCTCTTGCAAATTTCAGAGATCCAAAAGAAAAGCCAGGAAAAAACATAGGGAGGAATAATGCTTTTTAGAAGACAAGTACTGTGTGGACTAGAGTGTCTCAATTCCACAAACAAGAGACAGAAGGAGAAAGATAACTAGGTATAAAGGAACTACAGTGATGATATATAAGACGAGGCAGGAAAAAGATGATGTAGATACAAATATGGCAGTGTGGAAAAGTAATACAGAAAGTAAAGGCACAGGGAAATAAATGGGTCTGTTAAATACCTGTCTTTCCATTGTAGAACTGTGTAGGTGGATCATGAAGGGAAAAGAAGCCTATGAGGAATTCCTATAGGAATTTCATAGTTTAGAGATGGCAAAAATTTTTTTAAGGATGTAGCCAGTGATGTTTGAAATAAATCATTCCATGAGGCACTTCACAAAGAGTGGAAGGAGCCAGGTGCTGCTCACATGGGTATTACAGAGTACCTACAGAGGCTGTTAAAAATCACCTGTTCCAGAGGAAGATATATCTGAATTGACCTTTGGCATAGTGGTCTGATATTTAGGAGATGCTTAATTGATTTTAGTGTATCAGGATAATTTCAGAAAACTGAGATGTTGACTTCGTGCCAGGATTCATGAAGGCAAATAGGTAACTATAACCAGAATTAATGAGAGGTTCTGTCATCAGACAGGAATTTTAAGCAAAAAAATAGAGTAAATGAAGTGAAAATCATTAATAAAGGAAGCGGAATAGAAGTCTTTGCTAGTCAGTTTGCTATTCCATTCTTTAAATTGTTCTAGATTGGTGACTTGAAAAAACCCACAATAGATTGAAGAAATCTATTACAATAGATTGAAGAATTTATTAATTTGACCCCAATTGAAATATTTTATTTAGTATTCAAGTATAAAATGTTCTTACAATAAAGCAAAAGCAAATTTTGAAATTAAGCATTTCAGACTAAAACATTCAAATACTTAGTTTTTAAAATGTCAACCCTATACTTTTCAGCTGTTTTTTAGGTTCTCCTTGTACCCATAATATATGAAAACATGTGTTTTCAGCTGTAATAGTTTCAGAGATGTAACATTATTTCATAAAATTTATTGGTCTGTTTCAATTTGCATTTTTCAGTGGGAAAAAGAAAGTTTTAAACAAACTTTTCACTCAAATGTAACAAGGAAATAATAGATGAGAAAATATTGCCAATCAATATGGTTGGAAATACAGATATAATTCTACATTGGTACATAACTGCAGGAACACATATTTCTCAACATTGTGTACAGTTCTGGTCATCCCGTACTTATAAAAACATGTTGAAAAACTGAAGATGATGTAAAAAATGAGCCAGGAAAAATATTCCAGTGTGGGGAAAAAAAAAATCTGCACAGTGCAAGGCCTAAAAATCTGATCAAAAAGAGGATAAGTAACTTGAATGTTCCTCATGTTCTTTCTCACAAGATATTCTGCGACTGAAGTGAAGAAAAGTACAACTAAAGAAGATACTTTGGAAAGCCAAAGCAATTTATTGTCCCAAAAGTCTTCACTTCAAGGCTAGATGTCTATATGGAAGACTGCGATTCAGAGAAACTCCAGGTAGAAAATGTGATATGGAATGAATTTAATTTAAACCAACCAACCAACCACATACATACAAAAAAAAAAACCCCACCAAAAACAAACAAACAAAAACTGAAAAAAACCCAGAAAACAAAAAACCAACGCCAAACAAACAACAACAAAACCAAACCAAACCAAACCAAACCAAACAAAAAAACCAAAACCAAAACCAAAAAAAACCCACAACCCACCAAAAAACAAACAAACAAACAAAAAAACACCAAAAAAATCCCCCACACCAACCAAAACCACCCAAATTCAAACCAAAAAGTCTGAGCAAAATCATGGCCTATTTAACCTGAGAAATCAATCCTGATGATCTAATAGCCTTTCTGGACACATCTGTGTGACTTGCTCACTCTGTTTCTATGGATAACACTCTGTGGAGCAGACCCAAGCCTTCCTGCACATCCAATTTACCTTTTTTTTGGCAGAGCACTGAGGGGAGAGATAGTTGTGCAGCTATTGCCAAAGCTAACAAGAAGCATATCTTAGACAAGACAAAGCCCTGCTTGCAGAGAGATTTAAGCTGAAGTGATGTATACCTTCAAGCAAACAGCAAAGTCAATAAACACTCTGGAGCCCATTCTGCATTGGTTCCTCACTGCTCTTGCATGGTGTTAAATTATGATTGAATTCAGGGCTGCTGTTGCCCTTCCCATGCACATCTGTGCCTTTCCATTTCTAATTCTTCATGGTACTGAGGAGACAGAAGCTCTGTAAAGCTCTTGTCCCCCTTCTATAACAAAGCCATTAAGACCTCATTTAAATCTGTATCTCTCCATTGAGTCCCGAAGGTTTTAGTCCGTGTCTTTGAAATTTGTCCACAGTGCTTTGCTGTACCCAGAGCTCCTAGCCCAACTTGAGTTAGTGTCTTCAGAGAGACCTGAGCCTTCAAAAGGTTTTATTTCCTACCCCTGTGCTTCTTAACTGAAAAGTCTTCAACTCCTCTTATACAAACTGACAATGCAAAAAAGGATTTGGGGATCATGTCGAAAATGATTTTGAATTTGACTCTCATAAATCCTTATCTGTTAGAGGGCTGGAATTCTCCTTTTCCTACGGAAGCAAACAAACCTCATTTCTTTTTAGAAGTCCAAGTATCCTGGAAAGCTAATTGCAAAATAATACTCTCTGTACAGACACCTGTGCATAGTGCTCCATTCTGACCGTCAGCTGAAAATTCAGATAATCAACACCACTAAAATTAATAGGAAAACTTGCAGAGGGAGAATAAAATTTGCAGGACCCAATCCTCTGCAGAGTTTCTTTGTTCTGAGAGACATTTTGTGCTTCACTAGGTAAAAAAAATTCATTGTATTTCAAAGTGAAATTTTGCAGGCCATTGATGTAGAATGTGAGTTAGTTCCTTTGGGTATTTTGGAAAACCAGAAACAACATATTTATTTAATTTAGAAAAAATACTTCTGTCCAAGGCTGTTTCTCAAGAAATATTCATGACAGCCAAACTTGCAAACTCGCTACATATATGTGCCAGGCATAGCATAAAGATAAATAGCTCAATACCTTGTGAAATCTCACTGAACAAGAATTGCACATTGGATTTTAACAGACCTTAAAAGAGCTTCCAATGTCCTGGAAAAATAATCATAATTTTAAAAGGGTAGTAAATCTTTGCATGGTAGTTAGCAAATGTTTCAATAAACTGTAAGGATTCCTTCTAACAATTTTCATACCTACTCGCTGAATGATTAACCATGTTGCTTTTTCTAAAGTTTACATTAAAATAATAAGAAATAGACTTCCCAAAATAGTAAAACACTGTGATTCTTATGCCATTAGGAAAAGCCAAGGGCATTAAAAATTAAAGATGACATCTCCAATCTGGATTTTGACCCTAGCTGATTTTCATGCTTCTGGACTCTCTTGGTGCCTGGAGCAAAATGGACAAAACCATTCTCCCAAAAGCTGAGAGTACACCTGACCTAAATTCTTTCAGATTACAAATTTAGGGAGCAGAAACCCAGGTCGGCTTAGTTGTTGAATTTGTTTGTGTTGTTCCATGAGGCCTGGTACACTTTGCAGAATAACTGCTTAAATAACTAAGTGAATTATGAACAAAGTGATAGTCTGAAAAGAAAGGAAAAAAAAAAGAGTGTTTGGTTGTATGACCTGGTTTAAAGAGGTTTAAAATTTCTCTTCTATACTTCATTATTTTCTCCTTTATGTTTTTAAAGTATATCCCAAACTTGAAATTTGAAAAAGGTTAGGGTGTTTTCCCTTAAAAGATCAATCTTTTTTAATAAAAGCCTCTGAATGTTCGGGTGTGTGCGTGGGGTTGTGTGTGATATTTGTTTGGGGTTTTTTTGCCCTGAAAAACATAAAGATAGAACATGCAGAAAATACTCAGATGGAAACAAAATTTTACTATCAGTCAGAAAGCTCACTTCTACTTCCCTGGAAACATAAGATTAAAGGTTCATTTTGCCCTGAACCAGGCATCCTGTACCAAACATCAAAGAGCAAACAAACAGCAATTCTTCAGAATACTGTCTAGGAGTCATGGCTCAGAGACTTTCTGTGCTAGGGTTGGTGTCTTTGTATCTAGTAGCACAGATAGGATTTGTCCCACCGAACATTTATTGTCATCTTGTCTGAAGGACATCCTCAGCATAATACAAAGTGAAAGAGCTTCCTTCGTGCTTGCTTTCAGCCTGACATCTGCTAGATGTTCTTGTCCTGTGTGAAAGTGAAAGAGAGAGTTTTATTCACCTTCCCACCTCTGTCATTCAGCATTTCAGTTCCAAACTCTGAGGTCTTCATGGTTTAGACCAGAATGGAATAATTTATGGACAGTTCCATAAAGCTAAAATTAAATGTTATGTTTACAATTAAGTGCCAAACTTTCAATGAGATTCTTGTGAAACATTTCCATTTTGTAAAATCAGGGAAACCTTTTCTGACAAAAAACCCTGTCTTCTGGAAAACTTTCAAGCTTCTCTGAGTGTTATGCTACATTTTTGGCTAAAGAAGCTCAGTGAGGGCTCTTTATTTTTATTTTAATACAAGGTGTCAAAATTAATTATCAGAAATTTCACTGACATAAAGGAAAATATTTGGGCCAGGGCATTCATTGTTATAAAGACTATTACCAGAATTTTCATGCTGCAGCCATAATCACGTATTCATGTAGACTAACTAAATAAAATACAGATTTCAAGCAAGGGTAGAATTTTTGGCTAATACACACAAGGCAATATCTTTTGAGAAGTTTGACTTTTATCAATTCATGTTGTTCAGCTTTGACTACAGATATTTTGGATACTTAACAATCTGATCATTTAAAGAAGTTGACTCAGAAATGAGGGAGGCCAGAGGCTTGCCAGAGATTTTGCCATCCCTCTTACGGAGCAGTCTCAAAAAAGAAATGGCAAAAAGGCAAGTTTGTTTTTGGTATCTGTGTCCTGCCTAAGCCCCACTTCAGCTGCTTAGCTCCTGCAGAAGACTCTTGGTTGCTCAGACATATTTTCCCCTTTATAAATACCGGCTGACTTCTCCCAGTCACCAATTTGTCTTTGATATGTTTGGAAATGGTTTTATTCTATCACTTTCCTAATGACTGGGTTGAGACTGACTGGCTTATAATTCCCTGGATCCTCCTTCATGGAATTCTTGAAGATAAGAGTGAAATTTGCTTTTCTCCAGTACTAAGGAGTCTCCTGAGATACCCATGACATTTTCAAGACCATCAGGAGTGGCCTCGCAATGGCAACCTCAGTTCCTTCTCATTCATGGTAGAGGTTGCCAGGTCCATGGGCATGGGTACATTTGGTTTGTTTAAATATTCCCTAACATGGTCCTTCTCCACCAAGGGAAGTTCTACCTTGTTCCCGCCTTTTCCACCAGTTTCAGGGACCTGGGATTCCTGAAGGTATATCTTACCAGTAAAAACAAGGAGGAGAGATTTGAGTGCCTTGGTCTTTTCCCATGTCATCTGTCACCAGGTCTCCTGCCCTGTTCTGCAGTGGTCCCACATTTTCCCTGGTCTTCCTTTTGCTGCTATGGAAGCTTTTCCTCATCACCTTTCAAGTAGGCTCTGGCTTTCCCAACCCTGGTGCTGTGTGCTTAGGCAGTATCACTGTGCTCCTCCTAGGTCACCTCTCTGCTTCTACTTCTTTAATTGAAGTTTAAAACATCAAGTTTTTCTAAAAAAAAATCAGAAAACATTCCAGAGAGGGAAGAATAAGCCTGGCAAACTTATGGTAACTCACGTTGCTGAAGAGGCACATGGACCATGTTTCCTGAGTGTTGATGGCTCCTGTCATGTACCATGTTGTCCAGCTGAGGAGTGATAAAGATATAAAAAACCAAAGTCTGATTTTAGCCCAGAAACATCATTCAAAGATGTCTCTGTATGCAGGTTTGGAGACTGCAAAGGCTCCAAAGCTTCACTAAAACAATGGCCTGAGCTGAAATAATACGTGTGTGATATGTCAAAAACAAGATCATGAAACCTTGGAATCTTTTAGAGGGTTATGGGCTGGGAAATATGGAATATTTCTGAAAGGTTTGGCATTAAAAGTGACACCCATTATTGTGACTTTTGCTCATGAATATGGCAAGAATCGTTCATAACTCATACTGTTAAGTATGTAAGCTATTTAGCAGGAAAATTGAACTTTTAGCTTTTCTTCTTGGAAGAAGGAAATTCCACACTGGAATACTGAATATTGGGTGGTTCTTCTTGAAGATGCTGGATAAAGAAAGGAAATAAAGAGGATAAATTAATAATTTTTTTTCTCCCATTTATTTTTTTTTAGAAAATAAATCCTTATTTCAGTGGATTCCAAGTTAATTGTTTTTCAGAAATATTCAGAGGGAGAGACAGTGTGCTTAAGACACAGTGAAATAGTTGATGATTTCTTGAAGCACAAACCTTAGAGGGTGTAGACACTGCTTAAATCTCTTTCTCGGGGTTTGGGCCAGGGCTAGAGCCAGATGTCTGAACCCCCAGCTAAGCAGCTGAACCAAGAGATGCTTCTACAGAAGTTGTCCCCTTTCTCTTGGTCTGGAACTTCTGAACAGGAGTTTTTCAGGAAAGATCTAGTTGTAATAAAGATTCAATTGTTTCAGCAAGTAGTAATTTTCCAATTTAAATCATGATCTGTGGGCTAGGTTTCCTGCCTTGCTCCAAAGCTGAGTGTCTTCAGGGTCTGGAGATGTTCAGGAAGGTGGAAAATGCTTCACACAAGGAGCAGAGGGTCCATCATCTCATGAGACTACACAGCAAACACAGGAGATGCAACAACAGGAAAGAGCCTGTGCCGGGGCTTTTTTTGTAGTCACTCAGAACTGACTAGGGTTTGTTGCTTAATGCAGCAGTTTGGTTTGGAGAAGGCTGTTGGTCTCTGTATGTCATATTCCTGTCCTGAAGGACACAGCATTTTCCAGCACAGGAGGGACTGATAAGAGACTGAGCGAGCCGAGCTACACCCCACGAAAATGACTTTCTGAATTTACCATCTTTTCAGAATAGTGCGAAGTTTTATTGTTTAATATTATTCATCTCTTATGCTTGTGAATACTTTGCTTTTTAAATAAACAGGTTTTTTCTACTTTTCTCCAAGGAAATCTTTTTCCTGAACCAGTTGGGGGAGAGGCCACTCAAATCTGCTTTCTTGAGGGACCCCTTTGGAAATTTCCCCCCAAATTTGCCCTAAAGCAGGACAGAAGGCTTGGGGAAACTAAGGACAGGAATATGGGAGACTGGTGAAACTTCTCCAGAAAAATAGTTATCTATCCAAGGGATTAAGTGAAAGTTGGCTTTTCTACAAAAGTCCAGGTCTGGACATGTGCATGCTGAGGGAATAGCAAATTCCTGTTTTGCAATTACAGCCAGAAAGAGAAATGTTTTCCATTTGCAGCCTCTCCTCCCACTTGCCCAGTGTTGGATAAGGTTGTTATTCAGTTCAGCCAGAAAGATGGAAGGTTGGGGGTTAATAGGAGTTTCATGGACAAAAAGAAAGAGACAGGAGTATGAGGAGAAAGGGGGAAAGAGAGGAAGAAGGAGGTAAGAGTCCTGGCACGAATATATATGGATTCAAACTGTCGCAAAACTAGACCTTGTTAGAATATAAACATTGTGGCATGGCAATGCAGGTTCTGGTGTGATTATTTGTGCTGCCTGTGAAGCTAGGAGGTCAAAACAAGGAAATGATAATTCTAAGCAGCAAATGAGGAGGTGGTCCAGGCACTGGTACACCTCCACACACTGAGTAGCTGGTCTGGGTTCACGGCAGAAGCAGAACCCTGGCAGGCCAATTTTCCTTTTTTTTTCCCCCTTCTCACAAGAAAAGGCATGAGGTTAAGCTGACCAGAGAAAGCAAAGCTACCACAGCCTTTTGTGGCCAGTAAAGCCGAGTACAGACTGTCATTGTCAGGCTGTGTAACACAGTGCATTTTTGTTGCTTACTTGCAGCAGTGGGTGAAAGGAACTGCTCTAAGTTATGTTTGGTGATGAGGAGCCAGGAGAAGGGCTGTTGTGGGAGGAAGCTCTGCTGTCTTCCTGAACTTTCACTTTTGATTTTCAGCTGAGCTGGAAACACAATTCTATTTTGTTATTTTCTTTTAGTGCCTGGACCTGAGGCGAGATCCTCAGCTGGGATAAATCAGCTCCACTTGTGGTCGAGGGAGGCAGGAGGATGCACAGTGGTTCCGGATACAACCCGCCTTGTTTAGAGACTGGAGCGCTTCTTTTCCCTGGTAAAATTGAGACCACCATATTCATGTGCTCAATCATGAAGTACGTGAACATTTTTCAAAAGCACAACTTCCCAATGACCCAGAGTGCCTTTAAATAAAGAAGTGCTATTGGACCTCGGCAGTGTGAAAGAAGCAGTTGAAACCCCTGTCTTGCCCAGCTGTTAAACCTGTGTTTGATTTCTGAAAAACCTATAGAGAAAGAGGGTTAAAGGAGACCATACAAGAAGTAGAAGAAATAAATTGAATGCACATGTGCAATCATTATTCATACTAACGTTTCTTGTATTACTTCATAACACAGCTGTATACACAAAAAAACCAGTCCAGTTTGGTTTCTTCCTATTTGAATCTTATTAATTTCTGTTTAATGGAACACAAATGTTTGTGCTCTTCATTTTGACGAATGCAGCCTCATCGTGTATTTGTTCAGCATTAGCTAGCACAGTTGTGACCATCTAATACAAATGTCTCTGGGCCTTTCATGCCTTCTGACAGGACATCTTTTGAGCATGACAGTTGCCATGGGAACGGGTGCAATGCCTATTTGGAAGGAAAATTGGGAGCAATGCTCATTACGTCAAAAACTACATCGGGGAGGGAGGGAAGGGGAATGTTTGCTTCTTGTGCTGACACTTAGCTGCTTGTTTTACCCGCCACCCACACACTTCCATCAAACAATATCTCTTTCAAACGCAGAAGTCAAAGTTTGCATCTCCTATCGTTCCAGCTGGAACAGGGAAGGGCTGTGTGAAATGAATATCATCATGCTCAGGGCCAGGGCACTGCCTGGCTGGCTCTGTCACTTTGGAACACAGCAACACTGAGCCCTCTCAGTTTTCCCCTCCTCCCACCCTCGGCCAAGTGCTTTACAGAGCTCACTGGGGCACGGAGGGGACACCAGGGTGGTGTGGGGAGGGGGCAGCTGGGAAAGTGTAACCAGTTAACTCAAAACCATCAGATATACTGTGGGTTTACTCTGGTGAGGGGAGGATCAGTGTCTGTGTGTATCATAATTTCCATAGATAGGCAAGGTGGCAATGAAAACCACAAAGACCTTCATATCGTCCCCCCCGCCACTGCCAGAACAGTGTGAGAAGTCAAGGGAAAAAAACCCTCCTTTTTGTACTAAAAGAGTCAAGAGCTTGCTCTTTCCATGTATTCCTTAAATCTGCACATTTCTTCCATTAGAAATTAGCCATCACTATATTTTTCACTGACTTGTTCTGTTGACTTAGACTTTCAAAAAACCCCTAAACCCACACTGAGCAAACCCCCAAACCCTGCAAAAACTGGATAGCAGCCAAACAGTTGAAGGGAGAGATGAGGCAGACTCACCACGAGGCCAAGGTTTGAACAGGGGGTGTTTTCAAAATGCTCAAACATCTGACTTTGGGTGCTGGTGTAAAATAAAAATATCATCTTGGTAAAATACAGGAGGTGGCTGCAACACCTTGCTGGTACCTGTGGTGGCCACACTGAATTCTCAGGATGGGAGGGATGCTTAGTCCCTGAGATACCTGCATCTTGAAGGATTTGCTTTAAGGTTCTGCTTTGCTTTCTGTGTTTTACAGGAGCCAGATGTTCTTGGCAGCCCAGGGGATTGCATTTCTCCTGCCCTCAGGATCATACAGGCAATCCAGAACTTCTTTAGTCTATGCTCTAGACTTCTTGAAATTACACCTTCCCTAGCATCTGGGCAAATACAAATTATCTCCCATATGGAATAGGGACAGGATGGTAAAGTTGGAGTTGGCCTCTACTTTGTGAGGGCAGTGTGTGTGTGTGTGTATGTGTGTGTGTTTGTGTGAGACTTTGGGGTTATTTTGTGCTGTTCAGAGCACTTCTCCATTCTCTTCACCACAAGATAGCAAACACGAAAAGTGATGCAGAGAAAGAAGCAGCTTTCACACACTTGTGAGTTTCCTGGCCATCATCAGTCTGTGGGAGTTCTCGCTGGGGACTCCGCACCAGAGAGGCTCCTCGACTGGCTCTCTAGCTGCAGGCAGCAGTTAACTTCCAAGGTTATATTTATATATAAAAAAGCCCCAAACTACCAAACCTCAACCCTCTCCTCCTAGAAATAGATGCCATTATGTGCAGCTGTAACAATCCTCCCTTCCTCCTCCTCCCTGTTCAGTCGTGCATTGACAGCTGCCTTTAAACTTGAACTTTCTCTAATCCTGCACAGCCTGCTACCACTTAAACTGCTTGACTAATATCACATCATCTTGCAACAGCAGCAGCAATAGCAGATGTTGTCTTGTCTGGGGAGAGAGGTTTCCAGGTCTGAATGCCATAATTGCAGTGGAATCTCATGTATTTCCCATGGAGTCACAACCCCCAGGAGTCATAAAGCTGATTTTGCACCGGGGGTGACAGTGGGAGTCCCAGGTAGTGCCTGGACCTTGGTACTCTCCTCTCTCCCTCCGTATCTTTTTGTGGCATTCACTAAAGCCAGGAGGCTATGTCTGAAAGGAGCAGGAGATTGCCTCTCCCTCATCTTGCCCACCATTTGATGACCCTTTGTGGAAGGCTAATTTAGCCCCATTAGAGGACTCTTTCTGTTCATTAGGGTGACATGAATGAAAGTCCAACTTCTCTTAGCTTTCTTGCACAGCCAGGTGCTATCCTCCAGATTAAGAAATGACAGATTTTTCTGGAAGATTATTTTGTCTGAATACTGACGTGTTTTACATGGGTTCATTGTCTGCTGCATCAAAATCTGCGATCAATTCAATATTTATTCTTACAAAATATTATATAAATGCATATTTTCTCTCTAAAACAGTTTTCCTCTCAGTAGCCACAGCTAAAAAGAATTATAACAGATGACAAACTAGCATTGCAGTAAGTTTCAGAGTTAACTTGTGATATCTGTTTGACTATGGCAAACATGAAGCAATTGAATTAATTTAACCCTCCCTGCCTAGTTCACATCCTCCATCAACATAATTAATCTGACCACCTGATAATTTTGTTTTGTTCAAACTTTAGGGCCAATTCTTTCTCCAAATTTATGCATACAATGACATGCACATGTCTCTTAGGTTTAGTGGGTGCTATGTCTCTGAAGGAAGAGCTCTAGATCAAAAGTCTATATGTTTTCACAAAACTTGTATGAAAACTACTCTGCAGAAAAGTAGTCTATAATAGACCAGTGTGAATTTATTTTCAGTCTTGCTTTTTGTACTGTCTGAAGGCATAATTTTCATTAAAAATCTAACCTTGGTTGTAAAAACCTAGATTTTCATAATATCTTGTATAAGTTACTAGTTTTTCACTTTTACAATGAAAATAATATTTTCAGAGCTTCCAGAACTTCTTTATTCAGTTTTGATGGGATTTAATGTTTAAGTTAATTTTTTTAATATTTTTACACCATGTTCTGGCATTTATGCCTGCGTCCAAATTAAAGCAGGAGACACTGAAATAGAAAGAAGATAAAAATTTAAACCTGCTAAATGACACTTGCCTCTCTTGTCTCTGTGATTTTTAAAGATAATTTAAATAAGAGTACTTCAGAGGAGTAGTTGCATGCTGTCATTAATTACATGTTGTATAATACTGTGAAAATAGAATAAAAATTAAAACCACATTAAATTAACTAAAAGAAAATAAATTTTAAAAAAGAAATTCTGAAATGAACTTTTTCAAATCATTAGACATTTCCAGTTTCCACATACAGAAAATTTCAGCCGTATTTAGTGATGTTCTAAGTCTCTAACAATCTCAATAGATATTGAGAATCTCGGAGCAGGAAAATCTAAGTCATTTCAAAAGACTACTATTACAACTAATTCTGCTCTCTTACAGTGCCTTTATTAAGCAGGGAATAAACACTGGCCTAAATGTTTACTAGGAAGAAACTCCCCTTTCCAAACACTTGAAGTAACTGCTTTTTGTTCTATGGCAACCAGGTTTTGCAATTAAGATATTTTATTCTTCTCTGGTACAAACCTCCCATACACTTTCACTTTCTCCTGCTTGCAGTGGTTCACAGAGCTGTACTTGGCAGGCAGAGACCCAAAATCAGCCCTGGCACAAACCGCCCCTGATTCCCAGGCTGGCCCACAGCTGTCTTTAGACATATGTCTGCTCTTCTGCCCAGGATCCAGCCTTCCATTGAGTTGCACTGCTTAGGAGTAATTTGATTTAACAGAGGGGATGAGTGAGCAACTCCCTTGGCCTTCATTGGAAAATGAAAACTATGTCCACAGCAAAAAACCTCTCCTTAGACTTTACACAGTCTTTAATGGTGCTATGCCATGAGGAGCTCACTCAAGCATCGTCTCTCCTGGGCTGTATTGTATTTTATATATTCAGATGGTGTTCTGAGTGCAGCATTTCTCTTGGCAGTCTGAGGACAAGGATATCTTCACAGCCTCATCATGGTAGTCTGAGGACAAATTGCTCCCATCTATTGAAAACAGCACTGTTTCTATCATTAGAATGAAAAAAAATTATATTTGTAGGGAGCTGGGTATCCTTTTTCTTTGCAGACAGGGAATTCTTCCCTATTTAAATTTGCTTAGCAATACTGTAATTGTTCAGAGAAGCAGCTTCCCTTGAGCCAGCAGCATCAAGAAAGCAAACAGGCTTAGTTTGTTCCAACCACCTCTATCTTTCTTTCCAAGCTCAGGTAGTAGTCCTTGTGGCCAAACAGAGGGATGGAAAATCCTACTGTGGGTCTTAATCTCTCAAGAAGAAAACAGTAATTTAGGGAAAGGTAAGAGAGATTCAGATTCAAGAAATACTAGAAGATAAGAAATGTTTGCTTTCCCAGACTTTTCTGGTTTGCTGAAGGCAGCAGCCCCATAAAAAGTAGTCAGCTACAAGGCTTGCTATGTAAGTGCAGGGGTTACCTTTAGATATCATTTCTTTGCTGGTACAGGAATAGCCAGAATTACAAAGAACAGGAATGTCTGGTACAGCTCAAGTGTATTTGTGCCAGAACTCCTACAAAGTGCTCCTGTCTCCTGTTGTCATGGCCCCTTGCTTTGTCATGCTCATTTAAAATAAAATCACTGGCTGGTGATTAACATAAATACACAAACACACACCCACACACACACACACAAAAAAAAAAAAAAAAAAAAAAAAAAAAAAAAAAAAAAAAAAAAAAAAAAAAAGGGAAAAAAGAAAAAAGAAAAAAAGCAGTTATGGTTTGATATATTTGCTGGGTCTGCACCACTGGTACATGTAAAAGACCATTATTTCGGCTGAGAAGATTGCCATTGGAGACTGAGAGCTAGGGTTGCAGCCAGACAACACAGCACAGGTTGTCCAGCTAACCACAACACACCATTATCCAGACATCCCTGGGGAAAGAACTAGGAGAAGATGTGTCTGGAGATAATACATCTGTGAAGTTTCCCTTTCCTGAGTCAAATGACTGAATCACTTAAGCAGGATGATGCACTCGACATGCCCTTGGAATAGCCTCTCCCTGGGCTGGTGACTTCCCCTTCTCCTTCTGCAGTTCTCTCTTCCAACACCAGCATTATTAAGTATAATTAGCTTCCTTTTCCATAACTGAAGCCTAGATTTATGCAACTTTGTGTGTTCTGCTACTTCAGTCTGTGTTCTGGCCCACATTTGGTCATTTATACCAAAGTTGGCATTCTCTGTTAAAGCTGTTCAATTCCTTAATTCATTTCAAGCCTGAGGCCGGTGTCCCAGTTACCTGCTGCTGAGGTAATTCAGTGTAAATGAGTTCCTCTGTCCCTTCTAGGAAATGGAAGTTCAAAATCAAATGAGAATAACAATGTTATCATATTTCTTATAATTCCCTTTTTCCTTTTGCACTATCCAGGCCCTTGTTTTTTTAAATTGTTCTCTTCTCTCTCCCTCCTCCCCATGTGTCCTTCATGAATCCAAAGCTCTCTGTATTGCCCAAGGTGAGGTTCCCATGCATTTTCTCACAGTCATAAGAAGATTCAATTTGCTCCTCTTTGACTAACACCCAAATTCAGGCCTTAAATTCTGAAACCACTCAAAACAGCAGAAAACAACTCCTGCTTGATGTTTTCTTAGGGTTACAGCCTGGGTTTACAACCCCAATACTCCAGCAAACCTCTGTCTGTATGTTCACAGGGTTTCTTTCACACAGTTCATAATCCTTAACAAGGACTATCTGTGTTGCTTCACTCAACATACACACCAGTCCTAGGTTTTCTTCCATCCTTTCTATGGTGGCTGAATGTTTCAGGATTTCTCCACAAATAAAATGGCATGGAATTTCCATCTTCCTGACAAAGAAGGAAGAAAAGCAGTCAATTTTTACGCAATTTCTCCTGCAAAAAGGGATGCTGTTTTAGGGAAAACAATGAGGACAAAAAGCAGGTTTTATTCCTAACCTTAGCCCCACAGGTTGAATTCCCTTTGCATTTGTTCTAGTCAAGCACATACATAATTCTTGTGCTTATCATTGATTTTGCATCTCTGCTCATGCTCCTCAATCCATGTGGCCCAAAATCCCCCACCAAGATACAGATCCTAGCAGGAACTTCAAGTTTGATTCTCTCCGTGTTCTATAATAAGCAAGTCCTTTGAATGAGAAAACATTTCTATATCAAGCTCTTATTTCTTCATTCTTTGAAGAGAAATGTTCTATAGTTACTAAAGAAGCTTGTACCATATGGTCCCACCTACATGTTCTTCCTTCCTGTTTTCACAGTATATTTTGCGCTATTTAGCCACTTTGTTTTGTTTTGCTGTTGATGCACCCACATGATCCAACAACAACTCGTTTCCTGCCGTTCAACTGTAGAATTGTGACACTAACCATTCTGTGCCTGTATTTGATTGAGTCTAATAGAGGGATGGTCATTTTTCCATAAACTGTTCCTTCCAGTTACATCCTCTGTCTGATCTCCAATTATAAGTAGTGTTAACAGTATTCTTGTAACAACTGCTGGAGGCTTTGGCCTCTAGCTACAAGAAGCACTGAAATACATTTTTTTTTATGTTTCTTTTTCACAATCTATTAAGGTCACAGCTAGATCTGCTTTACTTTCTTATCTGGTTTCCCCTTTATTAAATGCAAATATGTTTTTATGTTGCTAATGGGAATGTTGTTAAGTGGAAAAGACAAGTCTGCAAAATTAGAAGAGTGTCAAATGCCCTATGCAGAATTAATTTGCCTGTCCCTGCCCCCATCTGCCAGTGCCCACAATAGTTCAATGCTTTTTTCTATCATAGTCCAAGAAGGCAGAAATTAAGAAAAAAAAGTGCAAAGCAATGACAGGAAAATAGGAAAATTGAATTTAAAAAATCACAAATGGGGAAAAAATAAGAGAAATTATCATCAACAACTAGAAAAAAAACTCAGTGAGCTACAGCTCTGTTATCCAACTGAGGGTCATGTCCTGAAATGTCTATGGAACATCCTGAAAATTTCCTGAGCCATTAGAAACTTAAACTATTTAGTCTTCAGTCCTAATTAAAGAAAAGATTAATCACAGCAGAATGTTTTATGTTATACCTGCTGTGTGAGGATCACTCCGCAATTTATAAGGTCCAATGTCATGGCTCCTCTGAAACAAACATTATTCCTATTGTATGGAAAAATGCATTTAGATGTGCAGAAAGTCAGGCTATTTTAAAATAATTTTTATACTGTAAGTTATGCCATAATTATAAATGGAAATAAATTTATTTCAAAGGATTTTCTATAGTTTCCCATGTTAGTCCTCTATTTCTCTTAATTTCTCTTAGTTTGTTGGGGTTTTTAATGTTATAGATACAAATTAAAACATATGTAAAAAGTAACCCAGAATCTGTGAATGTCACTTACTCCATAGCATATAAATTCACCATATTTTCTACGCATTAAAGAGGTTGACTGTGAAGTTATCTCTTTTTTGTTTCATTATCTTGGGAAATCATCTACTGTTCTAGGTTTAGGGGAAAAAAAACAATCAACCAACCAAACAGAAAAAAAACCTCACCACCAACAATATTTAATTCCTTTTACTTTATAAGGGATAAAGTCTTTAAGATTTATACATCATTAAGATGAGATAAAAACAATGATCATCAGACTTTTGCAAGACTGTTTCCAAAGACATTGTTTTACTGGCACGACTATGATTAAATAATTAAGCAAAACTTGGTCAGAAAAGTAACAGACAATTCCTTGGCCCTGTTTGGTGATTTTTTTTTTTTTTAATATAGGCAAAAACTAGGTTAAACTGGGCCACTTAAATGACGGGTTCAGTCCTGAAAATACTTGTGAGAAAATCCAGCTTTTCACATCTTGGTGGAGCAGCCTCCACCAAGTCTAGAGGAAATATTCCCATGTGTAAAATTTACTCAGATTTGTAGCACCAGGACTTAAATTAGGAAACAGTGCTGCAGGCCTGCTTGGGGGAACAAAATAGAACAGCTGCACCTAATATGTGTCATTATTATTACTGGTTTAATCTGTCCCCTGTGTAAATAAAATTATGCTAAAATGGCATTTGCCTAAACTGAACTTGAGAAACAATTAACAAATGTAGTTCCAAAGCATAACAGAGGCTGGAGGATCCTCTGCTACTGATGACACACATGGCTGTGTGCAGAGATATGTGGAGATGTGCAGAGCCAGGGGCAGGGTGTCCAGCTGATGTCTCCTCCTGCATTCCTGACTGTGTAGTGGGGCACAAGAACTGGTTTTTTTGGTGGTGGACTCCTTCTCCCTGTATTTTCTTTCAAAGCCCAGAAGTCTGGCACTGAGTACACGTGGCTTCTTTTAGACACCTTTCTCCCTAAGCATATAGGATTTAAGGATATTTCCAGGAGATCTGTGTGGATCAGTGGCCACTCAGATCATGGTCCACATGGAGCTGGAGGGAACGAGGGAAAATTGCAGACTGTATAGGCTCAGTGCAAGAAAAGACAGGCTATAAAAAGAAACAGTGAGAGATATTCCCCAGGAGGCTGCTGAATGAATGAAGCTGCATTGATTTGCACTCAGTCCTGCAGATGTGAGCACTTACCACAGCAGCTTCAGCAACCCACACCAATCCAGGAGCACCTTGGAGATGCAGGGAACCAAAGGTACTCACAGGCTGAAGGTGGGGGCTCTAAAGCATCCTGAAAAGGGGAAGCTCTTAGTCAAATAAGAAATGGGACATGTGAGACTGTTGACATATCCTGTATAGCATCACTTTGTTGTGACTCTCACACCATTTAGAAGGTTGCAAAGAAGTATCATTGCACGTGGAGAAAGTCTTCCTCTGTGCAGCTGGACTACCAGGAGTGCAGGCAGGTCTTGTTGGGCATATCCTGTGAGACTTCATTGGTGCTAGGATTTGGGGGAAAAAAGAGAACGTGGGTCCATGCCAAGTGGGAGGTGCAGAGGGAGGAATTCAGAACTCAGAAAGGATCTCCAACAGCACAATCTCCATTGTAAAGGAGGAAACAGGAAGTGAGTATCAAAAGACACTGTAATCTTTTATTTCCAGATACAACCGATCAAGTCTTAATTAAATTGTTAATAACAATTTCTCAGGGACCATATGTAATTAAAGGCACCTTTAAAAAGCAGAGATGAAAGGACAGCATGCTGCTTGTATTGAGAAATTGCCTCAGCAAGCAGAAAGGAGCAAATGCAAATCAATTCTGAAATAGTACAAAGGACTGTGGTGGCAGGTGTGAGCACCTCTTCTCCACCCCAGCACTGTCCATTGCAGTGTTGTACACTGGGGGCTGCACAATCTCTGTCCAGAGCTCTGCCTCACCATGTGGAGCATCAGGTTCTTCCAGGGTGGCATCAGTTGTAAGAGATAGGCATCATTTTCAGCCTTACTTTTCTTGGACTTTGCACAGGTGTGAGTTGGGGAATGGGGAATGTTCTGAGGGGTTATAAGAAGGAAGTCATCCTGGGCATTTCTGGCTAACCTAAGTGGCGTGCTCCCCACAACTGCTGGGGTGTTGACAATCCAGATTGCCCTATCTCATCCCATGTTCTCCAAAATACTTGTGAAAAGATTCAAGTGAGTTTTGAAGGATGCAAGAAGATGACACTGGCCATCTGGATTTCACACAGAACCTTGGCTTGGACAAGGTTCCTTGTAGGGATATCTGCATGGTGGTATACCATGGTGGAATATCTACATTCATGGTGTAAAAAAATCCGCATGAGAGAGCTGGTGATGAGCATGTCCAGTGCAGTGTCTGGGATGGTCAGCAAAGATTAGATTCATCTTTTCTGGCATCTCTGCTGCTTGGGCTGTTTGGAAGCACAGCAACTTTGCTGTACAGGTAGTATCAGAGCTGTAGAGAACCTGGGCAAAGGGCTGCTCCCTCTTTGCAGCTGCCTTGCTGGATGTCTCTCTGCTAAATTGAACCAAGCAGGGCTCTGCTGTCTTGGGGTCTTGGACAACTGCTCAGAATTCTCACCTATTAAGCCAGCTCTGTATGACTATTTTCTTCTTCTATGTACACCAGGACCCTGGAAAACAAGCTTCTAAGACCTTGTTTTGAACCAGCAGACCTTGTGATCAGATTCAGCCAGCTTCCTACAGACTGCCCATTGGTGTTAGGCAGTTCAGTTATTTCATCAGCTACTTTGGTGGGAATGAGGGTCATTTCACCCCTCATTGATTGGGGCTGCTGGGACATGGCTACCTTTCTAGACAAGGAAGGGCTGCAGCCATGATGGCAATTTTTTTAGGAAGTTTTCATGTAACTGTTATGTAAGCATGGGTTGATTATTCTTTCCAACTTGTTAAATTTATGCATGATATTCGCTGCTGTCATTTTCAGGTCTTTAAGGCTGTGACTGTGAATAGTGTTACACATTGTACATTTGTTTTGTTTTTCAGAATGACTGGAATGACTTGGTGTGTATTTTTATGCAGTTCTCATAGATACAGATAGATCTGTTTTGCTCTTCTGCATCTACTCCAGCCAGCGTACTCCACCAGTGCTTCAATGCCTGCTAGTCAATATCACTTATTACAGTGGAAGGAAAACCTGTGATGATATTCCTAAATACTGTGCCAGGTGAATGGCAAACACAAGAAGTGTCTTGACTAGACAGAGGATCTTCACACCTTTTCACAGATGCACTATATACAGAGAAAATGTAGTGGTACTTTTCCAGCCATGAGTCTCACCCTCTGCATAAACGTCAAAGGGAACATACCCGGAATATTCAGCTAGATGAAGAGTGTGAATTCATCACAGATTCCTCCTCAGCATCTGCCTAGACTTAAAATAAGCAGATCCAGAATGATTACTGCGTCAGAAGTGGGGAGAATCCTGCCAAAGGTGAATTGCCTCTTTCCTGAATGCTGCCAAGAGGTGGGTAAGGCAACTCTGCATAACTTCTATGATGCTTCTGCGTGGTCTTTCAGCTAGTCTTAGACTGGGATGACCTTGAAAGGCTGATAACTCCCACACTGGAGACACTGGAAGGCATTGGCAGAATGGTACTGACTTTGCTGTAGCTGTTCCTGCTTTTCATACAACTGATGGAGGTGAGCACTCCTAGCACTCAAATCTGGTGCCTGCAGAGCATCTGTTTTTCGCTGATGTGAAATCTATATGTAACTGTCAGCTGTTACTAAGTCTTAGTTATGTTATATGGACAAGTAAAACAAGGTATATTGTAAATAGCATATTTGTGATGCACAGCACTTTTTCAGTACAGGAGAAAGTCAGGGCCTGGCTGAAGGCTTAAAGTCAGACCATGAACAGACAAAACTAAGCTTGGACTGTTGGAAAGGGAAGAATATTAAAAGGACAAATCAGATTTTCCTACTCTAGAAAAGCAAAGCATCTCACAAAACAACACAGGGAAAAGCCTCAAGGCCATACTGTACTCACCTGGCTTGCAAGGAAAGTCTCTGAGTAGTGCTGCCTGTCATTTATTCATATAGGTCTTGACATATTATTAATGCCATGTAGAGATGACAGTCCACAATTCTGCATGGAGGAGGCAGACGTGCAGAAGTTTTTGTAGCTGTTTAATAGGTGTGGTGTGGAGGATATGTATTGCTCAGGAAGAGAGAGACCCGGGCACAGCCTTGCTACATCCAGGTTTCAATCTCAAAAACCTGTGACTTCCTTTTTACCCCATCATTATCCCTGGGAGTCCTTGCCTGCAGTTAAAGAGCTGAGCCTTCTGTTTTGTGGTCAGAAACAGGTTATTTTGCTCTGTCCTAGTTTCAACCAAGGATGTGAGTGGCACAGTGTTGAGCTATGTGGTTGTGTCTTGATTGTTATACTATACCACCCAAATCCTTGCTGGGGCAGGAGTGAGGGATTCTCACCCCTCCTTCCCATGCAGATGCACAGGAGAGTGTTGGGTACACCAAGATTGTTGAAGTCCCATATGGCAGCAGTCCACCCTTCCCTTCCCTTCCCTTCCCTTCCCTT
>VXBB01000543.1:277473-307475 GCA_013399915.1 Illadopsis cleaveri | reverse complement strand
TCTTTTTTTAAGCTTTCTCACCACTTAGCTCTAGATATCACCCTTAGCACTAGTAGAAAAATTAAGCCCTTCTTCCGAGAAATAGCATCAGTGAATTAAATCCTTCTCCAAAGAAATAACATTAATGAATATCAATAAAAAGAGAGTGGGAATAAAGAAGGCTACTAGATTTTATTAATATTATTATATATTTACAAATCTTCTATATTTTGAAAGCTTTTTTTTTTTATTTCTCATGCCAAGAAATAAAGGCACTTTGAATGGAAGATACCTGAGTTTTTTCACATAAACATAAACAGGTCTTTGATCTTTGGAACTTCTGAGAAACAGCCCTGGTTTATAAATACAGTGAGTTAGAATAAGTAGCTGTGTAGTAAGCAGTATCATTATCTCATCAAGGAAACTCCTCACATAAAAAAAAAATTAAGGACATACAGAAGTGTTTATTGGATCAGGATTTCAGAGCAAGTGATGAGTGCAATGGAAATCCCTAAACCAAAGAGACAAGGGTCCACACCTTTGATCCATGAATTACACAGCCTTTTGTATCCACTGACTAACGACCATGCATCAGCCTTGTGTAACAACCATCACAAATATTTTGATAGTCCTTATTTTACAAGCGGTAAAGCTCTGGTGGAGACGGCAGTAATTGTTCTGATTTATGACTTGTTCAGAGAAGTGAAGTGGCTGTGTCTGCTCCAAGGTATGGAAAGGGCTTTGAAACAAAACCTAAACCATGGTGACTTCCATCAGTCTTTGCTTCTCAGTTAGNAAATTCCCTTCCCTTCCCTTCCCTTCCCTTCCCTTCCCTTCCCATTTCTCCTTCCAAATAGAAACAGGAGCTGTTTCTATTTTGACCCCTAAGGAGATATGCCAAATTAAAGCAACTTTAATTTCTACTACAAGGTGAAAGCATCAATTCCAGTAAACAGTCCTCAGATGTAGTCCAATACAAGACTAATGAAGAAATTAACAGCAGTGAAGCCTGATACTGAGTTTTCACTGCCTCAAGAACTTGAAAATTATGAGGTCACTGCCCCAGATGAGACTGGATGAAAAAACAAGCTATTTGCTTTTGAAGCATGATTCATGCTGCTTTTATGGAAAGTCTAAAGTCAGAGTGTAGTTTCCAGGTCCTGTATTCACCTGCAATTTTTTCTCTTTAAATGCAAACTTTCCTGTAATGGCATGACCATATAAATTAAGACTTTATTAGAAGAAAAGAATCATTGCCATAAAAATTTAAAACCTGATCACATTGTGGCTCCAATGAGAAAAGTGAGTTTTCTAAAAGAGAAAAAACATTTGGGTCAGTAAGGCTTCTTTTTGCTGGGTTTCAGTATCTCAAAGATAGGCATGCAGAACAATATCACCCCATCTGAAATAATAGACAAGAAGCTANCCGAGAAATAGCATCAGTGAATTAAATCCTTCTCCAAAGAAATAACATTAATGAATATCAATAAAAAGAGAGTGGGAATAAAGAAGGCTACTAGATTTTATTAATATTATTATATATTTACAAATCTTCTATATTTTGAAAGCTTTTTTTTTTTATTTCTCATGCCAAGAAATAAAGGCACTTTGAATGGAAGATACCTGAGTTTTTTCACATAAACATAAACAGGTCTTTGATCTTTGGAACTTCTGAGAAACAGCCCTGGTTTATAAATACAGTGAGTTAGAATAAGTAGCTGTGTAGTAAGCAGTATCATTATCTCATCAAGGAAACTCCTCACATAAAAAAAAAATTAAGGACATACAGAAGTGTTTATTGGATCAGGATTTCAGAGCAAGTGATGAGTGCAATGGAAATCCCTAAACCAAAGAGACAAGGGTCCACACCTTTGATCCATGAATTACACAGCCTTTTGTATCCACTGACTAACGACCATGCATCAGCCTTGTGTAACAACCATCACAAATATTTTGATAGTCCTTATTTTACAAGCGGTAAAGCTCTGGTGGAGACAGCAGTAATTGTTCTGATTTATGACTTGTTCAGAGAAGTGAAGTGGCTGTGTCTGCTCCAAGGTATGGAAAGGGCTTTGAAACAAAACCTAAACCATGGTGACTTCCATCAGTCTTTGCTTCTCAGTTAGCTGGCTGGCATTGCTCCAGCCTACAGTGAAACTATCTAAATTTTAGATATCTAGCCAAGGCTGTTGTTTGGGTTCTCCTTGTAGGTGATGAGCAGACATGCACCAGCCTTCCTGCTGGGCTGGAATACATAAGCTTGGGATGAGAGATAGCCTTAGAGGTGTTATCTCTCTCTGCACTGATGCACTGATCATAACTGGGTGAGTGACTCAGGAAGGACACTAAATCAAAAGGCACCTAAAACCAAACTGAAGGAGTTTCTGTTCTTACTAAGCCAGTTTTGACCTTGGGTGCTCCACAGTTGACAGCAACCATGGAGCCATTCAGAGCCTGTGGAGGCATCTCCTGATCAGTGGGGCACAATGAGCTCAAAGCAACTGTCCAAAGACAGCCTGCGTCTTTAAGTGTTCTGTTTTCAGGACCATCCATAGCTTGAGCACAGCCTCTTTAAGTGTGGGTTGTATGTCAAAAATGTGGTATGATCTTGGACATCTGGCAAGTATATGTATATGCTTAATTGAGAGAATAAACATTCTTCAAAGATTAGGAGTCCTGAGATTGCAACCTTGACTTTAACCTTTTGGCTTTCTTCACATCCTAGTAAATGCAATCTATCACGCACACCACATCAGAGTCTACCCCAAAAAAACTGGAACAGATCACAGTCCGATGAAGCTGAAAAAAAAATATTTGTGATAGGATTTAGAAATGTAAGATTACATCGTAATCCTCTCTTCAAAAAGAAAAATGAAAAGAAAAGCTGAGGAAAAAAAAAAAAAAAGAGAGAAGCAAATTATTCCTGCCGTGGCATATGAAAACTAGAAGAATTTAATTTTCTGGTCTGTTTGTCCTAGTATGCTTCTCGAGGCTTGTCATCAGTTCCACTGGAACACAGGGAATGAAAAAGATATTTTAATACAAATTACTAAATTTGATTCATTCCATTCTCCTTATAAAATTATCTGCTGTAAAATTATGTCTAATGTGAAACAGTTATAATTTGCTTGCTACTCACCGTATTAATACCTATTAAAACTGACCACAGTAGTATGCACTCAGTTGTTGCAACATGCAAAAACCCACAAGATTTATTTCAATGTGTCTGGGGAGTGCCAAAGCATGAAAATACATTGAAATTTAAAAGGTCCAACATAACTATTATATAGTTCCTTCAGAAAACTGCCAGTCAACTCATAATAGTACAGTCAGCTATTTCTAAATATCACAGACCTCTTATAAATCTATTTTAACCTCCATTTCAAGACTTACAGTGTCCATAGACCTCTTTAAGGACTGGAATTTTCACAACATGAAACAAATTAATTTCAGAAAACACATCTATAAGCTGTGCTAAAGTCACCTTGCAAAAAGCCCTTATGAGCAGTGTGTTTATCATCAGTGTTAATTAAAGCCTGGAATCTGACCCCAGAGTTAGAGACTATCCCAGTGCTGGCTACAGATCAGCCCATCTAGCAAAACAAACCCTCTAAGCAATACCACATGGAAGACCAATGGTTTCCAGTAAGATTGGCCTTTAGTGATAAGATCAGTGGGGAGGCAAACATGACACAATTTTTCAGTGCTTTGATACTCTGGTGATAGGCACTGTAAAGAACCTCAGACCATTTACAGCAACCTACACTCACCAAGCATGGCAAAGTGCCAGCTCAGCCCTTTCTCTTGATGGACAAAAGCAATGCTGGGGATGGTTTTTCTTTCCACAAAATAGCAAGTGGTGGACAGAGGTTCATGACAGTGAGGTGATAAATTGACAAGAGCATTTTCCTCCTGCAGGAGTCACAGCATCTTCTCATAGGAGGATGAAAATGGCAACCACAAAGTGAGCAAACCAGTCAATAAAGATTATTGTGGGCCTGCTGGCATACAGAGTGCTAAAAATTTGCAAACTTCATTCTTTTCTGTGTATAACGTGTATTCAAACTACCTCTTACTGCTTCCAGCTGTGGGAGGTGGAACATATGCAGCAGGAAACCTGCAGCTGCATGTAAAGAGAAGGCACCCAGATGGTGTGTGCACAGATGGAGCAAGGCTGTGCTGACAGCACTGCCCCTCATCCAGCACCAGATGACACACAGGAGCTCCTAGGGAGAGAGGGACAGCTATGTGGGGACACTACAGTGCCTCCATGCTGTGTGGGATTTATTAAGGCCTCATTTTGATGAATTTGGAGGTACCCTGACCTTGGTCTGGCCTTCTGTCCTGGGGGCCCTATGGAGCACTTGCTCAGGAGAGCTGTGGTGAGGCATGTGGGGCGGATGAGGCTTAGTCAGAGGAAACCATGTAAATCTCAGCAGTGGCTAATTTGTGGCTTCATCTACAATCATTTAGGCAGACAAGGGCAACCTACTTCCACTGCAAGGTTGTAAACACATACATGTTTCCTAATCCCTCTGTTCTGTCTGAACCCAGAAAGCATTTACTAGCCTGCCTGGAAAGTCTCCTCTGCACCTAGTAGCTTCTAAAAAAGGGCTGGTTTAAGACTGTAATCCCAGAACATCACAGAATCCTCCATTTGCACTGGAGGGAGCATCTGTAGAGACACAGCTCTGGCTCTGTGAAGGAAGGTCACCCTGTTCTTCTCTAGGACTTTCCCCATCGGCTCTCTTAGGTACCTGTCAGCTTACTGGCCATTGAAGATCCCACTCTTTTCTCAGCAGATGTAGGGCCTGTCTGAGCAAAGGGGACCCTAAACATGAGAGAATGCAACACCCAGGACCTTCTGCCAGCATTGCAGCCCTAAACACCTTGCCTGTGGGAGCACATAATAATGGCTCTCCATGCTCGACTCATTGGCAGCATGCTATGTTAATGTGATAGAATAGAGAACTGGTGAGAATAGGAAACGTAGGAATACAGGGAATGAAAATAAGAGCATGAGGTGGGCGAAATAATACTATCAACACTAATAAATTGTGTCCATTGCTGTCATATCAAAATGAGGACAGTGGGCAAAAGGTGGGCTTCACTTCACTTACACTGTGCAGATTTTCATAGTAGGGTGACCACACCTAAACAGTCCAAGGGGAATGGTCAGTATTCCATGCTAACTCCCAAAATAAAGAGTGTTTGAGATACTGGTGTTTGGGTTGTGCTGAAAATCTGCCAGGAAGAGCAGTGACCCATTAACAATATACACGACTGAGTCTCAGTGCCCATATATGTGCCCTGGCATTGTTCAGTTTACTGTCGTGTGCTTTGCCTTTGAGATCTGGTGACCATATGGATTAGGTAACATTTGTACCACTGCAATGTGTTAAATGCTACATTTGAAAAGATGTCTGAATATTGTTGTAGGAAGCAAAACAAAAGGAGCAGTACCTTCCAAAACTAAGAATATATCAAACACAAAAGCACTCATATAATCTCTGAAAGTAAGACATCATCATTTCTTCACATAGAGCAGCAGAGAAGTCATTCTGATTAAGTGAGCATTAAAAAAGCAATTTAATTACCTGGCAAACCTAACAGTGGATGGAACCATCTTCCCTTTGAGTGACATTTTTGACACATTCTCAGAGCATGGACATAAATGTTCCCTGACTGCATTGTGAAAGAAAAAAAAAACGAAAGAGGAAGAGACTATAACCTGTAGTGAGATAGAAATTGCCATTCAGATCAGTCAAATGCCTTCTGCAATCTTTTCTTCCGCTGACTGCTGCTAGCGCAGGTGCTTCGAAGAAAGGTGCAAACACAATTTACCACTATGCAATGACTTGCCCATGGAACAGTTTCTGCTTAATTTTGAGACATACATTATGTCCCAGAGCATGACAGTTTATTGCAGCTTGTGTGACTGCTACATTTTTATCCTAGCTTGTATAAGAGTAGATCGGATGATTCATACATGTCATTTGGTGCTGCTTTTAGCATTTGCGAGGAGATGCTAACTGTTTCCTCTAACACTTTGACTGATTCTTACCACTGGAGTTACCACAGGGCTAGTGACAAAAGAGGCAGAAGCAGGTGCTCTGGCTTCAGCTTATAACCCAACTAGATTTCTTCCAGAAATCTACTAGTCCACTAATTTCTTCCAGACTTGAACTATCAGGAGCTGCAAAGGGAACTATATGGTATTAGCAAGGCCAGCCTTTTTTTTTTTTAATAAATAGCTTGCAGGTTGAGCCAGACTTTATTTCTGTTTGTGTTGTGGCATGACACTTTATGACTTTGATTTAACTGGGGGAGCAGATGAGGGCTTTGGTGACTTTCCACTGGCTGGAGATTTCCCATCAGGAAGCCAAGTTCACCTGCTGGCTTCAGCTGTGAGCCTCCAGGCAACTCCAGGCTGTTGCTTATTGACTTTGAGGCCTTTCTTGCCCCATGGGTGGGTTAACTAATGACATTCCTCTATTCCTGCCACCTCCTCTTTCCCAGAGAGCCACACAGCTCTCAGGCCCCATTGATGTGGTCCCATCAATCCATCATCATGTAATGTGGTGTGGGCCCTGACACCTCCTCCCACCCCTCATGCCAGCTTCCTCACTGGAATTGCAGACCTTGTTTCCATTTGCAAGCTTGGATCTCTGAGGAAGGAAGAAATGCTTTATGAGTCACCACCCTCAAGAGCTTTACACTTTGAGATGTAAATGTAGGAGGATATTGTTCAGAGGTCTCTCAGTTTGCTCTAAAAGCCTGCAAAATCTAGTGTAGAAACCAAAATTACGAATTTCTCTATTTGGCTATATGGAAATGATTATCGCAAAATGCTGATACCTGCAGAACTTTCCATGTAATTTTCACAGTTAGGAAACAGCAAACACAAAGCCCCTCAGCTCTAAGCTGACTCAAGAAATGAGTTTCCATTTACCACTGTATGCTTTGCTCTTGTTGGTGCCAGTAAACTCTAAGCAAGTTGTCTACAATAGCAAAGACTTACATAAGTATAAATGGCATGTTGTTACAAAGGATTCCAACATGTTGACTACTTCCGAAGGGGAAATAAGTGGAGAAGATGATGGGAATGTAGTTCTTAAATGGCTTGTGGCAAAGGGAAAGTCCAGCTCCTAGTGTATTGTGGAACTATCTTGTCAAATTATGCTCTTGGGTTCCATTTCATCTACAGATTAGGAGCACTAAAGATGCCGCATGAGGGGCCAAGAGCATTAGCAAACTAGCACAAGTACTCCACCCTTGGAAGCTCTGTAAATACAGTACTCTAAACCCATCTGACAGCCCTCCAAAACCACTACAGGAAAGGTAGGTATTAATAACTGCTGCTAACATCCAGGGAGAGTAAACTGGGATTTTCTCTGGGTGATGATTGGTGTCTAAGACCATCTCAACAATTCCTACTGTGACCAAAGTTGGAAAGAATTGGAGAGCGGAGAATAAGAAATGAAGCAAAATAAGCCAGTTCAAAACACTGAATTTAATCCCTGAAATTTTAGGAAATTAAACAAAACAATAGTTGTTTGTCTTTTGATCTGGACTTGTAGACATCAATTGGTTGACTTGCTGGACAGTGCGACTTCAGCTAAGAGTGTCCATTCCTTTTTCTTTTTGGGAATTGTTAGCCACTGAGAATTTGAATGCCAAGGAAAATGCTAAATACTATGTCTGTGGCTGATATGAAGAAGTAGAGGAGGGAAATGCCTCTGATTAATCAGAAACCTTTCTTGCTCTGTTTTAGTCGCCTGTTCTGCTTGAGAAGATGTTGAGGGTGAGCAGATGTTGAGGGTGCCAAAAAGGTAAGATCAGAAGAGTTCCATATGATCTCTTTCAGCATTGGATGTTTATGGTTGAGGTTTATGGGGCTGTATCAAAGAATGGCTCAGGGACCACCTCAGTGAAAGACACACACACACGTTTTTGAGATGCTTGCTATGGTCAGACTGAGTTAAAGCCAGATCTCTGACCTTTCTGCACAGTTCCAGTGCTGAAGCCAGGAGTATTTCTGCTAGTTTATCAAGAATCAAAGAAGGGGTGCTCAGATCAGTCTCAGCTAGACTCAGAGAAGTGCTGAAGCCCAGCCTGCCCCAAGATACAAGGGGCCAGTACTGAGGGAGAAGCCCATTGGTGCAGATAATTCTGTCATGGCATCACCCTTCATCATCAGTTGTGGTAACAAGGGACTACAGGGGACAGTGGTGAGTTGGCAGAGTCCTTATAGGGCTTTGTGTACAACCTGTGCTGCAGGGAAGTGGATGGTAAATCAATTTCTCAGGCCAAATGTAGCACTCAAGCTTTCAACAAGAGGCCTTAAAGTCCCCTTTGACCTTACCATGGCCAGAGATTTTATTGCTGCTTCTGTCAGATAGGGCTTAATTTTTGATTTTGATTTCCAAAATGGCTCAGTCTTGATCATAGATAGAGTCATAGAAAATTTGTTTTACAGGTCCTCTTATCCAACCCACCTGCAATGAGCAGGGGCATCTTCAACTAGATGATGCTGCTCAGAGCCCCATCAAGCCTGGCTTTGGATGCCTATATCCACTACCTCTCTCAGCAACCTCTTCAAGTGTTTCAATACCTTCACTGTAAAAAAACCCCTCTTCCTTGTATCCAGTCTAAATCTACCTTCTTTGAGTTTAAAACCATTGCCCTTTGTCCTATTGCAACAGGCTTCACTAAAAAATTATTCCTCATCTTTCGTATAAGCCCTCTCTAAGTACTGAAAGGCTGTAATGATACTTCCCTAGAGTCTTCTCTTCTCCAGGCTGAGCAAGGGAGGTTGTACCTAAGGGAACTGGAGTGGGGCCACAGCCACAGGGCTTTGCATGCCCAGCTGCCAGTGCTTGCAGAGACTGGGGTCCAGGGGCACCTGCTAGGCAGGCTGACAATCCAATCCCATGGATGGAGGCACCCACATTACATGTGTGTGTACACTTCCCACTCCTAGGACTTCCTAGAACTGCCAGAGAGCAGGACAGGATTAGCCCATTTGAGCCACCTGGGTATGTGTATTTCTGCCTATGCTGATCTGTTTGGCCAGCAACGTGTGTATGTGCATATTTTGTGAGTCTGGATATGCTCCTGGGGTGGCTGGGTGCTCAGCCCCTCCATGGGGCAGTCCTGGGGCACAAAGATGTGGCTACCCTGCCTCGATCAGGCTGCTGAGTTTGGCAGCCCCTACAACAGATTACTTTGCAGAGGCAAAGCTTGACTTCATTTAATGTCCATTAATCCGTTTTGCTGAGAGTACATGGAATAAAGTACTAGCAAAAAAAGGGAATTTGGACTGATCAGGTTTCCCTAAAAACAAAAGGTGTGTGTGGACTGTAGAGCTAGGCTTAAGATCCTAGATCAGCTCTCTATTAATCCTGCTGGCGTAGCCTAAACTTGAGTGTACTTTAAACACCCAAACAATTACCCAAGCCTCCCAGCTCCCTAGCCTCCTCTGTCAGACACCTGACACAGAGAGGATCACTCAGCATGCAGCGTAGCTTTTATTTCTTCACAGGGCATAGATTTCAAGGACAGGCCTCACCAAGAACCTCAAAGGTTCTTAAAATCTGCACTGAGGTTGCCCCTGGTACTAAAATCTTGCAGCCCACTGAGGTCTGGCCTCATCTTCAGTCACATCTCTGCATGAAAGATAATGAGAGGGAGGAAAGAGCCACTGACAGAAGGCTGTGAGAGAAGAGCCTGAGATAAGAGAGCCACCTCACTTGCCTTCATTTAAGACAGGCTCTGCCCCAACAGCTCTTAAAGCCTGTTTCCCCACTTGAATTGCAAAAGAAATAAGAAAAAACAACCCAATAATAGGGCTCTGTGTGATTCAAGCCACAATGCTATATCACGAAAGAAAAAAGCTTTTTTTTGTATTTGGCTAGTATCTATGAATCACAGAGGCCACAAAGATTTTCACCAAACTTTGCGCCATCTTTGATGGTTTGCAGATGTTCCCCACTGCTGCTTAATTTCAAGTTTGAGCTGCTTTAGCAAAGACACATTGGAGGCAGCAGCTCTGATGGCCTCTCTCTGAACTGGCTTTTATCTTACATTGTGCTTCTTCCTTTTTAAAGCTTTATTTTTTTTATGCTGTTGGGAATTAGTGATACTGCCAGCTTGCTCAGTGGTATTTTCACAGACAGATATAATGGCTTGAAAAGGAACAAAGCAAAAACACCATAAGATTTCCTCCTCCATCCCATTTTCCCAAAACACAAGTCTAATCTCTGCAATAAAGAGTATCTATTCCAGTCCAAGGAAATATTTGAATGTGATGTGCTAAAGAAAATACTGAGGATGGTGAATAACCATCCTTCTCCCAGTGTGCTGTTTGCTGATTCTATCATTAGGTTACTGCACTGTGGTGTTTTTGATTGGCCAACCTGTTACACTCACCCTAAATGACTACACTCTTCTGAATGAAAGATGTCCTTGATTCAGAAATCATTTATTTCACAAGGAGTGGGGCCTCCTCTGTCAGACACTTGACTCAGAGCCGATCACTCAGCATGCAACATTGCTTTTATTTCTCTTCTGGCCATAGATTTCAAGGACAGGACTCACCAAGGACACTCAAGCCAATGTTCTTTTTCTATGGACCACAGAACTTACTGAGTTCAGTTCGTGCTTCAGATCCAGAGACAATGGTTGGAATAAAACAGATTTTTCTGGAAAAAAACTTCCAGTATAAACATTTTTTTATTCATTGTGAGTTGTCCTGATATCGAAGTACTTTCTTACAGTAAATTACTTTTAATTAAAAATGTATTTCCAACCCTAGCCACTGGATCTTGTTTTGTATGTCTGCCAGACTGAAACAGTCCCTCCAGTTATTGGTTAACATATAGGTAGTTCTAGGCTGTAATCAGACCACCTTCTGGTTTCCTGGTCCACTTAGACCTCTCTCAGGTATGTTTTTCAGTCCTGCATATTTTTGTGCTTTGTTTGTGAAGAGTCTGAAGAACATCAATACCAGTGTGAGATCCCTAATTCCCATCTGCTTCCTTTCTCCCACAGTTCTCTCTCCCATGATTCACCGAAACACATGTATAATAGAAACATCTTTAGATGATAAACATACCCCTGCAGAAGAGAATTTGGGACCAGAAGTTGACCTATTTTTGGTGCATCTGGCACATTCCCCGTTGATTCTGCATCACTCTTGCTGCCTGATAACAATGTTGTGCAGTACCAACTCCACTTTCCAGGATCCCCATCAGACTGACTGGTCTACAAATTATCTGGTTCATGCAACGTATCGTGCTAACTTTCTCCCAGGCATCTGGAACTTCCCCAGCATGCTAAGATTTATTTTCTTTGGCGTGCACTTTTTTTTTTTAGATTGCTGGATACAGGTTACTTGGATCCTTGCCTGACTTTACTATCTGCTGTTTAACCTCCTCATTTGTTACAACTAGAACAAAAACTATGTGATTACTATTGGTTGACATGAATAAATTATTAGGGTTTGGGGTTTTTTTCCCTGGACTGAAGACAAAAATACAACAAAATAAGCCTCTCTAACATCTTTTCCTATTGGCAGTTTTCCTATTTTCATGTCATGATGGACACATGTCATTTTTAGTGTTCTTTATTCTGGAAATACTAAAATAAAATCCCAAAAATACAAGAAAATATTCCTCAACAGGCAACTTTGCTCAGCTTTGCATGTTCTTGTGACCTGTTTCCCCTTTTATCAATTTTCTCAAAAATCTACTTCTAATTTACATGTATTGACATTGGGAGCTTTTTCCATTTTCTCCTGGGATCCAAGTACGCATATGCTTGAGAAATTTTACTTCCCTTCTGCAACAGGCCATTTAATGAATGCAGATTCTTTTTCTGGGTGGGGCTTTTTTGGGCATCTCCTTAAGTATTATCCAATGATTCTCAATCATTTTTCAGATTTTCTCTGTTAATAAAGTCTTTCTCCCAACTGAATTTCTCCCAGCATTGTTTTTAGCTAAACTGATTTTTTTTTTCTTTAAAGCACAATTAATATCCTTTATTGGCTCAGATTTCATTCTGTTTGGAGATAACAATAAATATAATCCCACTGTCATAAGCTATACCCAAGCCATTGCTACTTGTTCATTTTTTTATTTAGTCTTTCTGCTGTAGTAAAGACAAATCTAATGTAGGAGATTTCCTAGTTGAATATAGCACTGAAACTGTTGTCTATAACATTTGCAGCGATAGCCTCTCTTTTATTTAGTAGAGAAAAGTTGAACTATTTCAGAAAGTCAAGCTACACAAAAGATAAAAACCCTGGCAACAAAACAGGTCAAGAAAGCAGCCCAGCTTCTTTGCACAGCTGGCTATATTCTGAGGAGACATCCTGCTGGTCCCTCTGAACAGCAGTCCTGTAGTATTTTACAGACTTTAATAGAAGTAGCACCTTCAGCAGCCCATGGCATGTCACCATCACTCAGTACCTTCCTTCAGCAGGGATTCAGAAGATGCACAGGCTCATTGTTTGCATAAAGGGATCTCCTCTGATGCCAAAACAAAAGCAGTCTGGCTGCAGGGACATCACAAAGCTTCTGGTTAAAATGGAGGTTTAATGAACAGTGCACCCAGTTTGCCCTTTATTGTTATCAATATAACACAAAGGATTAAAAAGAAAGATGCACTTGTGAAAGGTTTGTAAACACAGCATCTGGAAAAATGTTTCTTGGGTGTCTTTATCTGCACAGCACAGAGATATGAGGCAAATACAACTGTTTCATATAAATGTAGGAATAGCAAGTCCTGAAGCTCACTTAGTGTTGAAGGGATTCACTGTTAGCTTTTTCTGGTCCACCAACATTGCATGGCATTCCCTCAGTTCCATTTTAGATTTCCAGTTACTCAGTGCTGCAAAAATTGTTATTATTTTGTGCCTCAAACTTCCCAATATTCTGTGTTGCATTGTTTGTGCTGTGATGAGGAGTGATACATGGTCTAAAAGACTATCCTATTGTAAATCTACGTGTGATAGGGGGGGACATATTATTCCAAAAGTCTTACATGAAAAGATGAGTTTTTAAATTGCCATTTCTCACACCTACTTTTAGCACACTGCCAGCATCTGCAATGCTCACCTGTACCACAAAGCCTGAAAAAAGTACGAAACTGGTCTGCATAATGATTTTATTTTTAAAAAAGAACAGCATTTAAAACATCAGTCTGATTTCTGCAAACAAACACGTGTGTACACTTACACAGACAACCAGACAGTTTTCCAATTTTGAGTTTATCTTGCAGCATGCCCAATGTCTACAAGACCTTTTCCTCCTTGGAAGACTTTTCCAGAAAACCCAGGAGAATTCAGATTTTGTGGTGACAGGATTTTTCCCTTTTAACTATTTAATCTTTTTCTTTCTTTCTTTCTTTCTTTCTTTCTTTCTTTCTTTCTTTCTTTCTTTCTTTCTTTCTTTCTTTCTTTCTTTCTTTCTTTCTTTCTTTCTTTCTTTCTTTCTTTCTTTTCTCTCTCTTTCTCCCTTTCTGTCTTGCTTTCTTGCTTTCTTTGCTTTGTTTGCTTTCTTTGCTTTCTTTGCTTTTCTCTCTCTCTTCTAGCTCTTGCAGGAGCAGGCTGTGTTTGCACTGTAGGCCACCAGTTGCTAATTCAACAACGCAGGAGCATAAACACTCAGGCTTACTGTCACACACACACATGCACACACAGAGCTCCACAGGAAAGTGATTGATGACCAGTGTTCATGTCAGAACTGTGATATTTCTGGCTGAACAGCTTTTTACCTTTATTTTTTTGGTACAAAAGCCATGGCATAAAGATAAGAGGCAGAGCACTTAAGACATGTTTACAAAGATTAAACCACTGACTTGGCTTTAGTTAAAGTAAATTCTCCTGCTTCCCACTGTGCAATGTAGGTTTACAAAGGGAGGACTGGCAAAGGTTGCTTCATCTTCTTTTCTGGCACTGTCTGCTGGCTCCAAAACAAATGCACAACTTAAACCACATAAAAGCACAGCAAGGTATTAGCACTTTTGAGGAGTTCAGCATCTGACACATTCCTAATCTGCCCGGGTAGACTTTTGATCTGAGCTGTTGCACTGCCTTTATAATGACAGGGCAATTTAGCAAGCCCAAAATTCAAGATTCTCTCTGCAGCTGAGGAGTTATCCAGCCCAGCACTCAGCCCCTCTCTGGTGCCATTGTCACTGGGAGGATGACAGCTCCCCGGCTCTCCCCTGAGGCCAGTGAGGTGCAGGGAACCCCAATCCCCCTGTATTATAGCCCAAAATGCTCTCATTTTCCCCAAGGCTGAAACCACAGTAGATCAACCTGAGGAAGGATTTCAGGAGGTTATCAAAGGGTAAAATTGCACAACTGCAAATATCCAGCACAGAAGACAAAGTTTTACTGAAGGGAAGATGCTATCTGCTCAGACAATCCCTGGAAGCAGAGGGCAGCAGAACAACCACGGCACAGCAGGGAGGAGGAAAACCTGTAGAAAATAATAGGGAATGGCACAACACAAATCTCAAGAGAACAGATAAAAAAATAACTAGGTAAGGCTCACAGGAAAAGTCATTTAAAGATCTCAAGTACAATCTGGAAGTTCTGTATTAATGTATTTGCACTAGTGTTAGTGTGATACACTATTATGCTCTGCTTGCAGAAAGAGATTGTCCTGGCTATGGCAAGAGAACAAAAAAGGAAAATGTCATGTCTACCTCTAAATAAATTATGTGCCTAAAGATTTTTTATCTCAGAATTCACTATTACAGCAAATAATTATTTAATAATAGTAAACATGAGCATGGAGAAAGGAAAGGAATTGAACATCAGCCTTTCACTTTAGTTTTTGTCCCTGATGAGGAAAACAGTCATTGAAGTCAGCTTTGGTGAGGTGTAATATAGAGAAAGACATAGTGGGGCAGGAGGTTTGTACTGAAAGGATATTGTATTGCCAGTCAAAGTGGAGGGACATATGGCATAGGTGTGGCACAGGCTCTCCCAGATTTAGTCATATTCAATATTTTTATTCATGGCCCAGACGATGGAACAGAGAGATATACAGATGGCAGCCAGCAGGGAAGGACTGTCAGGAGTTTGGAAGACAAGATTAGAATTCAAAATGATCTTGGGAAACCTGTATTTTTAAGGTCTTACAGGAAAACATGCTACTCTGGAAACAAGCTTGCAGATTCTTCCTCACATGGGCAATAACTGGCTGTATACTGCAGGATGGAATGGCTTCCTGGCCAGCAGCTCTGCAGAAAGCCATCCAGAGGCTGTAGAGGATGACAAGCTGAACAGCAACTTTGTGTTGTTGCAGAAAAGGGTAGCCCCAGACTAGCAATGTATAAACAGAATTACACCCTGACATAACCAATTTTCACCCCTGCAAAGTGACTGTGAATATCCATGTGCAGTCTGGCAAACTGCTCTCCTAGAAAGATGTGATTCAGCTGTGCTAAGTTGAAAGAACAGCAAAAGGGCTAACTAAAGGTCTAGAAACACAATGCAGGAGAAAATTTAAATTATAGAGTTGCTTGAGTAGAGAGGACTTTCTGCCATGACACACAGGTTGACAAAAGACAGACATAAAGGGGGGCAGACTGAAGTTAGAGATCAGGAAGCACTTTCTAATGCTAAAGGGAGATCCTACAGGAACAACTGAGCCATGGCATGTCCACCACGGTAGGCTTTTGAAATGCTTGTTGGAGTATCTGAGATGTAGCTGATCTTGGATGACAGTGGAGGAGGGATGGTCCTACAAGCCTATAAATGGGATCAAATGGCTACATCCCAGCCCACTTCCTCAGGGTACACCCAAACCACAGCTTCCAGATCACAAAATTGCCTCTCAGTCTTTACCCCAGGGCAGGAGAACACTTCAGTGGAAGGATCCAAAACACAATCATGGCTTAAAGTGTCTCATGATCTACCATCTCCATCATACTGGCTTCTTGGAGTCCCATCCTTTAACTCCCAGCTCCCCATCTTTGGGATACAGGGTGCTGGGGTCAGTGCTAGGGAGTCTGAGGATCTGTATAAGGCCACTGCAAGCCTGGGAGGCATATTTAATGGTCTGACAGGTCAAACTACAGTCATAATCACTGGGCTAAGCTCATTTCATTAAGAATAAAGGGAAATAAGTCTTACTTGGCAAAAACCCCCCCAAAACCAACATGTACTCCAAATCAACAAGTGAGTCAGAACCAGAATAAAAAAGAAGATGACTAATAAGATTTCTAACCTCATACATTGTGGCCTCTGCTACAATACATGTACCAGGCAAACAGTCTCTGGGAACCCGTTTTCTTTAGAGACAAATAAGGTATGAGTCAAAAGAAATTAAAAGCAGGCTTAGGGTAGAAATCTAGCAACAATCTCCAGAGAAGCAAACCAAAGAGAAATTTGTAATTTTTGTAGGATTTCTCCCCCTGTTTCAAAGCAAAACAATGTTTTAACATCAATTTTCAGCCAATACTGTTAGTGAATACTGGCAACAGTAAACATTAATGTCACTCAAAAAAAAATCCACAAAAATCATATTGCAGACAATCAGTGGGTTAGAGCCTTGGGGAGTTTAAAAGGAATAACATGGGACCTGTTTATCAAAACTCATAAAGGAGTAAGTGTGGTTTAAGAGTTTTCAGGGGAGGTACAATACATTCTGCTCACACTCAAGAGTGCGAGTGTGGCACAGCCAGCTGGGTTTTTAAATGCCTACCATTGTGGTTTGCTTCATCCATCAGTCAGTCAGCTCCTAGATAAAGTTTCTTTCAGCATTCACTTCTGGGCCTTAATGCTCTTAAAAACCAATGAACTGTTGATTATGGGGGTGCCTCAGACTGTCAGAGGGTTTCTTTTACCCTCATTACATGGCTTAGAGGTTGGTGGGAAATAAGCAGATAGAGCAAGCTGAGGAAACATCTAAAGACCATGAAAGGACGTATTTTCAACACAGAGTCCTACACAGCCCTTTTGCAGAACTTCCAGACATGTCTATTTGCATTTGGCAAGTGGGTGAATGAACAGAGAGATGACATTTTACACAGGCTTTTGCAGTTAGTTCTCTGTTGTACACAAAGAGGTTGCACAATCATGAAATTTTCCACACACAAAATGGATGCAATAGTAAATTTTTCAGGTGCACTTTAAAATGCTGTTAAAAACCTCCATATGGCTCTTTCAACATGGAATTCACCATTCTCACTTCCACTTCTTCCCTACCTCATATCTTTAGCCAGAAACATTAAAAATACACAGAGCTCATAGAGAAGCAGCAGTCTCAGCTCCGAATCTCCATGTTTTTCTGTGTTTGAATAAAACATTTAATGTTACTTGAGCTGGCGAGAAAGGTGGGGGGTTCTGTGTGTCTTAGTAGAAATTAATGTTTTGGTTGGCTGGACAAGCTCAGGAAATTTCTGTAGTGAGCATGATGAGAGAGGATGTTTGGCAAGATGTTTTCCAACAGCTGGTACAGGTGAAGGATTAGGGGGAAAAAATGCTTAAGAGCCTTTTCCCTAAATTTTCTGCTTTGTACCCTCTTAGATATACAATCAGTTTTAAAGTCTCATACAAATCCCACTGAAATCCATGGGTGTCTTTCCACTGGCTCAATAAGACTCAAAATAAATGCTCCAAATGCTGTGTTGGTTATTAAAAACATTTTGACATTCCTTCCTGCCCTATTAAACACAGCTATTTTGGGAAGAAGCAGCAGATACTGGCCTCTCTATGCAGCCTAAACTCAAAGAAACCACCCAGGTGACTCTGCCCTTGGCCAGGACTAAACGACCTGTCAAGGTTCCAACACATTAGGTGATGGGGTGACTTGTCCCACTGTTGCCTCCTTTCTGCATGGGTCAGCGGTGGGGGAAGAAAGGCCATGGGGGACACAGGTCTTCAAACTGCCTGATGGCAAAGGAGGTACAGAGAAGGGAACAGGTTTGGATATGGTAAGTTGTGCCTTGCGGGATGTGAAGGGTGGGGATGGTCCTTAGCTGGTACCTTCACCTAAGGCTCTTTGCTAAAGAGTGCACGATCAAAGAGAGAGCAGGATTGGCCTTTAAAATTCAACATCATTGGTATACAGAGAGTTCCCAATTGTCTTCACCCCATTCACTCAACAATAAATCTCTGCAATGCCATAAATTCATTCATACAGTGTACTTGGTATCTATAATTTATAGATACTTCTGAAAAGTGAACATTTACTGACTCCAGAATTGCTTTTGTTTAGTTCATTATGAAGATGAGAACTATTGTAAATCTAAACAAATTGAAACAGTATTTTGGCATGGCTCTGACGTTTGAACCAAGTCAATAAAAACAATGATATATAGTATTCGGGTATCATTTAACCTTAGGAATCCATAGTGAACACAAAGACCAAAATAAACTCTTGCAACACTCGTTTATTCACATATTAAGATTCCCTGAGACTGTTCTGCATTCCTGGCTTTCATATGCTTGGAAAATAAGAAGGCTTTTTCATATTCATGCTCAGTGAGTGAAAACACATCACTCAGGAGACCATCTGCTTCTCTCTGGAGTGTGGATCTTGACCTTAACATGTTGGGCTGCATACAAACTCTGAGGGGCAAAGATGCTTCAGCACAATCTTAAGAGTATAGATGTTTCAGTCAGCATTCAGGGGATTCAATAGTAGTTCAGCTACTACAGCAGCCAAAATTATGGGAGATAATTCAAGTTTTCAAGTATCTGCTGTAGTGCAAATATTCTGCCACAACCCATTTGCCATTTTATCCCAGTTCATTTACACGTGGCCATACCTGGGTCCCCAAGAAACAGATGACAGTTTTGCCACTGACTTCCCTGTAACCATGATTTAGCCTGTGGCAAGGAAAATAAAATTAAAAAAAAAATCAAAAGAGGGGGGAAAAAAAAGGAAAGAAAGAAAAGGAGAAAAATAGAGGCAGCAGCAAGTCCATCTGGAGAGTGGCAAGCTGCCTGCCACCTCAGTGCCCGCAGTCAGCACAGCCAGAACAAAGGCAGGAGAGGGGAGAGCTGTGGTTTGGATATGCATTGCTTTCATCCTCCTGAGGGCTCCCCAGGCTCCTGGGCTTTCACAACTCCTTGTATAACACAATCACCTCTTTGGGGGGCCTCTCTGGAGGGAGCCACCTTTTCTTCCATCAGTATAAATGGAGAGCTGGAAGAGGCTGCCCCAGAACTTCTCCACTCTCCTCTCCACGTGGCTTCAGGATTAAGCTGAAGGTTTGGCTAGGCTGGGGTGGAGGAAGGACTTGCCTTTAACATATCTTGCAGCTATGAGAGTCAAGGTGTTTTGAGTGGTGGGACTGTGTATGGAGGGGGAGCTCAAATGCTTTAAATGTTTTCAAAAGCCGTTATTACTTCCCAGGTTTGAGTCCTAGAAGGACATTTGAAACAAGTTCTTGACAGCTGCCTCTGCTGAGGACATACTCTCTTCTTCCTGAGTTAAGATAATTGCAAAAGACTATTTTAAGAGGAACTGGACACAACAGGAAAAAAGAAAGTTGCCATGATGGAGTGCTCCCATGGAGGTTTAAGAGCATAGAAACCACAGTGTACAACACAAGCCCTGATAACCTGCAGCAAATTAATTCCTAACTCAGAGTCCGCAAGCTGAAGATGAACCAAAGCAAGGCTTTCCTAGATGAGGTGGCTCTGGCATAGGTACATACACTGTAGATGGGTCAGGTAATAGCAGGAGGAGAAGTGGTAGCATCATCTGCAGAACCCCTCAAGAACTTGAAGTATTCAGGTAGCAGTTCCCTGCTGCCACACCTGCTGCTGTCTGGTTACTTAAATCAGAGTAAAATTTACTTGAGCAACTTGTACTTTGTCAGGGCAAAATTATTGCTCATGACTGCTGTGTCAGCATTGTTTCGGGTCTAGGCTGTCATTAGGCTGTCTCAGGGCAAAGATACAATTCATCTGCCCTGAAACCACTTCTCTGAGGTCACAGCAGCTTGAGCTGCTTGAGCTGTGCACACAGTGCAGTGCAGAAGTAGAAGGACTTTATGGGTGGGAGAATACAGATGAGAAAACTGGTCATTTTATGCTGACTCCAGGTAAGGGTCCAGTCTAGTCCCAGGAGAAAAATTAGATGAATACAGCTACTCAGTGTCAGTGAGAAAACTGCTCATAACAGCGACCTGCTTGTACCAAGGAAAGAAGAAAATTAGAGGTAGTAAATCCACCAGGCAGTGGGGTATTGTTCCTTGTATCCATGCTCAAATGAGCCTTGACTCTTGCCCACAGTGTCATGAAAAGTCCCAGAATCCCACAGGTATTGAGGAGTGTGATCAAATCCCATACATGCATGAAATGACCACACTTTACAAGGAAAATGACAGCAGGAAAAGCACCCCTCTCCAAGTCTCAGAAAGGAAGTCTGAGAGTGAATGTCTTCTTGTATGAACATTCACACTGGCACATGGGGGTCTAGAGGGGAAGCAACTTCAGAAAGAGAACCTTAAAGATAAAGACTGGGGACACAAGAATGTCTTGGAGCCTATGAGAAGCCCAAAGGGATCATATGTGGTAATAGGGTGAAAGACAACTTTCTCCTGATAAGAAACCAAAGGAAAAAGTTGAGTTGCAATGACAACACAACAGCCTTTGGAAAAGAAAAACTACAGATTGGAATATCAACCAACCAAAAAGACTGAGACTTCAGAAAACTCCTTTGTGAATGAGATGGGAGAGGCTAGTGTCCCAGCGAGAGACCACTGGAAATATTGTTACGAAAGCTGCAAGGCAGTAGAGTAACACTTGGAAGAAATCCAGGTACAAAGAACAAGGGACGGTTTGCTAAAGACCCTGAAAAGTCTTGAAAACAGCATATGGCAAGGGTCACATGCTGCTAGGCTCACAAGATGATATTTGTGGGGTGAAGGAGACAGAGAAGGAGATGCTCCTGAAAGCATCTGACCAAGGGGGAGGCACAGAGGATGTCAGCCTCAAGGAGTTTGGACATGTGGGAGAAAAAAGAGTTTCTCCACATTTCAAGGCACCTCCTTGACATGGAAAGAGGCTTTGGCTTTACAAAATACACAACCTGCCACCCCCATACTCATAGCCCAAGGCCTGATGTGCTGCAGGAGGTGCCCGTGCAGCTGCTCAGCTACAAGCACAGTAGCACCCACAGCAGGATGGAGCACCTTGTTGTCACCCTCACCCAAAGGGACAGTGTCAAAGGAGAAAGACTGATGACAATTTTCTAGCCTACAGAGCAGTTCTGAGCCAATTCCCAAAGCCATCCCAGTGGTAATCAGCATAAGGCCTCAGGAAGGTTCCAGAGCCAGGTTTTAATAATGTCCTGTTCCTGCTGCATTATTAAAAACAGGGTGGGTAAATTCAGTCAAAGACTTTGTGAACTATTTTTGTTGATTGGGTGGCTTGAATCGATTCCAGGGGAATGGCAGGTCTTTTGCCTGATTGTGCACAGGAGGGATTGAGAAGTGTCAGAACAGGCTAGAATATCTCCTTTCCCAGTGCAGTGTGCAGAGGCAGAGCCTGTCCATCCAGAGACACTCTTCACTGAGCAAACGGTAGCAGAGTATCCAAATTAGATCAGAGGGACAAATCTTGGCAAGCTTGGCCTGCTCTCTCTCTAAAGTTATGTGGGCACATAAAGGCTTTCAGCACTAAACTTGGGAACAGAACAGAGAACAAATATCCAGCGGCCACAAGGGTGTAGCCGTGGGATAGAACTGACCCAAATCTTCTTGTTATTTTTGTTGCTATTGTTTTTCTATTAGTTCCTATTACAGCATGTGAAAGGTCTGTTCTCTACCCAACAGCAAAACTGGCCTCTTTTGAAAACCCAGTCCCCCATGGCTGTCAGGATTGGAAAGTTGTTGTATGGGTTAAAATTTGTATTTTTACTTCACAAGTTTGGGAAATTTTAGAGATGAAATGAACCAGAGCTGTCAGGGTGTGGGAAAGAGTGAGGAAAAGATTTAAAAAGGTTACAAAAGTGTAGATATGAAACTAAGTAAAGTTAAATATCACAAATCACATTTGATAAAATGCAGAAAGTATTCTTGTTTGGTTTCTGATTTCATTTCCCATTTGAAGTTGAATTGAACTACTAAATTGTTATTGCAGGAGGTAGGTCAGAGTGTGCAAAGGAATGCAAGAAAGAAATGCCCCTTGGATTATAAATACTGGCATCACCAGTCATTAGCCATAGTGAGGTCTTCTCACTGCCTAGTGTGCAAATTAATTCAGAATAGATTTTGCAGTTGAAAAGCAGGGTGTGCTCTATTCTAAAATGAGACACAGAAACATTAAAGAAAGTGACAAGACTAAAATGATCTGCAGACGGCTCCCTGTGGCCAGACCAATAGGAACATTCAGCAGAGAATTAGCTTAAAATTAGCCGTAGTTTTCATTCAGAGCTGGTACGGCTCAGAATCATTAGCTAGCACACTCTGTGTCAGCTGCTGCAGGACCTGCTGAAACCTGGCTCTGGCATTTCAGCCTTCTGGCCTGCCAAGCTTCTTTCTACAGAACAGGGAAGTTTTGCAAGAAGTCTTTGCAAAATGTTGCAATAATGAAAACTTTAAAAATACACAGCTGTTTTCCAAAATCCTTGTAACAAAGACTTCTTTGAGATCAGGTCCACACAGGCTCCATAGTGGATGTGCTACCATCAGTACTCTCAAGAGAGACATTATGCAGCCTGACGTTCCCTCCATGCCTCTCTCACCCCATGGGTCCCCTGCCTGACCTTGTTCCTTTCAGGCAGTGCTGCCTGCTCAAATCCCTGCTTCAGTCCCTTTATTTGGGTGCCAGAAACTGATTCCAGGGGTTAGGCACATTTGTCCTTTGGGGTGACTGCCTCATAGGGCTATCTGTCCTGCCTTGTTGCTGCTGTGGCTTAAACAGGACAAGCTGGGGTGTCATTTTGGGTGAAATTCAGCTGCAGCTGAACTGAGTAGTACTGAGGAAGAGAAGCCCATGAGACCTACAAACATCTGAGCAGCTGAGGCCCTGCTGTGTTAAGTTAGCCTTCCTCCACATGTACCAATATGTTTGCAAGCTGTGAGCACTGAACAAGGTGGTGCTCTTCCCCTAGATCATTGTTACTGACAAGTGTTTAGTGGAATCCATTTTCCACAGTGAATAGTTTATTGGGATTTGAATAGTTGAAGGGAGTTCATTGTTGCAAATAAGGTAGTGCCTGACTAGGAAGTCTATGTAAAGTGCTTTTATTACCACAGGAAACATGGAGATTCAGCTTTTCAGTGTTATGACTAGTTTGCTGAAGTGATCATTAGAAGAAATAAATCCTAGATTCTCAAATGCTGGTATCTGTACATAACCTATATTTCCAGTAAATTTTAATGACAGAAGAAAGCTGGCCAAGGCAGTACCTGATGGCTTTCACTCTCCTGGGGAAGCCAGGAGGAACTTCTCATCAGTTTGAGCAGGATCTGGCTCCTCACATCCTATGCTGCTGTATCTCTTTGCCTTAGTGTTAAAAAGGGGTGAGGTGGGAATCACAAAGCTGTCAGGAAGAAATAGATGGGGAGGAACCAGCTTGTCTCAAACATCCACAGGATGGAACACTTGTATTGCTCTTTTGTGGTTCTTCTTCAGGGTTCTGAACACAATCAGGGTAAGAATAAAGTGTGGTTATACCTAGTGGAACCAAAGCCTTGTCTGGCTTAGTATCCCATGTCTAAAAGTGGTCAGATGCACTTGTTGTGAGAGAGAACAGAGGAAGCATATCCCATGCTCTCTCAAAATGCCCTGCCAGATTCAGCTTTCTGCATCCCAGGGAATCCTGGTGGGCGCGGGCAGGAGACCAGAGGACATTGTTTTACCAAGCATTGTGGCTGACTTGAGGAGCTATTGGACCAGGCTTTTGGGGAGTCACACTCTGTGTGATACTGAGTCCTCAGTGGTAACATTTCACGCATGGATCCTGGTCTTTTTTGTCGACAAAATACTGGAAGAGGCTCAGCTTCATCTGTTCCATCACACTGCTGCAGCAATAAGGAGTATATGACCCCTGACAGATGTTATTCTCACCTGCTCTTGAGGCGAGCAGAGGGGAGAGCCACAGCCTCCCTAAGCAGACTGTGTTTCATCACACTCCAAGTTTGGAATTTGCTTTGTAACATGGAACCCGAATATTCTTAGCTGCAAATTAAGCTAAATTCCTGTTGACCTTTTCCTGACAGCTACAGGGGACCATTTTATTCACTGGTTTCTTTGTTGCAGTCTTTGCATTCTGGAAAATGTATCACATCCCCCTTTGTGTCTTTTCCTCCAGAAAAACATACCCCATTCTATCAACCTTTCTTTGTAGGTTATGTTTTTTAAACCTCTTGTTACTGTCTTTTGGATTCCCATAAGGGTGTCTGTTTAATAAAATAGAAGCTTAATTTTGTGCAACATAATTTTACAAAGGTTGCTATGTTACTTGGTACAGCAGAAAGTAATAGCAAAGGCTACACTGCCACTAGGAAATCCAAGATAAGATCACAGAGTGGAGGGATAGGGTGGACCCCAAGAGACCATCCAGTCTGTTTCCTTGCACTAGGGCAAGTTCAAGTGAAACAAGAAAATCCCTTAAGATTTGTCAGTTCCATGATGACAACTTTCAGTGATGGCATGTCTCCAGTTTCCTGGCAGTCTACCGTCCTTGTATGAATCTGTTGTATGTTGTTACAACTGTGAGGATTAAACTTCTTAAAGAAGATTTTAAAATCACATATGACTCTTCAGCTCCAAACCCGAAAATAGTCTGAGAGAACAGAGGTATAAAAAGGGATAGATTGACCAGCTATGAAAATGAAGGCTTTTTACATTTTCTTACAACTGACTGCTCATTTCTTTTACCTTTAAAACATCCAACTATGCTAGTAAATGCATAAAACAAAGATGAGATGAATAGGTAACATTTAAAGACCTGGCCTAGAAATCCTGATGCATAACTTGCACTTGGCATTTTCTTGGTGGTATTTCAGCCACAGAATAATTTTCATGCTAGAGGTGGCAAAACAACAGTGTTCCCTGGAAAAGGCCAAATTATCCCCATCCTTTGGTTTTATTGGTTCTAGCCTGACCTCACCCAAAACCAGGTGAAAAAAATAAGCTCCTTTTCCTGTCAATTCCCTACCATAGATACATTGTCAGGGCTGGCAGCTGTACTGAAGGTTTCCTTGGGCATGAAGCTCATGACAGGTTTCTGAAGGCTGCAGAGTCAGAAGACCTTTAGAAGGTTCCAATAGGAGCTGGCTGAAAGTTTCACATAGGCCCAGAGTGCTCCCTTGAAGACTTGATTTTATACCACTTTTGTCCTTTCAAGGGACAACCCTGTGCACATGTTCACATAAGTGGACCCTCCCTCCCACGCAAAGTCCTGTCTAAACCACTTCTCCATGTCCTGTGCTTATGGCAGGGTCTCAAGCCAGCAGATGCCACCTGTCCCAAGGTGGTCAGGGTGGAAGAGTTATCATACAGGCATTGACACTGGAAGGTCTCTTGTAAGCCCTGAAAGCAGCAATGCAGTCCATGCATGTATGGCTGCTCTGGCTCTTGCTCAACTATTTCATTGTTATCACTGCTCATAAACAGAAATGTTTCGCTCCACAGGGTTTCCTTGCATGAATCCTGATGTCATCTCTCTCCCCTGCATACAGGTAAAAAGTTTCTACTGGTACAATCAGTGTGGGAGCACAGAAAAAGAGGAGTGATGTGCTTTTGCTTTAACCAAATGGCTCTTTCAAAAGCTGAAGCTAATGAAGATCCACTTAGCAACTCTTCATATAGCTCTGATAAACAAAATGTTTCCAACTGGAATTTGAAAAGCTGAACATAATAATATGAAGAGGGAATAAGAGCTTCCCCTTGTCAACTGGCTACTAACAGAAGAAAAATATGAGGAGTGAATACTTAAAAAAAAATATTAACAGTGCTGTAATATAATTAAAACCATTAAAAATGCTGTACTCTGGTTTTGCTCCCTGAAGCACTATGTTATTTTTCTTTTTAAAGCTGTCACCACATTTTGATACCATAAGGAATAAACTAAATCAAGACAAACCTCCATTTCAAAGTTGGAGAATTTGCTAGAAATGGTAACTTAAACTTCAGTAACTAGCAGATGATGCTCAAACAATAGCAGCCATCAACCTCTCTCTATTTAATTGTTGACAGTAGGCATTCCTCAGGTACGTATGCAGGACTAAAGTGAAAGAAAGACAAATGCAGAGACAAGGCTAAGAGAAAGCACCCACAGAAAACCTGCAGTTTCAGAAGCTCATAAAGGGCCCCATTCAGCAAAGTGTTGAACTAGAATGATCCATATTATACGTGTAATTTAAGAGTATGAAACATTGGGTTTTTTTCATTTGGTAGCCCTTCAGAAAGAGGTAAGACAACCTTCCTGTCCCTTGCTATCATATTCCAAAGTTTTCCTGATGCCATGGAGATGGTGTAATTCTGACACTTGAGCAGAGGTTCTGGTTGCCAGCAAACTGCATGGGGTCACTCTTCTGCTAGAGACATAAAAGTATGAAACAAGGGGTTGTAGGATTGAGCTAACCCATGCAGTTACCTCTTCTACTTTTCTTCTTGAGGAGAAATGCAGTCTACTGGCATTGGGAATGGGACTAGAGGGCAATGCACAAAGCAAGGAATGCTCACAAAAACTATTGCAATGAATATACAATCATAAAATTTTAAGCAATAAACCATGAAAAAAATAAAAGGGAAATGTATGAACTAAGTTCCTGGCTAGTCACGCAGAATTGTCAGTTATCATTTTTGAACCTTGTGAAAAAACAGAACTTAGGAAACTCAGTCAACCTCTACCCCACCAACCTCTAAAAACTCAAATCTAGAAAGATGAGTATACACTAAAAGCAGATTTCTCACTGAACTTGTGGCTCTACACAATAACCCAGACAAACAATACTGGACACCCCAGCTGTTATCTTCCCAAGAGTGAACAGGCCTGCTACTCGCAACACTCTGCAGGGCCTCAGGACATTGCAGAGCTGGAAACTGTATGCATCAAGTCCTGCAGAAGCTCTTTTAAAAATCTGAAGATGCAAACTTCTCCTTTCTCATCCCTCAGGAAAAAGAAGATACAAAGAAATGCAAGAAATATGCTGTGAACAACTCTTTCAATGATAGGGCACGTGGGATGTTGGAGTCCAGGGCATCCCCTTGGATGACCTGGAACCTGAGAAAGGGAGCTCGGACCCTGGACAGGGGGGTGTGGAGCCGGTCCAGGGGAGTTGGAGACTTTGGTACAGAGCCCAGAAAGACACCGGGTTTGATTTTAGTCCATGGGAGAAGCTTCCAGCACTGAGGGAGGAATTACAAACCTCAAGAGTGTGAAAGTAGTAGTTTAGTACAGCATGGGGTGAGAAATTTTGTAGTTTAGGAATTCTTAGAATAGAGATGAATGGGGGACAAGATGGAGGATTAAGGGTGTTGCCCTAGATCCTTCTCCTTCTTCCTCGTTCTCCATCTTCTGGGGTGGTGATGACACCAAGTAGTTTTAGGCGATTGGATTAAGGTAGAAATAACTCTTTTAGTATAAGTATCACACATTGGTAGGAAATTGTAAATAGTGGGCACGTAATTATCTGTATAAGAACCAAGCAACACCCCATCAGGGTCGGTCGCGTCGTGTCCCAGCCGCTGTCCAGACCTCGGCTGGGTGTGGAGCAAATTATGAGACACCAAATAATAAACAATGCAAGAGAACTGAGAACAAGGCCTTGAAGGACTCTGCTTCTTTCTTGCGACGCGGCTCGGGGCTTTTAGAGGGCCGGGGACTTTAACAACCTTGAATCTCGGCAAGGAACAGAAACCGAGAGTGGGACACAGTATTGACATGACTGTGTACTCATAGTATATTCAGTGTATTTTTAAAGAATAGAAGAATAGTTGCAAAAAAAAATCTTTTCATTGTGGGCAATTACTATAAATTGGCTACATTTCAGTAAACTATGCTGCAGAGTTGCATTTTGCAGAGAAGCTTTATAAAGTTGCTGGTACTGTGGTAGAATTACAAAACAGAAATGAAAGTCAGTGTTCAGGTCAAATATAGCTCATAAAATGTTGCCTTCACAATTTCTTTACCTTATGAGCCAAAACCAAATCATCTACCACAAACTCTTGGTATACTGTGCCCTAATTTTACTCAGTTTGTTCCAGCAAATCATTGGTAGAAGAGATGCATTGTTGATCCAAGGCCTTTACATATTCCAAGCTGACAATATGAAGACAAGTTTCTAAGTAATATAAATGATCACTGGCACCAGCCTAGCAGTCAAACACAACACACACTCAGCTGGAGATTCACAAACCTGCCCACTGAATCCTCAAAAGGCACATTTGTTCTCTGCTGTGTCATGTTGAACCTTTCAGCTGCATTCAAGTGCTTGCACATAAGATCTGCAGAAGAAAACATCTTCCTTTGCTTTTTTTTTTTTTGTTTCCTATCACCCTGTTTTCAGCTACATCTGGACCTTTCAGATGAGGACAAGAATATTTCACCTGTAGGAGAAGATCCCTTGTCTTGATGCCACCAATTTTAACAGGAGAAGGCCTGGGAAAAGGCACTCAACAGGATCTGAGACCAAACCCTGATAGTTGACTTCTCTAGCCTAGTGCTGGAGAGGAACTTCAGCCACTACTTTTCCACAGGGATAAATCTCCAAACAATGGTAGGAAAGGCAGGCACAAGGATTTGTCTCAGGGGAATAAGGTAGTAAAAGGAGTTTGTGGTAAAACAGTCTAGCAGAGCACTTTGTGTCTCTTCTGACCGCAGATGAAATGATGGGGCCAGATGTGTCTCATGGGCCACTGACTAGAAAAAACCGGTTGTGAACCTTCCTTGGATCCACATGAAAGAAGCCTAAGGTTACAGAGCACCAAAGCTGCCAATAGATGAGACTCTTTGATGTTTTTTATGAACAAAAAAAAATGGACAGAAACATTTTTAATTTTGCATTAGCATTTTCTGTTGTGTAGGGGTTTTTTTTCAACTGACTCTGTGATTGTTGATATTAATTAAAGTGAATGATAGATTATTTTCTAAAGGCTATAATTTAAACCAGTGGTTGAATATAGACTAGAGTGTAACATTCTTCAGCTCAAACCACAAGGTATGCAAGCTGGGAATGAACTCTATTACTTTCCTGTTGAAGGACAGATTAAATTTTTTTTATTAATTCTAATGCTAACAAAGGAGAGGATCCCCATCTTTCCTTCAATTTCTCTCCACACTTAATTGATGTATTCTACCAATCTGTCAAGCTGCTTTTAAAACCCATTCTTTTTCATGGAAATATTATCCTCCTTTTATTAGTTTGAGTTGATAAATGAATCAAGAGCCTTTGAGGTATTGTGTACTGTCAACGGAATACATCTTTCAGATGCATCCACTGCAACAGAGCTGAAAAAATATATATCATGAAACACTTAATAAAAAAGATACACAGATTTGTCTTTTACAAGATCATGGGACTTGAGTCTATCTCCAGGGAGGAGTTCCAGCATGAGAAAGAAAATACATAGTTCAAAAGCCCATGTTTTCAGTTTGCGGCCACATGGTTTAAATTATCCCTGTATTTATTAAGGGCGCTAAATGGGCAGCTTGACTTAGGGGGAAGGGTCATTCAAGTTAAGAATAGTCATGTTTAATCCCTCAGCTAGCTGCAGGTTAAAGTTACTTTAAGATGCTGAATATTCTTTACATAGTATGTGTTAAAATACCACATGAGACACAGCTGGAGGGTTTTTGCCATTTATTTTTGGTTTATTTGGGTTTTGGGGTTTTTTGACTTTTGTATAGCTGCGTTGCAAACAACAATAGAAAATTGCTAAACACCTAGTGTGGAAGCATTTTCATATAAGCCATACTAAACCTATCATTTTGCCACCCCTTGTACTTCAGTTTTACATGTGTGTGCACAGTATCTTGTGGTCAACTCATGATTTCCCTCAATGTTGTACATTTTCATGTAATTGAACCACAAAAAAA